>CM042142.1:61233195-61303195 GCA_023376005.1 Doryteuthis pealeii | reverse complement strand
CTGGCTTTATCCAGAATCATTTATCAATTTCAAGAAGTCAGTTTAAAATTTTGTTCTCGTCGTTAAATTTCATTTCAAATAAAGAAGGAAAAAAAATCAATTTTCCGACGATAAGTGATTCTAGTTCAATTCAAATACGAAAAGTTCTCGGTCGTCCATGAAAACTTGAGAAACAATGTCAAGTCTATTGAATGAAGATGTGAAATAGCATGTACGTTTCATTTCTCTTTGGGCATCTGAGAAGTTCATGACGTGCAACACTCTACTTTATTCCTTACTTAAGCTAGACGGGCTCCCTTTGATCAATCGGCTGGTCATGTCAAGTCCTAGCACATATA
The DNA here is from genome assembly GCA_023376005.1 of Doryteuthis pealeii. NCBI lineage: Eukaryota > Metazoa > Mollusca > Cephalopoda > Myopsida > Loliginidae > Doryteuthis > Doryteuthis pealeii. The sequence goes on along the minus strand of CM042142.1, from coordinate 61,302,857 downwards.
TGATTGTCCCAACCCTATTGCCCTTATGTCAAACCCCTAGATATTTGTATCATGTGTGCAAGAAGACGGTGGCTGCGGATCTATCTGATAGTGACGTTCCATTTCTGGATCTATGGGGAATGTGGAGTACCCCTTCATCACCATTACTCCCTGGTCAACTCTGCCCTGGAGTGGTAGTACCTGTTAGGGTCACATCTATGGGTTAAATAGAAAAACATGAGTTTTAAAAACCAGCAAAGACATGAAGTCAACAATGCTTGGTATCTGACAGTTTCTCGCCAATATGATTTTCAAACCAAGTGAATTATTAGTGTCCGTATTTTTCCGTATATACTGTTATGTAGTGAATTATGGGAAGGGTCAAACTCGTGAGACATGGTGGGGAGTTATTTTAGTTTGTAGATCATAATTGAAAGGTTGGTAAATGTATATAGTGTATTATAAATGAAAAGGTTTCAACTAAGCAATTGAAAAATATTACTACTAATAATACAATTGTATGTTAATAAAAACGATAGCATGATACCAATGAGTCTATGGAAATAAGGGATTGTTATAGGATTATATTTGAATGACTGCATGTGGTTGGCTTCAGTGGCTAAATTGGTAAGGCAGCTGTTACATTAAGACAAGTTTCCTGAGGTAAAGGGATTTGTATCTTGCTGTGGACGGTATCTTCCATTTCCGATCTGTCTCCAAGACTAAAAGCTTAAAAATTACATGCTGATTTTACATTAAATTATACAACCATAAGGGCTTAGTCCTACCGTAAGGCTGTAATAGTTGTAATAATAAAACACTTATTCAAAAATTTATCATATCAAAACTACGGATACTTTTCAACTATCTTAATGATAAATTTATAATGGGGTCAATATCTGAAATATATTTCTATCTCTTGATCTGGCTCTATTCACAAAATCAAAAGAGGTATGGTGCTCAGTATGTCTATTCACAGGTACTATAATTATATACATTTGTATATATATATTCTATACTATTTCTTCATGTATGGTTCTCATCATGTATATTGACCGAATCAAAGTCCATTGTTATATTTATTTAGGTACCTGGCCCTTACGGGCATGAAAATAGGATGATCACCAGTTACTAGGGTATCTGCTGTCTGATCTGGTTGACATAGGCTATTTGCCCATATTATGTTAACAAGGTGCAAACAAATGATTGAACTTATTACCCCGACTTTATATGATATAATAAAATCAAACAAATGTTTATCCGTATAACAAGATTAGTTTGTTGTTTTTTTTGTTTTGTTTCTTTTGGGTTTTTTTGTTTGTTTTGTTTTTTTTTTGTTTTTTTTTGTTTTTTGTGTTACTTATGCCTTAGATTTTGTCATATTGATTTTGTTTGTAAAAAGTTTTTTTAAAAATAACGAAACACTCTCATTCTGATATCACTCTTCAGCAACCTTGGATCTGTTTTCTTTTATTCTTTGTATTACTTAACTGTTCTTAGATTTTGTTATATTGAAAACAACGTGTGTTATATCGGAGTCCGACAGTGGACTCTCTCGTGTTTGTAGTGGTGGAGACTTGTGTTGGCCCATTCCGCACTTTTTGGCACTGTCTATAGGAAAGAATTAGTGCCACAAACCCAAATCAATGACTGACATCAGGTTTTTCAATTTCAAAGTTTTCCTTCTCCTAGACTGGTTACCTATCTGTACGGCTGCTCCATTGTGGGGTGCCGCTTCAAATATTTGTTTAATTATCCTCCACTAATAGGGCTTGGGGGATGCTATATAAAGATGAAGATCATTGAATATGTCTGTGTGCGTGCATAACTGTTTATGTTTTTGTTTTCCTTTTAATGATCATAAAACAATTAGTTCCTAATTTCCCATTTTCAAGTCTTATCTATTTCTTTACACCTTGGTATAGGCGGTATATGTTTTTCGTTTAGTTTTTGGTTTTGTTTTACGGCATATCAACCTCAGTGGGTCATTTAATGCCGATAAAGTTTTGAAATAAATCAATTCTTAATGGATAATACAATTTTTTTATAAATACATTTTTCTATTTAACCCATAGATGGGACCCTAACAGGTACTACCACTCCGGGTCAGAGTGGACCAGGGAGCAATGGTGATGAAGGGGTGCTCCACATTCCCCAAACCTCCAAAACTGGAACCTCACCATCAGATATAGTTTAACGTCATTCCCAGGACATGTAGACCCGCAGCCACCGCCTTCTAGCACCCATATGATAAAAAGGGGTTGAGGCTTGCCATAAGGGCAATAGGGTTGGGAAAAGCATATAGGTGCTAGGGCTTGACGTGACCAGCCGATTGATCGGAGGGGGCTTCTCCGACCGTCCGTCTAGCCCAAGATAGGACCAAAGTGGAGTATTGCATGTCATGAACTGCTCATCCACCTGGGCTCTATCCTTAAGCATCACGGGTCGCCACCCACGGCCAACAGGTGGCCCCATTGGGGGAGTCTTACCCCGATGCAGAGGTGCAGTCGGTGCATTCTAACGCCCCACCGACAGGGCGGTTTTTGTATTTTTTGTAAAGCAACATAAATTTATTTTATTTCTTTCTGTAAAAATCTCTTCCTAATAAATTACTCTTGATTATTTTCTTTTCTTCAGAAATAACGATAGAAATTGTTGTAAAATAAAAGACATATAGACACTGCCATGGCTTTTGACTATTCTGTATAACACATCTTCTTATAATAATGGAAATTGTGTCTCTGTCTGTAACTGAAACTACGTCGCCATCAATGTCACAATTCCCTTAGTTATTTACGTTATATTCTCAATATTTATTAAATAATTATTATTTATTTTTAATTAGCATCTTATTTATTAACAATATCTCTATTAAGGCTAACTGAGATATATTTGCCTCAAAACAGCCCATATTATTAATGTGTTTAAAATTCTGCGATGAGTGTTATATATCATTAAGAAATAAATGTTTACATTTTATATGGTGTGAATAATTTTCATACCGGTTTTAATAAAACCGTGTTTGATAAATAATTACTTGGTGTTATTAATGTCTAATATTATTGTATTATTCTCAAACTTATTAAAAGCCATCCTAAGTATAATTTTAAATTGAAATCAATTAGAATAAAGTAAAAGTAAGTGTAATCTTTTTTGTGTGTTAGTAATTCAATATAATATTTAATTATATTAAAACTTAAACACATGTTCCCGGAGGGCGCATTTCTTTTGCTAGTTCACGTAACTGATTTTATAATTGTATCAATCTTTGGAGATATGCAGTCTATCATCAAGATGCGATCTACATGGTATAAACAAGAAGCAGATGATTTTAGAATATCACATTAATCTACATGACTAAGTTCCCAGAATCCCTTCTTAACAGGAAGTCGCGTCCTTAATTGACATTCACATATACATTTCGATATATTCTAATAAATATATTATTTAGAATTCAGTAAGAAGGTGATCAATTCTGCTCTCTCTCTCTCTCTCTCTCTCTCTCTCTCTCTCTCTCTCTCTCTCTCTCTCTCTCTAACTTGAAAAGGTTCTTCAATTAATCTAAAAGTACATATAAAAAAAATAATAAATGCTCACTTCAACTGAAATTAAATTAAGTTTTATGTGACAAGGAGTGAAATGCTTTATATTTGGTTGGTTTATCGGCATGTCAACCCATTGGGTTATTTAATACCGAAGACGTTTTTGTTTTATTCCTTCTTGATAGGTGCTCATTTTTTAAATAGATTTTTTAAACTCATACCCTAAAAGATACAACCACTCCGATCACAGTGTACCTGGGAGTAATGGTAATGAAGAGGTACTCCATATTCACCAGACCTCCAGATTTGGAACCTCACCATCAGATAGTTTAACGTCATACCCAGGAGATTAAGACACTCAGCCATCGCCTTCTAGCACATGTGATAAAAGGGGTCGAGGCTTGCCATAATGGTAATAAGGTTGAGACAATCGGGGCTAGAGGTGACTAGACGATTGATCGGAAGGTGCCTCCGACCGACCGTCTAACCTAAATAAGGACCAAAGTGCATGTCATGGACTGCTCAGCCACCAGGGTTCCATCCTTACGCATCTACGGTCACCCCATTGGAGGGGTGCAGGGATGCAGTCGGTGTATTCTAAAGCCTGAGCCACCAGGACTGAAATACTTTATGAATTATGGATAAGGAATTATTTATATATTAGTTTGGTTCATTGATTTTAAAGGCATGTCAACCCATCTAAAGTTATTTTGTGCCTAGAAGTTAAGGAATCACATACATTGTACATTTATGTATACTTTTCGTGTAGTTGTTTTTTAAGAGATTTTTTCACAGTTATATCACAAGTATTCCTATGTAATACAAATAATTGCACATTTGTATTGTTTAAAGTATTCCTAATACTGATAATTATATGGTTTCAAGTAACTCTTTCCATTTAATAATAATAATAATAATAATTGAATAATAGTTGTATGGTTTCAAGTAACAAATAATAATACTTATGAATAATTATTGCCACTAGTAACTATTTTTAATACTAATAATAAGTTATATTATATCAATTATTCCTATCGAATATAGATCATATTTAAATAGGTCTATTGGACCTATAGATGGAATTTTAACAATTGCAAACATTCAAAAGTGAACCTGGGAGTAATACTGAAGGAGTACTCTAAGCTCCTTGGATTTCCAGATATAGAGCCTCGCCATCAAAAGTACTTTAGTGTCATGCCCAGGACTATTCTATTCTTAGTGGGGGGTCTTACCCTCTGTATACCCTTGCAGGGGATACAGTCAGTGTATTCTACACTCCGTCGACTGCGCGGTTATATATTAGGGATTACCAGTTTGCGTTTATTTATTTATTTATACCGGATCAGTATTTTACTTGGGGCCCTGTCGTCGCCTTTGGACACGAAAGGATTTCAAAAACAATTCTGATTTAATGATCGGGGTATCTGAACCTAAACACTATCACCCTGATTCCCTAAATGTGTTAGGGTGGGTTAGAAGCACACGCTTATGTCCAACAAAAATCATGAGAATCGTGAGCGGTTCGAATTCCTTACATAAATTACCAACTATCTTACTCTTTGGGATTTGGCAAATAAATCCGGCCAGCATTTCACTTGAGCTGCCAATCCCTTAGATCATGGAGGGATTTCAAAAACAAATCTAGCTCGGTAACCCATCGGCCAGCACCTTCTCACGACATTTAAAGCTGCTCAGTCAGATAGGCGACCTGATGTATATGTTAAAGACTGAGGTAAAGAAACAATAAACTTAACTAATTATGAAAGAAAAGTAAATAAAAATACTTATATGATGGAGGCGCGTGGTGTGTGGGTTACTGTCGTAAGAAATGAACACGACGAGATGAGTTCAAATCCTGGACAAGGCTGTTTACGTTTCCCATAGCGCTAATACCCTATTGGTAAATAGTAGGGCAGACTGGGCTCTTGAACCTTGGTTAGGCAATTGGTCTCGAAGAAGGAAAAATTAATTAAAACCTGTTAAACTCCGCTCTAGAAATTGACCTTGTACCGAGTCCTGCTCGTGGAGGGGTTGGTAAATATATATATGATGACGCTATTTATATTTGCTAATAATTGTATGACACAAGGTCAAATGTGAACAGGACCCTCAAAGTAGTGAAGACATGCCTGCTTTGAAAATCTGCATTTGTAATTCTAGTATTTTATCAAGGCTCGAAATCAAAACACAACTTTCTTAATTATTTTAAGTTTAAAAAATGGATAGTTCAATGAGTATTTTTTACCAAGTAAAAATTCGTTTAATGGAAAATAAATTTTGCTGCATTTCATCACACTAGTGGGGGTTCAAAGTTTGGGTATCGGAAGAATTGTGATATTATAAAAAGTAAGTGGTACCTATTACTTAAGCATATCATTTATCATCTACATGTAGATATAATATAAATAATCTATTTATATATCTAGAGGATAAATCTTATTATAATGGAGATTGTGTGTTTTTCTATCTGTAACCGAAACTATATTCCTACTCAGTCACACATCTCTTAGTTATTGACATCACATTCTCCGGATTTTATTTTTATCTAAACCTCAATTATTAATAAAATTGTTTTACATTATTAATACTGTTAACCATATCTACATACTAACAACATGCAATTATATTTATATATACAACAAAATAGCGGTTTACAGTGTGCTAATTTGCATATTAATATTAAAATATCGAATTTAATAAATATGTGCTTAGTATTATTGATTTCTAACTGTTTCGTTTATTTTAATGAATATAAGCAAAAATCTCTTCAATGAATCTTAAATGAAATCCATTAACAAGAAAAAATAACTGTCATTTTATTCTTTACTTCCTCTTTTAACTAAATACTTAAATTAGAAAAAACAACAATGAAAGACGAGAGTGATGGAAGAGTAAGTTTCAGTTGTTCCATCTTTTATCATACTCCCTCTGTTTCAAATCTTTTATTATACTCTCTCTGTTTCAAATCTTTTTATCTGTATTCTTATTTAGTTTCATTAGCCTTTCTAATTTAATACAATATTTTATTACATTAAAACTTAAATACTTGCACCCGGAGGGTGCATATATTTGCTAGTCTTATTATAAAGGAGATTGTGGGTTTGTCTGTAACCGAAACTATATTACTATACAAGTCACAATTCCTTTTGTTATTTACATCACATTCTCCATGATTTTATTTTTAATTAAACCACAATTATTAATAAAATTGTTTTACATTACCTACACTGTTGACCATATTTACATACTAATAACATGCAATTGTATTTATATATACAACAAAATAGCGGTTTACAGTGTGAATGGGAAGGCTAATTTGCATATTGATCTTAAAAAATTGATTTTAATAAATATATGCTTAGTATTATTGATTTCTAATTGTTTGGTTTTATCTTATTGAATATGAGCAAAAATCTCATCAATAAATCTTAAAAGAAATTCATTAACAAGAACAAATAACTATAATATTATTCTTTACTTCCTATTTTAACTAAACAGTTAAATTAGGAAAATGTACCATTGAAAGACGGGAGTAACGGAAAATGATGGAAGAGTTAGTTTCAACAGCTTCATTAGCCTTTCTAATTTAATATGATATTTTATTATATTAAAACTTAAATACTTGCACTCGGAGGGTGCATATATTTGCTAGTTAAAATAATTTATAATAAATTATTTCATTTTTAATGCATGTCATCATACCATTTTTTTCTTTTAACTTTAACCTTACTAATAAAGTCGTTTTAGAAATTATAAACATATACAGTTCATTCAACTGTGGCATATGGAAATCTAATAGATTGCACTAGAATTATCTTATTATAATGGAGATTGTGTGTTTTTCTGTCACTTCTCAAGCCACAATCCCCTTAGTTATTTATATCATATCCTCCATAATTTTATTTTCATTTATACCTTATGACCATATCCATGATATTTACAACGTTGGCAGGTAAAAAATTGCGTCGAATCGGCATTCCCCTCAAGGGCGCCTCAACTGGGCAATAAACCAGCCCTGCCCCTTTAAATTCGACGCTGTTAATTATACAATACTGTTGACCATATCTACATACTAATAACATGCAATTGTATTTATATATACAACAAACTAGCGGTTTGCAATGTGAACGGGAAAGCTAATTTTCATATTGTTATTAAAAATTTGATTTTAATAAATATGTGCTTAGTATTATTGTTTGGTTTTTCTCAATGAATAAGAGCAAAAGTCTCTAAATCTTAAAAGAAATCCATTAACAAGAAGAAATAACTGTAATTTTATTCTTTACTTCCTGTCTTAACTAAATAGTTAAATTAGGAAAATTTAGCAATGAAAGATGGGAGTGTTGGAAGAGTGAGTTTCAGTTGTTTTATTTTTCGATCATGTTTCAAATCTTTTTATCTTCGTCATTTTGTTTCATTAGCCTTTCTAATTTAATTTGATATTTTATTACATTAAAACGTAAATACTTGCATCCGGAGGGTGTATATATTGCTAGTCAGAAAATAATTAAGATAATCATATTTATTTTGTTAGTGAATAAAAGAACTACAATGGTTAAATTACAAAATACTAATAGTAGCGGGTACTAGCTTGGTTACCTCATTTTAGGAATGACCCCTTTAGAGGTACCAGTTACTTTTTACAATATCAATTTTTCAAGAAGACTCAGCATACATGTCCAGTACCTAAACTTTGCCCCCTCCCAATTCATACTAATATTCGGATTGAAACGAGGGCAGGCTAAAAGCGTGGTAAGGGTGAACTTCTTTAGACCTTATTTTTCCGATGCAAGGATCATTGGGGAAGAAAAAATAGTAATTTAATTTAAGGAATCAAATTTTAGTTTGCCAAAACTTTTCTAGTTTCTCAATGATACCAGCATCGGAAAAATAAGGTCTAAAATAGTTTGGTTTCGGGTTAACTTTTCCGCGCTAAATGGATTAAACGGTTAAAAGGCTATTTTCCCGATCGATTAGTAGTGAGTTAATCCTCACTAGGTATCACATATTTGCTTCCTTGTGCAAAATCTAAGCTACGCTTAGTTTTGAGGAACACCTTTCGTGGTGTAATGGTTAATATGCTTGGCAATCAGACCATTACTAGTTTGAATGCTCAATAGTTCTGGCCTTGTGCCAAACAAAGCTAAGATTATAAATAACTATTTGGATGTTGCTACTATTCATACGGATTTTTTTAAAACTTTTGAACGCATTCCAAAACAATATAATGCGTGTTGGGGCTATTGGTCTGCGGGAGAATTAACAGAGGTGCCAAGAGAAGGTTTGCTACATTTCCACCCTCTACTTCTTAAATGTCGTTAATACCAGCTGACTTTGATAAAGATTGATTGATTTGTAAATTTTAACGGCATGTCAATCCATCCAGGGATAATTGATTCCCCCAGAGGTCAGGGAAAACGTACATTGTATATATATATATTTACATTATTGTGTAGTTGTTTAAGAAACTTTTTTTTTCTTTTTTTTTTTTGTGGGAGAGGGTTATGACATGTTAACCCTTGTTGGGTTATTTCATGCCGAAGATATTTTGTTTTATTTATTCTTGGAATTGAAAATTGTTTTTTGAAATTTTTAAACACATTTTTGTTAACTCTTTTCCTTCTATCTAACCCATAGATAGGACCCTAACATGTACCACCACTCCGGTGAGATAGCCTTTAATGTCATACCCAGAACACTAAGACCCTCAGCCGCTGCCTTCTAGCACATATGATAAAAAGAGTTGAGGCTTGCCATAATGGCATTTTAGGTTGGGACAATCTTATATGTGCTAGGGCTTGACGTGACCTGCCGATTGATCGGAAGGGCCTCTCCGACCGTCCGTCTAGTCTAAGTAAGGGCCAAAATGGAGTGTTGCATGTCATGGACTGCTCAGTCACCAGGGTTCCATCCTTAAGCATCTCGGGTCGCCACCCACGACCAAAAGGTGGCCCTATTGGAGGGGGGTCTTGCCCCTTTACAGAGGTGCATTCTAAAGCAGTCAAAAGTACTATCTTAATACCGACTTACTTTTATAAAGATCGATTGATTTATCAATTTTAATGGCATGTCAATCCATCCACGGTTATTTTATGCCAAAGGGTCAGGGAATCACGTACATTGTCCATTTATATTTACATTTTTGTGTTGTTGTTTCTTAAGAGATTTTTGCACAGTTATATATAAAGTATTTCTATCTAATACAAATAATTATATGGTTTCAAGTAATTATTTCTATTTAATAATAGTCATTTGTTGGCACAAGTATTTCTAGTTATTAATAGCCATGTGTCTGCACACAGTTCAATTGTTTCAAATAACTAATAATAATCCATAGTAAATAATTATAGCTTCAATTAATAATTCTTCATACAAATAATTTACAGTTATATGGCATCAAGTATTCCTAATACGAATAATATTTAAACAGATTTATTTGACCAAACAAGTACTACCACTCCGGGTCAGGGTGGACCTGTGAGTAATTGCAGTGAAGGGGTATGCCTCTCTCTCACTCTCTCTCTCTCTCTCTCTCTCTCACTCACTCACTCACACACACACACACACACACACACACACACACACCACACACACACCACCTGACCCCAAAAGGATCACAGTCAGTTTATTACAAACCCTTGACAATAGGACGTAAGCTCCTCGAAATATCGGTAAATAAATGGGATTTATAACACAATATTCAACATCTAGTCTCCGATCTCCGAGTCGCGGTTGTTTTGGTATGTATGTGCTGTCATATAACTAGGAATAAGATGACATTGAGCATTAAAATCGCTCATTTTAATGTGTTTATAATGAGTAAAGTACAAAATTTAGTTTTTGATTTTTACTGATTAAAGGATATAATTAAGAATCAATTGATTTGTGGAACACTTCACAGTTCTTCATAAGTACAAAAAGTTCTTAAGACCCACTGTGTTTAAATATCACACAAATTCCTTTGGCGAAAGGATAGTCCACGTGGCGTAATGGATAACATCGCAGGAAGCGAATTCGAAGTACATTCGCGATATAACGTTCACTTTCGGATTAATACCCTTGGGAAAGATATAAATCCCCTTATCACCAGAGCGATTGGTTAAATAATACCACTTTTGTTCTTCTGCAAGGGTGATTTGCCATTAAATGACCCACAAAAGTTGATATGCTATTAAACAAAGAAACCAGACCAAACCATAGACATTTGAAATTGATGCTTTTTCAAAAATTATTGTTTTGTAATTTAGTACTAATTGTAAAAAGAAAATCGTAGTTTTTTGAAGAACTAAAATATCATAAAAGGGATACCTTTTTTTTCAAATACCATTTTAAATGTAAACCAAAAAAAGAAATTGTAATAGGAAAAAAATTACGATTTTAATTCTTATCTTGTCTTTATTGTAAGGACACATTTCGAATTCTTAGCTTCATTTCATTGTTACAATTTTATAGGGTAACAAAAAATCGATTGAACAAATACATTTTTACCACTGTTATTCAATTGGCAATGAAGAACTAGCCTTCCGAAAAATAAAATTATGTTTCAAACCACTCACAAGTTTAAGGTTATTTTTTTAAAATGATATTTTAAATGCAAACAAAAGATACAATTTCTAAAATAAACGAATTTGATAATACGTGAATTCTTTGCTTCTTTTATCGTTAAAATTAATTTTAGTCTGAGTAACTCAAAACCATTTTGGGAAATTAACTATTCATAGAATAAACGAATACTGGATTTTCTTCCACTTACAAATAAAGACGCAATTTTAATTCTTATCTTCTTTGTTAAAACGAATAATTTTTTTTCACTGTAACAGGCAATTAAGAAATGAATTTAATTTTTTGTCATATAGACTTATTTCTTAACTCAAAATATACCGTAAATCCTCGAGTATAGTCCGCCCTATAGACTCGGACATTACTTAGAAAATATTTTTTATTTTTAACCTCGTATATAGTACGCACTAGGGATTTTCACCATTAAATTTTAGGGAAAAGGTGCGGATTATACTCGAGGATTTACGGTATCAGTTTTAAATCAGTGTAACTCAGAAACTCATTTTCAAAAGAAATTAATTATTCATAGAATGAATAATCATCATTTAAATTAATATGCGAAATTTTCCACCTACATATGATATATGTTTAATTCTTAACTTCCTTTTATTGTTATATTTTAAAGGTAAAAAAGAAAATAAACAAATACATTTTTATCACTTTAACACCAGAAGCAATTTAGAAATTTTTTTTTTTTTTGTTATATGCACAAAAAAAGGTTTTAGAAAAATAAAATTATGTTTCAAAACACTTACGAGTTTAGAGTTACATTTATAATAATATTTCAAATGTAAACAACAAAAACATTCCCTAACATAAACGAACATTTTAATACGCGATTTCTTAGCGAATTTTATAAGGAATTTGCTTGGTTATTTTCCACTCTTCCTCCCTCACTTCCCCCATTCTCTCTCTCCCGTTGATGTTCCTAAAACCCTTTTATTCTGGCCATGGACGGTGTACTTTATATATATATATATATATATATATATATATATATATATATATATATATAATGGCCAGGTTAGCTCAGCCGGTAGAGCGTCCGGCTAGAAAACCACAAGGTTCTAGTTCGATACCGTTTCTCGTCAGCGTATGAGTAGCACAGAGATCTGTGCAGTAAAGTAAGGAGCTGATGGTAGGTGTGGCGCTCCACCTCAGATGCTAAAACAATCTCCTTGGTCTAGCGCTATTGAAAAGGGAATAGACTCCCTCGCTGACTGGCTGATACCGACTTTAGGCCGCCCCGTCGACTTTACTTTACTTTATATATATATAAAGGTAAGTAAAAAAAAAAATTGGCGGAGTGGCCTATTGTCACGGTCAGTCGGACAGCGAGGGAGTATATCCCCTTTTCACTAGGACTAGATCAGGGAATTTTTTTCCTGTGGTCAGTTCCCCACTTTACCACACAGATCAGATTACCCAATCTATACTACTTATGTGCTGAGCTGGCGGAGACCGGTATCGAACCAAAAACCTTGCGATTCCAAGGTGGGTGCTCTACCGACTTAGCTAAACTGGTCCCAAATTCGTCCTTTTGAATCTTATTCAAGGTAATCTTTATGCATATATATATATATATATATATATATATATATATATATATATATATATACTCAAACATTACCTTAAATAAGATTCAAAAGGTGAAATCACCGGCAGCTGAAACGATCTGATATCTTTATACTTTTATACTTACTTCTAAGTTCGTAAACCTCTGGCAGATACAATTTTATTCAAAACTTTATTATCCACATAGAGCAGTGTAGCTGAAAAGAACCCCACTAGATTGATAGACAACACAAGACAGTCACAGTTCGTCTATTTGGTTAAATTATCGGGTCGGAGCAAGTTCACCATATCGGATGAACATGATTTAATTTTTGCCGCCAACATATGTGTTTAGCACAGGACGCGCTCGGCATATTAATTTCTTCTATAAAATACAGAGGCCAGATAGATTCGATACAAGAACTCGAGTTCACTAAAATGGAAAAATTAAGTAAATGGACGCAAAGCCCTTTGTTGATATGAAACTCATCTTCCTCTTCCTAAAGTGATGAAATATGTTTCAGTTCTGCGCAGGCGCACATTCTGCCCTTTTGCTTTTGTTTGTATTCGCGCGCATTTTAGTCTACAGCGTCTTATTTCAGAAAATTTATTTTACGGTAAATACATCCGGGTAAGTGTCGTTAGCGTAGGTAAGCGGACGATCCGCTAATATGAAGAGTCTTTGTGCTAAGCGAATTGTTATAAAGTTTTGTGAGGGTTGCGATGGACGGGGGATAAGAGAAGTGAAATTAGTAAATAATATTTATACTCTACATTGTTTCAATACATCTTACAGTTTGATATAAACCACAGCGGATGCGTTAAAGTTTTTGACAGCTTCCTAGAGACCACTTACTTTAAAATAGACTAGCACTTATTAAGAAAACAACAATAAAACTTAGTATTTACTTATAATTTTTTTTACTGTATAGTAACAGAAAATATATTTACACTATATATATACTCAAGATATATACTGAAGATCCTTTATAGTGAAACCTAAGTATGTTATTTCTATATATACACCTTAATACTAAATCTGTTCTACTATTGAGCACTTTATATTTTAATAGCACTAACTTATTCGGTTAATATTTGTATCGACCGTCAATATTGCATTCCCCTGCAAGTCATCTTCTTTATCATATATATATATATATATAAATGAAGAAAAACTCTAAACTTGCTTCATTACAATAATTTATTTCAACGTATTAATACGGCATCTTCAGGTAGTCACAAGAACATGACTCTTCTTGTGATTACCTGAAGATGCCGTTTAATACGGTTGAAATAAATTATTGTAATGAAGCAAGTTTAGAGCTTTTCTTCATTTACTAAATTTCTTGCTCTGTCCTTTTACTCACTGGTATTAGGTACATTGAGCTCTCCTTATGGTCTACCTGCATCAGCTTGGTTAAACCATACATGACCCTAACTTCGAGTGGCATATTGTTGTTTCACTAGAGTTAGACCAGGAAGATTGTTTTTTGCCGAGGTAGAGCGCTACACCCACCGTCAGCTCCCCACTTTAACACCAGATCAGATTACCCAATCTGTGCTACTCGCACTAGGAACCTTGCTATTCTTAGGTGGGTGCCCTACCGACTGAGCTAACAGCTTAGTTGGTGTAAGGGTTTATTCTAATCTTGATTTTTATCCTAAATATAAACCACGCCCCCCACCCCACCCGATAGTGTATGCCAGGGAGAACCTAAGAGTCTATTCCAATATTTCAAAATTGTTGTCAAAACAAATCTTGGCTTTTTCTGAACCATTTCCGTAGAATTTGTAATCTGATTAATAACGGTCGAAAATAAAGTAATAATAAGAAGGTTTCCGAGTCCGAGAAGGTTCCCGAGTCCGACAAGAAATACCTGAAGAAGGCCGGAGGGTATATCGGTCGAAACGTTGTACAAATAACAATGAAGATGGGAACAATAGTCCAAATAACGCAGATAATACTAATCTTCAAGCCTCATCTCAAATATTCAGAGAAAAAGTAATAACTGTTGATAGGGTTATTTAAATCTTTTCTTTGATGATATATATATATATATATATATATATATATATATATATATATATATATATTAATTATTAACAAATTAGTATACTTTAATAAGCACATAATCTCACACACACATATATATATATATGTGTGTGGGGGGAGATTATGTGCTCAATTAAAGTCATACCTAATTTGTTAATTAATTAATTATAATTAAATGAATTAGGTGTGCATATCGGTTTAAATGTAAAGCGTAAACAAATCATTTAAACCGATATGCACGCTTAATTCATTTAATTATAATTAATTAACAAATTAGGTATGACTTTAATTAACCACATAATCTCCCAAAAAATTGTCGGCCTTCGCCATTTCAAACACATTTTTGATAATATATATATATATATATATATATATATGATGTGTGTGTGTGTGTGTGTGTGTGCGTGTTTCTGAGATAAGCTGCTTTTATCATTATATATTTCTGAGATAAGGTGTTTTTATGCTTGGATATGTGCGGTAAAGTAAGTAGCTGATTGTAGGTGTGGTGCTCAACCTCAGACGCTAGAACAATCTCTCTTTTCTAGCGCTAGCGAAAAGGGGCTAGACTCCTCGCTGTCCGACAATAGGCCACTCCGCCTACTTTACTTTATTATTTGATAGCTGAACCATCTACATATTTATAAACGCTTGAAAAAATATTTTCCCATAATTTTTAAGGTCCTTAAAGATCTTTCCCTTTCATCAGCAGCAGTAACAACATCTGCTAACTTTTCATGCGTGTATTTTGTATTTAGGGACGGGGAACCACGTCAAGCTCGTTGCGTGACATGAAAAAAAAAAAGGCTGCGCTAGATAATAGGCTTACGGAATTGGTCAAAAGAGAAGTCAGAAGGCCCCCGGGAGACATAGCCAGACCAGGGGGTCTGACGGTTGGTCAGCGTCCCGGAGGATCGAACGTGGGGGTCGGGAGAGAGAAATGAAAGCTCAGTTGAGAGTAGAGAGATAACGGAGAAACAAACGCAAAACAATTATGAGCTGTAACTCTCGCATTCAACCTTTCCAACGAACTCTGAGGAAATAAACATCATGAGTTCTATCTAGTTGTTATTATTGTTGTTGTTGTTGTTATTGATTTGTTCCTCTCCCCCCCACCACCACCACCAATCGACCCCCTGAAGATCACCTTCATTATTCCATCACCTATGTAATCTGCTGTGGGCAACACAATGCTTCAAATATGACTTGACGAATAGCCACTTGGAAAAAAAAAATAAAAGCAAGATTTCACAAAACTGATTCTAAAATAACAAAAATAATGAGGAGGGGAAAAAGTTATTCAGACATTGTACTTAATAAACTATGAATATATAAAAAATATTTTTTGATTAGATATAAATGCTCCATCCTAGAAAAGTAAATATATATATATTGTGAGAAAATATGAATTAATTCGAAAATTGGCATTTCTCTAGCGTTTCGGTTTTTATTTAAACTATCAACAGGGCTATTAATCATATGAAAGGAAAACTGTAGACAAGCAAAAGCTTGTAAGCCTTTGTTTATCTATATCCATTTCTTTCTTTCTGTCATATATATATATATATATATATATATATATATATATATATATAGTTCGATATTCAGTAGTTATAGAGTGACAGAGTTAAAGAAAAATGTAAGCTTGAAGAGAGGACAAATAAAATTGTCAATAAGTTAAAAGAAAAAAAATGAAAAATAAGTAAAATTCAAATTAATTGTAAAATAGTGTGTGTGTGTGTGTGAGAGAGAGAGAGAGCTTAAGTTTACAGATTGATTAATTTCAATGGCACTTCAACCTGTCCAGTGTTATTTTCTGCCAAACTGTAAATTATACACAGTTCGATGACAGTGAGAAAGATGGTGAAAATAAAACTGACAATACTTTAAAAGAAAAAACATATAAACGGAAAGAAAAACTAGTAAAATACAGAAGAAAAATATTGAGAAAGAGAAAGTAAGGTTAAAGAGGAGAAAGAGGGGGAAGAGAGAGAAATAAAATTGATACATATTTACCAACACTTCCGCACGAGGAATATGTAACAATTTCTTAAGCGGAGTTTAACAGGTTTGAATTCCGACTGTAACCTTCTCTTGACTGGTTGTCTAACCAGGGTTAAAGAGCCTGTCCTACTACTTACCCACGGCAGGAGCGAGCGTAGTCGGATTCGTACATTCTCCAAGGGTATCAGCGCTATGTGAAATGCAAACAGCCTCGTCCAGGATTTGAACTCGGGTCGACGGGTCCATTTTCCACGATGGTAACCATTACACCACGCGCCTCTGCTAAGAAGTTAAGAATATTCTTTGGTGGCTGTCTTTTAGACGTTGAAGGGTTCGGTTTGGTGAAGAGAATTTTTATTTGCACGTTCATATTTAATTTTTATGGATAATTTATTTTGGTCGGTTGCACACAAAGAAAATGGGAAGAGCATAAAGAAGAAACGAATAAAGGGAGAAAAAAAAATGATCAGAGAGAGAGGGGGGGCAAAGCATTTTGCTTTGGATGGAAAACAGTAACACTCCTTTTTCTAGAAAATAAACGTGAGTCAATGGATAAACACGGGGGGGGGGAGATGAGGATGCAGGCGTTTGTTGGTAACGACGATCGTCTTAAAGATACTTTTTTTTTTTTGTTTCCTTATTTTTGTTTCCTTTATTGTTTGTTGGCTCATTTTATGATGGATGCCTTTCATATGGAAATAAGTCGCTCCATTATACGAACTGGTCAATCCTTATTTGCCTAGATACACTCCCCCTTTTTTTGGACATATGGGGACCACTTTCTTTTCCTTTTTTTTCTTTCGCCACCCTCTCTCCTCTCTCTTAAATATGAACATATTATATATATATATAAATATACATATGTATCCTATATACATTATATATATATATATATATATATATATATATATATATATATATATATATATAATGATCATATGGAAAGGTATGCATCCGACTACACTCCTTTCAGCTATGCGTAAATATTAGAACCGAGTGGTTGGTAAATATATATATATATATATATATATATATATATATATATACACGCATCATGTATATATATATATATATATATATATATATACACGCATCATGGTATATATATATACGCATCATGTATATATATATCATGTATATATATATATATTATATATATATATATATATATATACACGCATCATGTATGTATATATATATATATATATACACGCATCATGTATATATTATATATATATATATATATATTATACACGCATCATGTATATATATATATATATATATATATATACGCATCATGTATATATATACACGCATCATGTATATATATACACGCATCATGTATATATATGTATATACATATATATGTATATATATATATATACACGCATCATGTATATATATACATATACACGCATATATACGTCATATGTATATATACACACGAATCATATATATACATATATATGTATATATATACATAATACAGTGTGTCTGTCCGTCTTATTCCCCCACAATAGTACTACTACAACTCTCACGACATCTTTCACGACACTCATAAGAAACAAGCTACACCAGATGATAAGGATGTACATTTTTGCATTTCATCTTGAACGATTTGGACGGTATCATTTTTACCCAGAGGGTGTTACATGATGATAGCGCTCGTATAATTAAGGGACACGATTATTATTATTATATAGATTGGGTATTAAAGGTGGAAAATCCAAAAGAACCATTGATTCTAACCCCAAGGATGTTTCGCCTCCAGCTCTAATCTTGAGCCATTTTACAATTGTTAAAAGATTTAATTTACTTACACAATTTTTTAAAACTGAGTTTATGTTTCAACAGGATGAAGACATATCCACACTCGATGGTAAACCCCTAAAATTGATAGACCAATTCAGGTACCTAGGTAGTAATATCTCCTCCACAGAAAGCGATATTAATGCAAGTATAGGAAAGGCATGGACTGCTGTAGATAGATTATCATTCATATGGAAATCTGTTCTCAATGATAAGTTAAAGCAACGATTCTTCCAAGCAATGATTGTATTTGTACGGCTGCACCACTTGGACCCTAATGAAGCGCCTAGAGAATAAGCTAGATGGGAGTCCCACAAGAACGCTGCGTGCGGTCTTAAACAAATTGTGGAAACAACATACCACAATAAAGCAGTTATACGAACATTTGTCACGTATCGCACAAATCATCCGAGAGAAGCAAGGACGAACCTATAAGTGACATTCTCCTTTAGAAACCTACGCATTTAGCAACATTGAATATATTGGAAGCCATAGAGGAACTAACATGAAGCGGAATCGGAATTTGAACATGGAAATGGTGATATCCCAATAGTTACACCTCGTTGAAAGTTTTCATTAAGAATTTAATATATATATTACCACTAAAATTGATGTCTCCTCTTTTGAAAACCATAACACAATGGCATCAAACTTTGACCAGACCTTTAGCTGCAGCCGCTGCGACTGTTCATACCTGTCGCCTTATCAGCCATGAACACGCTTGCAGTCAATGTGGATCACCCCTTAATCTCCATTAACGAAGCCAGGGTATGGTTATGGTTATATATATATATATATATATATATATATATATATATATAGTTTACTATATGAGTAAATAAAGAGTGCTTAGGTTTGGTCTCTTTGTTTAATGGCATATCAATCTTTGTGAGTTATTTAATTCCATAGCCATCATTGTAGAAGAACAGTATTAGTACGGTTTAATCCATGGAGAATGAGGGATTCGTACATTTCCCAAGGGTATTTGTCCGAAAGAAAACGTAATTGCACGATTGGAGTTTGATCTCATTTATTACGATATCGCAATCCTGCACGTTAGCCCCTATATAGTGTGTGTGTGTGTGTGTGTGTGTGTGTGTTATAGCCATTTTAGTTGAAGAGTGGTACAGGTACCATGTAACCCAGTAAAACCTGCCCCATGATGGGAACTGCGACTAAATCAGTTTTCCCCACCAGACTCACCTGATGAAGAAAGGGACAAGACATACGGCAGGATATATATATTTGTGCAGATGTAACATTTATTAGTGTCGTATGAGTTAAGTGATCTTGTTTTTTACTGGGTGCCCCATGCTTCTGACATTGTACTATATAAGTAAGCTAAACTTATATCAAATAATTATCAATTAGATTATCATTCATTTTTCTGGGTTTATTATTATTATTATTATTACTATTATTACCTATCCTCATTATCATTTAAGGTTGTTGTTTTTTGTTTTTTTGTGTTTTTTTTTTTTTGTTTTTTTCCAATTTCTGTTCATCTCGCTCACAATCGTTTATTCTTTCTTAAGTTCTTTCTTCTTCTTCTTTATACATTCGTTCGTTATCACTCCTTTCCTTTCTCTTATCCTAATATCTCGTTCCCTTTTCTACGAAAAACATCTGTCTCTCTGTCTATTTATTTTCTCTCCGTTAATACTGCAGTTAATTCAACATGTCTGACACCTCACAAACGCCACCTGATGAATGGAACAGGAACTAGCAGAGGGAATGGAAAGGAGTAAAAACAAAGGTTAAAAAGAGGGATTCAAACAAAACGTTAGTTAAATATTGCAGCAAAGAGCGGATGATTTGACAGCAAATAAGAAACTGAGAAAAGCAAAAAGTAAAAGAAAAATATTGAATCGTCGTCGTCAGTTTTGCCAGTTTGTTTCTGCCAAGCTCTTTTTTATAACCTGCTACGATGACGCAGATTTCGGAACGTGTGCAAAAAAACAAAGACCTTCCTCAAGTTTCTCTTTGGTTGAAGCCATTGATAAATGAGGTTATGAATTTGCCGTTAATATAAAAAAAAAAAAAAAGAAATAAAAACATGAATATATTTCAGGTGGATGAACGATTGAGTAAATCATGTGAGGAAAAAGCAGATGGGTAGAGTGACTTATCATCAGACGGACAGCAAATAACCTGCTGATAATGAAGTGATTTTAACTGCTCAATAGGAATACAGTATCCTAAAGACTTGTTAACATTAATAATGTGTCCCTGTTTAAGTGCATCCTTCGGGTGCACTATGCGACACATAGCCAGTTTAAAGAGGGGTACCAACCCTGTCGGCTGGTTTTTTAGAATACACCGACTGCATCTCTGCAGTCTCCCCTAAATGGGGCCACCTGTTGGCCTTGGGTAGTGACCCGTGATGCTTAAGGATGAAAACCTGGTGGATGAGCAGTCTGATATGCAACACTCGACTTTGACCCTTACTTAGGCTAGACGGACGGTCTTGATAGTCCAACTCAGATCAATCTGCTGGTCAAGTCAAGCCTTAGCTCCTATATAATTGTCCCAACCCTATTGCCTTAATGGCAAGCCCCAACCCTTTTTATCTAAAAGGCTGTGACTGAGGGTCTTCATGTCCTGGGTATGACGTTAAAATTTATCTAATGGTGAGGTTCTACTTCTGGAGTTCTGTTGAATGTGGATCCCACCCTCATCACCATTACTCCCAGGTCCTCTCTGACCCGGAGTGCGAATACCTGCAAGGGTCCCATCTATGGGTTAAATAGAACAAAATGAATTTTAAAATAAATTGAGTACCCATCAACAACGATTAAAACAAAATACCTTCGGTATAGAATGACCCAACAAGAGTTGAAAAGCCGTAAAATCCAACCAACCAACTAAAGAGGGGTCCAGCTTGTGTATGCATTGGTAAGACTAAAAAATAGCCATGCTCCCGGGAATCACTGTCAGGGTGGTGTCTAACTACTTCAAATCTCTACCTATGGTAGAATGGGACAAGTGCTGCCACATTTCAAGGTTTGAAATCCACAGGACCAGGCTCGCCTCTTATTTATCAAGCCCCTCCGTTACGAGCAGAAGACGGACACGAGGTCTACTTTCGAGGCAAATTTCATTAGGTTCACTATTGTACGGTTGATGGTAGTGCTAAAAGCGGTTTGTTCCACGCTTTTGGGGACGCTTCAGGCATCAGGAAATGAACCTAACTCTTCCACTTTTAGAGGAAAAAAGAGGTGATGCATGAGGCGTAACCGAGCCAATTTCCTACGATGATAACCGTTACGGTAAGCGCACCTTCCCATTACACCACATGCGGTAGTTATTTACTATGCATGGTTTAGTTATGGTACAAGAATAGAAGAATGGTGTATCCAGGGAGAATCTAATTCATTAATAATGGTTGCTAATCTAGCTTTTAACCATTACACCACATGAGATTGTTATTTATTAAATTTGGTTTAGATGTGGCACACCACCGGAAGTTTGGGGTATCCAGTGTGAATTGAACTCTCTAATAATGGTTTGCTTACGATTACACCCCGAATGATATAAGCCCACACTTAAAATAAGCCCTAGCTGAGAGAATTCCCGATATGATTTTTTTTAATGAATTGTCGTTAATGAGTTTTTGAGAGAAAAAAAGAAATGTTAAATGGTAAATAAATGTAGATCGTTTTTCGTAATTTCTGTTTATTTATACATTTCGTAATTGTTTAATATATGAAGAATAATACATCATCCGAAAATAAGCCCTAGTAAATATATTTCGAAGTGAAAATTAATATAACCCCTGTCTTATGGGAAATACAGATATTGTTTTCTCTATATAGCAAAAGATGGAATTTTCTTTTTTTTTTTTTGTCCACCGGGAATTCATAATTCTGACAAGGACTTAAAAAGAGATTTGCCGAAACGCATCAAGAATACAAAGAGATTCTGGTAAATTAATGATTCGGTAATTATCCACAATAGCCCGCCTAGGTAATTGCTGTATTAAAGTCGTTCCTTATACATTAATGCAGACATTTCATTAGCGGACTATTCTGGACAAAAAACAAGGATTCTTCTCAAGTTATAGATAAATGTTTATTAACCACTACTTCATAGCTAGAAGGCGGTGGTTGAGGGTATGACGTTAAACTCTATCTGATGGTGAAGTTCCACTTCTGAAACTCTGGGGAATATGGAGTTCCCTTTCATCACCATTACTGCCAGGTCTACTCTGACCCGGAGTGGTAGTACCTGTTAGGGTGCTATCTATATAAGAAAAATTGAGTTTTAAAATAAAATGTTGAATACCCATTAAGAATGAATAAAACAAAACATCTTCGACATAAAAACAAGGGTTGACATTCCGTAAAAACCAATTACTTCACAGCACAACATTACATTATTATTATTATTATTATTCTCTACACGCCTTTGGTCTAATGCGTCCAACTCTTAGGGATCAAGTGACCACAAATCTCTTAAGATCTCTCGCTCTTACCTGTACATTCACCGTGCTGTTTCAGTTCTGTTTTTAATCATCTACTGCAATTGGCTTTTGTGCTGTCAAGTACTTAAACGTTTATCTCGTAGCATAGATACATGAATAAAAAGCAACAGGTTTGTAAAATAATCGTTTTGAGCTGAAATTTGTTCTTCTGTTCTTAACATTAAAGAAGACACAATAGTGGAATAAATTTTATGGATAACATTTTAAGTAAAAGATATACATGGCGTCTAAATTTTAGTATTGCACTCCTTATAAAAGAAACGGCCACTTTGCCAGCGATATATATATATATATATATATATATATATATATATTATTATATATATATATATATATATTAATGATATTTTAAAAGTATAGCGAGAGGTAAAGTGAATTACCTCGCGAGGCTACAGATTGAACTCACAACCTCTAGGTTGTGAGTGGTGACTAATTGGTAAGCTTCCTGTTACCCCTGTTGGTTTGAGTGGTTCGGTCGGTGATGAGGCATAAAAGCCGATACAGTTTCTCTCGGGGGACAATTACAATTAACCGGTTGTCCATGGCGGCCTTACCGACAATGTTAGTGTTAGAACAGAATAACAGACGAATTTTTTTTTAATTTTTCGCAATAAAAAGTTGATAATTATTTTTAATGGAATGTAAGCATTGGTAACAGTTCATATTCGCAGTAATAGTTATTATAAAGAAAACCACGAAAACAGATGATTATGGATTAATTTATCCTCTTGTAATACTTACAATTTCAAAATGGCTCACAAGTAAGTTTCGTAATTCTATTATTTATATTTGCTTGATTCTTACTGGCTGGCCCTAAATGTGCGTATTTGGTTTAAGTGAAACTAAAGATTGTAAATAACCTATTAATAGTATTCCTTTTATTTACTTGCAACATTGTGTGATGTAATGATTTGCAAGTCAGTCCAGTCGGCCACTATTAGTGACTTTAATTTTCACTGGGTACTCCAATCTTCTGCCGTTATGCCAAGCTAAACATCGTAAATTACAATAGATGTTTCTGTAATCCGTAATATTACTGTTAACGTTTAGGGACACTACGAATTCTGACGTTAGGAAAATTAAAAAAACACAATCTCGGTTGGATTTTAGTTTCAAATATATTTTAATCCTGTATACATAGGCAAGATTTTTTACTTTTACTCCCCATTGACATCACCGTTACTCCATCACTCCTTCATTTAGGAATATTTTTATTTTTTCAATTTTCATACTTGTTCTGAATAGCCCACCGAAGAAATGCCTGTAGTAATGGCCACTTTGGACAACTTTTAACACGTCGATTTCCTTAGCGGGCTATTTTGGACACGTATTTTTTTTTTTAAGCTTATCTGCTCAATCCGTATACATATTGAAATTCACATTGAAAAATTTCCTCTGCTAAATAATTAATGCTAGTATTGTCAGAATAGATTTGTATATACCGGCCCATTGCTAGTATATTGTGATGGGTTGGGTCATTAATTAAGCTCAGAGTTGGTGTAGCGGGGTTGAACTCGCAACCTTCTGATTGCGATTGCTGTCACCCCTATTGGCTGAAATGGTTCGGCCACAGAGAAGAATAAATTCGAGGCGAGTTCTCTCGGAGAGGACGTCTTTTTCAGTGGAAAGACCTGACTGTGCGATCCGATGAATTTCTGTTCTCGCTATAGTGGGGTTGATTAGAAATGCTTTGTAATGTGGCGGAAAAGCAAACCACCAAATCATGGGGGCGGGATAGATCACATCAATATACCTTAGGCTGAGAAAGTAAATTTCATATTCGTAGATGATAGAATTTGCAACAATGGCTTTTGTGACTTTGAGAAGCAAGTTTAATGTGAAGTAAACCCCGTAGGTCTTGTAATGAAAAAATAAAACAGAAACATAAACCAATATCCC
Organism: Doryteuthis pealeii; assembly: GCA_023376005.1. NCBI lineage: Eukaryota > Metazoa > Mollusca > Cephalopoda > Myopsida > Loliginidae > Doryteuthis > Doryteuthis pealeii. The sequence goes on along the minus strand of CM042142.1, from coordinate 61,277,977 downwards.
TACGCTGCCGGCGAGCTCTGATCAGTTACGAATATCTAAACAAAAAAGGTGGGAGTGAGAAACTAGCAGGTTATGTGACATCTATTACTATTCAACTAATCAAATGAGAGATAAGGGTTAATAGAAACAATAAATATAAAAACATCATTAAAGAACTCTTCGAGTTTTTCATCCCTCTGAAGATTGCAGGTAAGTATTTTCAGAACCTTTTTTCCTAACAATAACCCAGATATTAACTTTTTTTTACAGAGGTGTGTTTCATTGATTTGATTATAACTTTTTTTATTTTAACCTTTGATCTGATTATTCTAAAAGTCTACGGCTCGTTCTTTAAACAATTATCAGAAGAAGAAAAATATCAAATAGGGTCAGTTTATTACAAGATTTAACATTCAGGAATTTTCTTATTTGCTTTTTTTTCTTTCTCTTCTATTTTTTTGAATGGTTGTATTTTCGGGCATTTCAATCCTTGTCGGGTTATTTTATGCTAAAGACATTTGTTTTATTCATTCTTCATGTGTACACTTTTTAACTGTGTTTTTTTTATTTAACCCATAGATGAGACCCTAATATGTACTGTTACTCCAGGTCAGAGTTCACCCATGAGCAATGGTGACAATCATTAGGTACTAGGGCTTGACGTGACCATCCGATTGATTTAAAGTAGGGGAATTTACAAAATGAGGTACCCAAGTAATTTAACCATTGTAGTTCTTTTAACAATGACAAAATAGATACACTTATTGTAATTATTCTAATCTAGATATACCGATTATTTATATTATAACTACAACTAGATAATAAATATTTTGCTTAATAGGTACCAGGTACTTTTTGGAATATCACAAATTTTCCTTAAGGGGACCCCTTTTTGGCATACATGTCCGGTACCCAAACTTTAACCCCCACCCGTTCAACTATGTATTCTATCGGTGGGCCTCATTATATTCAATCTGTATGGACATTTATTCCATTGCAATATAGAAAAATAAAATAGAATTATACTTCTAATAGCCCCTTCTCCCCCCCCCTCCTCCAGTTGAAAACTAGTCTTTTCTGTCGCTTACTTACTGACTGGCAGTGTCTTTATGACAAGTCTGTATTTTATGGAAATAACGACTTTCTTGGTTCAGGTTATGCGCTTCGGCATTCGGTCTCTCTCAACACAAATAACTGCCGGGTTACACAGAGAGAGAAACGATCGCGAAAAGGAAGAGAAAAATGAAGTATAAAGTTCACAGTAAAACATCTGCGTGGATATTTAGAAGGGAGGCCTCAACCATGCATTGGTCGAAATCGTAAATAAACACATAGATAATTCAAGAAGTCCACATATGCGACATTTTATGGATAAAAGCAGATGATATTTCTTTAGGAAATGGGTGAGGGTGTTGGGTAGAAATGAAAGATGCAGTTCTCCCTTTTTCTTTCAATATTATTTCGTAGAGTCATCGGGAGGTTGTTTATTTTTCCAATCTCTTAACGTCCCTCGGAAAAGTGGAAGAGGTACAACAGAGGGGAGAGAAGTGAAGGGAGTTTGCGGGGGATTTGTGGGGGGGTAGCTTATTTCGTTGGGAATATTTCAACTCTTGCACACAGATCTAAGTAAAAACAATACAGTGTCCAATCGGACTAGTGTGCCAAGAAAATAGAAAGAGAAAATAGCGTTGTCAAAAAATTTACGATGTGACTGACGACACCAGAAAGAAGTAGTTGAGAAGGTCAAGGGACCTTTACTGAAAGCATCATTACATATACTCACAGAAGTAAGAATATCTTGTTATAATGGAGATTCGGTGTATGTGTGTCTGTAATTCGAAACTTCGTCACTGTTTACGTTACAATACCCTCAGGAATCGAGTAAGTTTATCAATGGGTATTTAATTTATAGTCAAAATCATTAATAATTATAGAATAAACCTTATCTATGTCTGTATGGAAATTTGTGTTAGAATTGCCTCAAAACAGCCCCTATTATTAGTGCGTTTAAAATCCTGCAATGTATTACTAAGAAATAAAGGTTTATGTAATATATAGTGTGGTTAATTTTCAATATGAATGATTTTATATAGAAACCACTTAAAATATAATTAAGTATAATCTTTTTATATGCTTTCTCAATTTTGTTAGTCTTTCTAATTTAATTCATTACATTAAAAGTTAAATACTTACGCCAGGAGGGTGCCTATTCTTTCTAGTAAATACAAATAAATGTGTGAGTGAGTACTCGAAGGTCGCTCCGAAAGTAATGCCTTCAATCTATGTCCATGAATACTAAAACGGATACACGGAGTACGCCGTTGGATAGAGATTTTCAGCTACAATATTCTTTTTTTTCCGGTCGCCACAATCGGTATGCATCTTCTCCAGCGCTGAACAAGTTTTCTGAGTTACTAGCTACCATTTGGTCGATTTTTTTATTATGTGTTGTTAGCTAAAATTTGAGGTATGAGCGAGCTTCTGATACACTTATGTTGATAAGTTCAGAAAACATCTAAGTTTCCAAATTATAACGAGAAGAAAAATTATTCATAAAAACAAACATTAAACATATTATAGTACATAATTCAATATATTCATTTTTATATATAACTAGCAAATGTACCTGGTCCATGACCAGACGAAAACATTTTAGGAACACTAGGGAGAGTTGATATAACTGGCAAGTAGCTGACAAAATCATCAGGCAAGCTCCTGCTGATATAACAACAGCAGCAGCAGCTATATGATGCCTTCTGAAAATTTTTTGATTTTTGTTTAATTATATTCCTTAATAAAAAAAATGAATAACCAAATTTGATGTTTCTTAGTTAGAAAGATATTAAGGTGTATCCACGAATTCGAATCTGAGTGACTTCTATTTTTGGAGTTATAATTTGACACGTACATACCAAACTTTCTTTTATATATATAGATACAGTGCTATTTTTCTTATTTTAAAAACATATTTTGGGGGCCCAGTGTTTCAGTTTATTTCAATGGAAAAAATTGATTTGATATAGGGGGAATTGATTTACGAGTGGAACGTGTTAAACTCCGGTACTTGTGTGTGTGTGTGTGTGTGTGTGTGTGTGTGTGTAAATGCATTGTTAATGTGTCTGTTATATATTTTTAAAACTAGCATAAGACCCATGTCGCGCCGTAAAAAATCTGCACCAGTGGAGGCTACTCACAATGTTCAAATGGTTCAACTTTCCTTGAACACCGCACTATTGGCTGGAGCGTTAGAATACATCGACTGCACCTCTGCAAGGGGTAAGATTCCCCCAATGGGGCCACCTGGTGTTCGTGGGTGCCGACCGTGATGCTTAAGGATGGAACCCAGGTGCTGAGCAGTCTATGACCTACAATACTCCCCTTTGGCCCTTACTTGAGCTAGACAGGCGGTCGGAGAGGCCCCCTCAGATCAATCGCCTGGTCACGTCAATCCCTAGCACCTATATGATTGCCCCAACCCTATTACCCTTATGGCAAGCCCACATTTTTATCATATGGGTGCTAGAAAACGGTGGCTGAGGGTATTCATGTTCTGGATATGACGTTAAACTCTATCTGATGGTGAGGTTCCAGGTTTGAGGAATGTGGAGCATCCATTCATCACCATTGCTCCTTGGTCCACCCTGACTTGGAGTGGTAGTACTTGTTAGGGTCCCATCTATGGGTTAAATAGAAAAATGAGTTTATAAATATTGAGTATCCATTAAGAATTTTATTTCAAAACTTTGCATTAAATGACCCACTGAGCTTGATATGCCGTAAAATAAAACAAACCAAATTATAGAAATTGTTTTAAAATAACTTTCTACCAAACTATCGCTTATAAAAAATTTTGAACTTTACCCTATAAACTTATCCCTTAAATTAATTTCCATCCACTTAGCAACAAACAACTGTAAACAACCTATTGTCAAAATCAATAAAAATCCATGAAAAAAAGACGTAAATTTGACCATCCCTCAGAACCTACCGCTTGACATAAAATAACCCTGGATGGGTTGACATGCCGTTAAAATTAATCAATCATTCCTTGAGCAGATACGTGAGTGTTAGCTGATCAATGATGTTTTTTATGTGTTGACAGTTGTGTTAAACCTTGTCACTCACATTGCTGGCGCCACCACCTAACTGTGCTCACGTACATCATTTGGCGTCTGTAAACGTTCAGCAATTGCCGATGAATGTTAATGGGTGATTTTTTTTCTGTTTGCAGGAATTTGATGACGTACCTCAGCTTTCATGTCAGACGCCGTTTTGCAAGTCTGCTGTTAAACTTATCTATGATAAGGTAAGAAAAATATGGTTGGTAAAGCTTCAACTTCTACTACAATACCACCAATATCCGTCTTTTGATGTTATATTAATTTCTGATTACTTACAATTCACTTGCCTGATTTTCAATGTGACAGAGCAGACATCGAATTTTGATACGACAAAATTTAATTTAATTTAATTCAATCTTATGAAATCCAAACAAAATATATTTTACTTGTACGATTTTTAAATCTTTCTATGAAGATAGAGTCCGGATGATTAAATATTTTTTTTAGAAACGTTCTGGAGGTTCCTACAGTCGTAAAACAAATATCTTAGTGGGGTAAATATGACGCTGTTTAAGTAATATATTTCAAATATGTATTTTTACATCGCCCGGAGAGCATTGTTTTGCTAGTATTTATGAATATCAGAATAAGCGTTCTCAGAAATATAGCGCACTATTTCTAAAAGAATACCCTTGAAGGGTTATCACAACTACCGAGGTTTTCGTGTTCCATTCCATGCGTTCTTAACACTTATTGAAAGCGTGACTGGTGGTAAAATGCATGATTGGGTTCAATATGCGTGAAAGTCTTTACTTTCTTAAAGACTTAGATGTGTGCTGTTTACATTTTATTCTTGTGAATAAATCTCTAAGCTTTAACTGTGCAAACAGATATATCGGCGTTTGCATTAACAAACATTGTCATACATAGCCTAAGACCCCATGTTTTTTACCAATTGCCGGCACACTCCTCTTAGACCTTACTTAGGCTAGACGGACGGTTGGAGAGGCCCCTCCGATCAATCGGCTATTCACGGCAAGCCCTAGCACCAATACAATTGTCCCAACCCTATTACCCATATGGAAAACCCATTTTTATAATCTATGTACTAGATTGTGGTGGCTAAAGATCTTATTGTCCTGGGTATGACATTATACTGCATCGTATGGTGAGGTTTCATTTCTGGAGCTCTTGGTGTGTGTGGAGTACCCCTTCATCGCCATTCCTCCCAGGTCCACTCAGACCCGAAGTGTTAGTACTATTGGGGCCCAATCAATGGGTTAAATAGGTAAAATAAGTTTTTAAAATGTTTTTAAAAATTGAGTTGTAAAAACAAGTTTGAAAACCATAAAGAATGAATCAAACAAAACGTCTTCAGCATAAAATGACTCGACAAGGGTTGATATGCCGTAAAATCCAACCAGCTAAGCAACCAATTAATTGATAGCGGTGGATTCGTCTTTTGCAAGGAAATTAATGTGAAGAGACCGAAAACTGTTCCAGACCGAGTTAGAACTCGGTACAAAAAAAAAAAAAAAAAAAAAAAAAAAAGGATTTTTGAAATATTACGAAAATCCGATTTTTTTAAAATTTGGAACGCTGAGAATGGTTAAGAATGACTGTTATGATTTGGAAATTTGTTTCTCTCTCTCTCAGCCGTATCGTAATCTAAAATCACTCGTTGGTCTGTTTATACTAATGTGTATTTTAGCCCGCAGCACTAATTAATATAGACTGAAACTAATATATAAAATATGTAAACTCAACTATGTGTTAAATGTGTGATTTTTACTTAGATAACATGATTGAAAGCCAGTCCCTCATTTTTCTCGGAGCGCATATATATGTTTATTTCAAGATAAAACGTTAAATGAAGATAACAAGAAACCACGCATTATAAGATTAACAGAGAAACATGGATAAATGAATAAGAAATCGGATCGTTGAGTGATATGTTCTCAAGGGAGACTGATATCCCCAGTGGTCAAGATTCAGATAAGGCTGCGCCCCACATCATGCGGTGAATACAATGGTGAACGTGAGATTATTATTGAGTGCTCGTTTAGTGATTTCCGATGGAAAGCCATGCTCATACGGGATAAGATAATAGGTTGCACGCCTTTAAGTGGTGGATAGGTATCACTTTTTATTTAACGCAGCTAGATTTGTTTACACTGAGCTGACAATTCACGGTGATAATAATCATTTAAGCAATCTGGGTTCATCCATGTCGTATATGTTATAAAAAAAATGGTAATTGTTATGCCGCCTGGAATGGTGGGAATGATATATAAGTTTGGGAAATAGCTTTATTGAACATGGGTCACGTATACTCATGCTGAGATCTAGCATGGGTTCATACAAAATTACATTTTTTTCTACTCTCCATTCCTGGATTAGGTATTATACGGTCATTTGCATCTCCACATTATACCACATTCTCGGGTCCAGACTTTTTTCGTAGGACAGTTGATAAAGATGCAATGGTTTTTTTGAAAAACACAAGAGATGAGATCCTGATACTGAAATGTTAAAATTTCAGATCCTGAATGAAAAGCATACGAGGGGATTTCAATATGTGAACTACTATTTGTATCTATAGTATTCTTTACGGGTACGGAATCCTACTATCGAGTCATACTAGAGTTTACTAGTCAGATATATTTCAAAATTACAAGAGTGAATTATGTAAAAATAACTTATATTCCTTATTATATTTTAAACTATTAATAATTGCCAATTATTCCATATAAATTTGTCAGTTGTCAATACTGTGTGAAGAATATTGAAAGACTTGGTTTTTATGCAGGTAGTGGGTTCACTCAAATAACAATTTTTGTCTAGATAGTAGCATTGGGCAATTCAATAATAGTAGAATAGTATAGGCTTCGATAAATTCACCCATATCATTCATATGCTCGGCGAGACTGACAACAATGATACGTTATTAGACTAATATGTCGTCCTGCATCGTCAATTCGTGCATCATCATAGCCTTCAGATATTTGACATCCTCGACGGGTGGATTCTACCATATACACTCTTGCGTGTCATGTGGCCAGGAGTTTGAAGGGCCAGTAGATACAGTAATTTTGACCACGAATACCATATATCAGACTCTCTGCCTGGAAGAAGACTACCTTTGAAGTGCATAATAATGAATCGTAGGATTTTTTTTGCTTAATATCATGTTTTTGAAAAATAAAATAATAAGTAAATAAGAGAATTAAAGAATTGTTTTGTTTTTGTGCATTTTAGTTCCACTCATTCCATGAATATTACTATGGATATGCCACTACAACTTGGGATATATCGTATAGTTTCCAGCACTAGCGTATATTTTTTCTCAGAATTTTTGTTCTGGTTAGCAGTATTCCCGAGGCGCGGACTCATTAAGATAAGAGATACCGTGGCCGACAGGCGATATTTTTGGTGCACATATAGAAATTTTACGACATGAAATATTTTTTTCTCTATTTTGTGATTGTTAGCTCGGTGTTTCTCATATTCATTTTTTTCTCTTTCCTTTTTTTTTTTTTTGGTGGGGGTAAAAATATGATTCAGAAACGACTATACCAAGACTTATAAATAGGAGTTACTCTTACAGAATAAAAAGTTCTGGTCGACTCGCTCCTGATCACTCATCTGCTTTTCTCTCTTATTAACGGATCCTATGCGGAAAGTGCCCTCTCGCAACTAATAGGGAATTTAAAGCCTGAGATTGATAAACAAGTCAATTTTACTCTCTTGATCAATCTTGTATAGAAGCAGTTCTTATCCGCAAAAGTAAGCTAACACTAGAAGGCTGGATAGCAAAATGTTAAAAAATTCTCTTCTTAGCATAGCAGTCCAGTGGGGCGAGCTGTGGATTTAATTCTATCTCTAAAAACCCTGGTAGCCTATTGTGGGTTGAGGCAGTGGATGGGTCCTGAGTTAAGCGAGTAATGGGATCTGTGTAAATATAGTCAACGCTCCTATGGGTGTGATGAATCACGATGATCAGAGGGTAGAAGGAGGATGTGTAAATATAGAAACACTGATGACACTGTGATAAAAAGATACTCATATCTAGTGAATACCAACCGCCACACGCTTATTAAATCCTTGTATAAAGAGGATAAACTCTGAAAAAAAGGGAGTGATGTATTAGTTAGGCAGACAGAAGGGAAATGGTTAAGCACTTAGGAAGAGGTGTTGTGAGGGTCAAGAGAACGGGGTGAGGGTGGAACTTAAAATGAGGTGGCGCGAGTTATTGGCTTGGAGTGGACTCAGAGTGGCGAACATTTGTCGAACATCGAGATATGATTTCGACTTTTTTGAAAAGTAACTCCTAGTGAGCAGTGGATACTATTACGACTCGTACATCTTGGTCTTAAAAGATAAGCAGTTGATCAATAGCGTAATTCCTTTTTAGTACGTGACCAAGCCCATCACTAACATGAATCGCTTGTAACTCTCTCATGTTAGTAACATTCATACCCCAGAGTCACACATCAATGCAAGAGGCACATGTTTCTACTATCGGTATCTTTGAATATATCACACATGCACTGACAGGAAGTCAAAAAGATAGTTAACCTATATAAGCTCGTACGAAACTACAGATAGTTATATACAGTTAATAGCACTAAGGAGTGAATGTAATTTGATAGAAACCAGCACGGACCAAGATGGGTGGGCGGCTAAATGGTTCGTGAATACGATTATAAACAAGACGATTGTTTACGTAAAATAGGAATCAATTAGGGTGAGATCCATGAACGGTTTTGAGTTATAGACTTGTGTGTCTACTGATATTATGGGTTGTGTGTGTTATATATTCTCGAACATTAGATTCAAAACCTTTTCAAGATGGCGCTGATCTTTAATTTCCAATGATTCAGCGAGGTGATAATACATGTAAACTAGTGCCATCACTTTTCTGTAATTCTTCGCGCAAAATTCGCACCAGATTTTTCTTAATGTAAACAGATACAAATATTTCGTACTAGACTCTAAATTTACATTATGTATTCGCAGAGATCCTTTCCAGTACTAATCAGCGCATTTATGTTTTAATCGTATCACCTTTCCTCCAAGGAGATGAGAAGTGGTAGAGTTGCTGCCATGTAAAGATATTGAACGGTTCGGTCTTCGTTCTCAAATTCCCAAGTCGCCCTCTTCCACATAGATGGAATACCAAAACCTAAACCAGACACATGACCACTCAAATTTGTCAGGACACTGATGCGTTTGTAAGTGATTGTGTGCCCGATGTAGCACTGCTCAGCCACATACCAGAAAGCTGGCCGCTCAGACTGAGTTATCTAAGCAAAGTCTCGTATGCAATTTATGGCATACATATCATCAGGTAAAATAGTTGTTTGATTTGGGGCACTTGGTTCCAGGTAAAGCCTATAAGGAGAGTTTGGTTAGACACAATTCGTTATTAGAAGACTCGATAGGATGCTTGATGAAGTGTTATAAAGTACACAGTACTCCGATAAATATTGATCGGGGGCCTTCTCCAACCGGCCTGTCTAGCCCAATATTGGGAGATATTTCAAGCTCGGGAACTGCATACAGTAGACTTAAATAAAGTATAAAAAAAGTTATTTATTGCAATTGTGAAGCTAACTAGTTTAAGTGGATAGTAAAGTGGTGCTTTATTGATTTATACACTATATTACGAGCTTCCAACTGGGAATTCGAGTTGTCTACTAGTTACTCTGAATTTTTCATATATTCTATATTCTAATGTATTTAAATTCAGTAGCTATGAATTAGCAATAATTTTTTTCGTCATATTAAAAAACTTTTTTGAAAAATTAAAAAATTTTTTGTTAGAATTTAATAATAAATCACTGATCTATAGTTTTATATATAAATACTGAAAAAAGAAAGACAAAAGGCACCCTTGGTAGTCAAAGGGATCGAGAATAGCTTTCTCGTTGGTTAAATAAAAGGCTATCGAAACAACACAACCATGATTATATTTTCATTGTTGTTATTCGTAATTTTATTATAAAAATAAATCATACTAAAACAGAATATTTCAAATCTAAACTTGGTTTGGGTGAAATGACATGTGATACATACGTCAACGTCAATATATTTGATCCACTTTTGAATTTTCCACGTTTTACAATGTCATGAATCATTATTATGTTCAATTCTCTCATGTTAATTATTTTTTGTTTGTACAATAATTTTTGATTTATACTCTTTGCAAATATATTCAGGTCTTCAAGTTTATCATTAGGGTCATCAAGTCGGTGCTGAAAATTTGAGTGTATGTATGGGACGTCAGGATTTTACGACACGTGTCTGGTTAGTACTAACCCGACCCTTCGGCTCAATCGCGGTTTCAGCATTAATGAAGTTAAACCAGAAGGAATTCCTGGTGCGGTATATAGTGTTAGGAGTTATAATATATATAGTTATGTTCAGGTGGCGCTCCACCTCAATTCGATACAATATATTTTTGGGTCTCACGTAATACTGAGAAAATTTTTAGATAATAGATACCTCTACATTTGTGTCTTGATAGTCAATACCTTTAAAATCAATTTAACGCATAGATTCGGGACTTTAGCGTACCACAGTACTACACTCGCGGATCAGAAGTGGTATAATCCTAGGGCAGGATAATGACGATAAAAGGAAGATGATGGCCACTCTAGCGATTAGGCCACTCAACTGAACAGGTTTCTGACTATAATTTGACTAAACTGTCGACAATTTGGTAGCTATGGCTTGTATATGATTACGGATTTATATATAATTTTCTCACTCATGGACAATGATACAAGCCTTAAACTCACAAAGTCAGTTGTCTGCTCAGACGATATACAAGGGCTTCTATTTGCACACACAATAGTGATAGATAGAAGATAAAAGGATATAACGTAAGTGAGGTAGTTGACGTAGAGATATATGGTTGGTTGTTTGGTAATGACATAAGGGCAATGGTGCGTTCGGCTTATGGGGTAATTAAATGACACAAATAAATCTTTGTATTTGTGTGTGCTAATGTTTTATTTTATGGTTGTTCTTATTAATTAGGTTGTGAACTTAGAGAAATTCGCGAATTGCAATACTGGATTGAGGAGTGGCACCTTCTCTCTGTAACTACGCCTGTTTACATATTTGCTATACTAAATAAAATAATCTTTATTCTGACTGTCTCGTTAATTTATACTACTCAAGATCCCCAGGTACAGACAAGGGCGGATCGAGACATATCATTTTTAAATTCAATATATTTTGTATTAAAGATACAGTGTGGTGGGTTATCGCAACCTCTCGCATAGACTGAGACTTCTCTCTCTTTATGTGAGTGATTCCTTGAGGGAGTGGAGTGCCATCAAATCTATATTTGCTTTCTAATTTCTCCCAAATGTACTCTGCCACTCTTTTTTAAGATACACAGTTTTATTAATTTTAGAAGTCACACGCTCTTTTTATATTGTATAGATAATAGACTTTCTGTTTATCTATAAAAGACTCTATTTAGTACGATAGTATATCTGTAGGTGAGATACATGCAAAAGTGAAGAGAGAGATTAAACTCATTCAAAGAAAGCTACTCATAAAAACCTTCTTAAAGATAACGCTTTCCATATAAACGATAGGCAAAGGATTCTTCTTACATGTAGTTAGTACGTAGTAAAATTAAGGAATACTCGTAGATTGATCCCTCGCCTTTTCACATATACTTATACTGAAGGCTCTAATAATACGACCCCCGGAATCGTTTGAAATAAAAACCCTAAATAAAAGATTTTTTCACAGAGTACAATACATTAAAATCAGCCGCTAATTTCTTATATCAGTAGACAACTGGAATACCACTCAATCTTGTTTGTGAATCATCTTTTTTTAATGAAAATATATAGATAGAAAGGAAAAACGCAAAAAAAACCCCGCCTCCAAAATAACTGTGATAGAGCCTGAATTGCATATGCCTGAAAATAACACGTACAAAGAGCTAGAATGCTTTCGTCACATTACATAATGTCAATTGAGGCACTGTTGCAAAGATTACTATTCCTCATATTATTTAAGTACTTTAAATTATACATTGTAAAGATGCGCGTGTCAGCCTGAAATAGAGTAAAGGCAAAAAGTGAACTCACAAGTACATTGTTTAAGCAATTCTTTTTCATGGATACACATTTTCTGGTTATTAAATAAATAAATATAGTTTAGTAAGAAAGATTCCACAAAAAACGAACAGTGATAATCGTAACCACTATTAGAAAATTAAACTCCTCTTGCAGTATAATTATTATCTGGTGTTGACTTTTATACTGTGTGGCATGAGAATGGAGTTGATAAATAATTACAATGGATAGTGACGATCGTTACACTCCAGTGATAACGCTTAGAAATACTCAGCTTATAGTAAGGCATTTATTTATTCCTCGCTATTGTGATCATATGAATTAAGCAACCAAGATATACAGAAGGCATGAGCCACAAAGACTCAGTTTGCTATTGTCACTAACCTGACCATAAATACACTTGGGTAAAAAAGTAGGACAAGTATAGTTTACGAGCATTTGTTAAAGATTTGGGTAATATGGGAGTTTGTGTGTTACGGCATATCAACCGGTCAAGAAATAGGTAGGTTCGTGAGAATAGGACGCGTGCGAAGAAGCTTTTGTCTAATTCCTAAATCACTTCTTTAGATTTAGTCTCAGAACACACTTTTATATATTTTGTATAAAGAGGTAGGCATATAATTCTTATATAAAATAATAGAGATGGGGAGAGAGAAAGAGAGCCCTTATAAAGGATACTAACTCAAGAAAGAATACTATAGTTTTTTACATTTGAAACCGGGCCTATCTAGTAGTGACTCAGGGAGATAATAGGTACTGCATTTAAAGATAAGGAGGTGATCTAACCACCGAACAGCGTTTTTAAATAATTAAATTAGCTTCATATATACACTTGCTGTGTTGTGAAAGTCAAACACACTTCATCAGTGATGTGAGAGCGACTGTATAAAGAATTATATTTTCGAATATCTAAGTAAACAGGTGTCATGAAAATTAATAAGAATATATGACACCTAGGGTCATATCTTCCGTGGCAAAGGGGTTAAATTGTATATTATTTTACCAAATAATATAAGTTTTTCTACGATTATGTATGAAAAACTTGTCTGTGTTATGCTAATACATAACAGAATAACTAATACATGTAAAAAAAGATTAATAGAATCACATCTAGTTATATGATATTTTTGGTTATGTGATATATGTGTATTCATATCTGATACTCGTACACATGAGATATATAGATCTCTTATATATAGATCATATATATAGAGAAATAGGAACATCAACATTTTGAATATGATCAATTCGGCAATTAGAAGGTTTATGGGGACAGCAAAATTTTCGTATATATGCCTCATGTTAAAACATAAGTTAAGGTTTCGTGTATGTTGCGGGTATATATTTTACTCTGAGTAGAAAGTGTGTGAGTTGGTTCAGGGGTTGAGACTAATAAAGTTTTACCATTAGAGTTATGATATATTTATTATCATTTTCTCTTCTCTTTTTTCTTATAAATCGTCTTGTACGTAATTATTGTCAATTCTTACTGGCACTTCATAAACCGGCTCTGGATATTCTTAAAGTTTCGATTTATTTTCGAACGACACTAATATGAATGAATTAAAGTGATTTCTAAAGTTTTTTAAAAATGTAATAAATGATTAAAAGAAATCTCGAGATAAGGGCTGAACTTGAAAAATAGGATACCTTTTATTTTTCTATTATTTTCTATTTATTTTTATTTTTTGTGCTCTCATTGATTAAGCGACGAATTAAAGAAATCCGCACTAATTCTACACATCAAATTGTCCTTTAATTATTCATTGCAACCTTTCGACAAAATGTCTTTACCAAAGGGAACGGGCTTCTAATAGACTAATTTACAGTGAAACGACAATGCACAACCGAGACAAAGGAAGAAAGATAGATAAAATATTTAAATATAAACAAATAAATACATAAATATTAACAAATAAATAAGTATAAATAAATCGAATCCAAATATCAGCGAATAAGTTTTGTATTAACTTGACACTTAGTTTTATTAAGTGGTTCATAATTAAGTTAAAAGCTGGAGAAAAGATGATTTCAGATCAAATATATGTATTGCTATGAGATTATGGATGCGTATGCTAAGTCGAGCTCGGTAAATAGGAATATAAACTGATCTGTTGATTAGTCAAAATTCACCTCTGAACATAAAAAAAATGTTCAAAGTAAGGTTATCGTTTAGTAAATTCAAATTGATTCATTGATTTTAAAGGTTTGTCAACTTGTCCAGGGTTATTTTATGCTTAGAGGTTAGACAATTGCGTTCATTGTACATTTATATTTACTTTATTGTAGTTTGTTTTTTGCACACGGTTATATAATAGGAAGTATTCCCATGTAATACAAATAGTTAGCATACAGTTTTATGGTTTCAAGTATTCCTATCTAATACTTACAATTATATGGTTTTAAGTAATTATTCCTTTTATAACCTTTCATGTAACTAATAGTAATCCTTAGTAAACAATTATAACTTCAAATAACTATCCTTAGTACATATAATTTAGTTATTAATTATTATTATCGGATACTAATGATTTTTAGACTCATCTATTTGATCCTAAAAGGTACTACCACTCAGGGTCAGTATGGACCTGTGAGTAAGGACAACAGTGAGTAAGGTGACTATATTCCCTAGACTTTCAGAATTAGAGCTCACCACTGGAGGCAGTTTATTTTTATACCCCAGTACACACATTTTGGGAGGGGAGCTTACCCTCTGTAGAGGGATACAGTCAGCGTATCCTAACCCCCAACAACAGGGTGTAGTAAAGATCAATACTAAAAGTTAATGCTAAGTTGGTGGAGTGGCCCATTGTCGGTAACAGCCAGACAGCGAGGGTGTCTATCACCTTTTCACTAACGCTAGACCAAGGAGATTGTTTTGATGTCGTAGGCAGTGCGCCACACCTACCGTCAGCGCCCCACTTTGCCGCACAGATCAGATTACCTAATCTGTGCTACTCATGCACTGAGTTGGCGGAGACCGGTATCGAACGAGGAACCTTGCGATTCCTAGGTGGGTGCTCTACCGACTGAGCTAAACCGACCCCTTTAAAAGTAAAGTGTATTAATTACATTCAAATCAGTACAACATATTTTTTAAATTGAAAATAATGTATTAACATATAGTTTTAATTCTTGTTTTATTAAAAACTTTTCCCACATAAAAGGGACGGTGTTTAGGGACGATGACCAAAGAAGAAATCTAACACTTGTTCTTCAAGGCAAATTCCTCTTTTGTCCGCGCTAAAACTTTGATATAAGATTTTCATGCCTGAACTTCCAAGACGGTGCCGACTTTTCCAAAGCCAACCCCCTCCCCCTCGTCCCCTCTCCAACCTCCTCCTCTACCGTGAGCCGACCCGCCGTTTTTCTTTCATAGGTCTGACGGCGCAGCACAAAACGAAAGATCATATTGTTCCGGTGCCGAAATTGCAATGTTGATCGCCGGCCTCCCGACCGGAAATCTTCAGTTTTGAGATCGGATGTTAATTTCTAAAGCTTTCTTTTGCAAAATCGTTCTTCCAACAGGAAATCTTTGACACGATTGCCACTTTAGTGCTCTGCACACGCACAGGCATTTCTCTAAGTTTGGTGGGAGGAGGGGGAGGGTGAGAAGAGAACAGGGAGGGTCGACTTAGAGGACGTGTGTGTATCGAAAAATAAGCAGATATGCATTTTTACGAGAAAGTGAGTCTGTGCGCGTGTCTCTATGCATTTCAGTGAGGATGTTTATAGACGGTGGGTAACGATCATCATTTTCGTATCGTCGTTGGCATTTTTAGTGTATACATGTGTAGACATAGGCATGTTGGTTTACTTTGTGTGTGTTTCTATGGTGGCGATTTTGTGAATATATACTCAGACGAATAAGTGTGTGCGAGACAGTTGACATGTAAGTGGTATATATTTATACATGCATACATATATATACACACTCACACATATGTATATATACACTCACAAGCACACATACATGTATACACTTACATATATAGACGCACATGTGTATGTATATATATATATATATATATATATATATAATAACCAACTACTAGCATTCGATTCGTTAGCATGTTAGTCTTGCGGAACATTACTACGGTAAGTGCCCCATACTTGTTGCCCTGTGCCAAACTAACCTGAGCATAGTCATCACCTAACCTCATATAAATATGAGCATAACTGATACACTTTCTTATATAGGTGTGTGCTTATGTATATTTATGTGTATATCTGCATATATACATGTTCATACCTGTGTGTATATAAATGTATATGCATATCCGAGCATATATATATATATATATATATATATATATATATATATATTAGTGTGTGCGCGCATATAAATGTGTGCCTATCTGTGTATATGGGAATATATATAAATAATATATATGCATATATATATATATATTTCTGTCTGTGTTTATATGTTATATATATTTGCAGATTTGTGTGTATGTATCTGCATAACTACATATATAATCACTTCTATTTTCCCCCACATATGAATCATACATAGACATGGACACATATGTATGTATGTATGTATGTATGTATATATATATATATATATATATATATATGCATAGGGAAAACAGAAGCGAGATTTCATAGGTGTGTAGATTCAAGAGTACAAACAGATTTCATATATTACTCACAGATATATATATATATGTGTGTGTGTGTGTATGTATATATAAGTTTTGTGATTTCGACACCCCCACACCAATAGAATCAATTAGACCGACAAAGGAGAGACTAACTACTTCCTCTGATTCATAACCTTTTTATTTCTCCCTCAACATTTTCAGCAATACCAAGCGGCAGCACCCTCTCTCTTTCCCGGGATCCACCATGACCCTTGTCCTCATTCCAATGTCCTTTTGAAGCGACATTTTTGCTTTGCCTCCAGGAAATGCGACGTCTTCTTTGGTCCATTCAATCCGGACCGGATCTCCATCGCTTTTGCCTTTTATAAACCCCTTCCCGCTGATTAGCCTCACCACCACTACCACCGGCAGCAACAACAGCAACTACAACACCTGAAAACTCTATCGAAACTTTCAATGGATATAAACTGCTCTTCCCAATATAGAAAATGTAGCTTTCATGCATATGCATCTCTAGATGGGATATTGTCACAAGATGTCCGCTAACTGTGGGAGCCATGTTCAGCCGGCCGAATCAATCTAATACCTCATCAAGGAACAGAAGGGATTTCGCTGTTAGGAATATGGCAATGTTCAAAATAGAAAAAAATATATATATTTAGATCTCTTGAAGATGGGAAGTGTAGTTCTGAAATTTGGGTATGGAGTAGCTGAAATATCTTTTCCCATTTCTACGCTAACAAGAATATGTTCTCCATTTAGATATAGATATACACTAATGCATAAAGTTTGGGCGTCATAACTTTGCTAGTCAATGTCTTGTCTCTTTAAGCAGTCGGAGTTCGAAACCAACACTAAGCACGAAGAATGATTACTAATATTTTTTTATATAAACTAGCAAGAATATGCACCCTCCTGGCGTAAGTATTTAAGTTTGAATGTAATGAAATATATTAAATTAGAAATATTAAAGAAATTAAATAAGAACGCATATAAAAAGATTGCTTATTTTAATTTATATATAAAACCATTCATGGGATTGATTTTAATACGTTAGATAATAAAACAATAATATTAAAGATCAATAACACTAAGTAATTATTTACTAAACCTGGTTTTGTTAAAACCAGTATCCAAATTAACCTCACAATATATAATGTGAACCTTTTTATTTCTTAGTGATATATGACACTTTGATGGATTTTAAACGCTTTAATAACATGGGCTGTTTTGAGTCAAATCAATTTCAGATTTTCATCGACCTTATTAATGAATATAATTTATTCTATGTATTAATGTTTTTGACTATAAATAAAATACTCATTGATAAACTTTTTTTTCTTTTTTTTTTTTTTTTTTTTTTTTTTTTGATAAACACAATTACTGAGGGTATTATGACATAGTTTCGGCTTCAGACAGACACCGAATCTCCATTTTAATAAGATTACTTCGGGATACGTAGATTGGTTGGATTTGACGGCATGTCAGCCTTTGGGTATTTTTATACTGAAGACGTTTTGTTTTATTCATTCTTATTGGGTATTCAATTATCATTTTTAAAACTCATTTCTATCTATTTAATGGGACCCTAACAGGTACTTCCACACGAGTCAGTTGACCCTGGGAGCAATTGCAATGAAGGGGTAGTCCACACTCCCCAGAGCTCAGGAATTGGAACCTCACCACTAGATGCTGTTTGACGTCGTGATACGCAGTGTTTGTAAAGATGTACATAAACATTGAATGCTATAAATCTTGAAACGTGAGTTCGCACCAGACAAGAGCCACCGAAAAATAAAAACTAATTCCAAAAAAAAAAAAAAAAGTTGATTTGGTTTAAATCTAAGTACAAAGTCGTGGCATTGCGTTCATTGTTGATTTATATTTGTATTTTTCGTGTAAGTCCAGTCTTGCTGACCCATTCTATTTGGCAACACCCGATTCCTCGTCTAAAAGAGGTGCGGCGTCTTGTTTATTTTCCGATGCCCGAGGCACAACCTGACGTTGCAATGTCGACAGGGCTGGGGACAGTTAGCATCATCGCTTGGTAGTTTACCTCCTGGGAATGCTCCCGTGTAAAACTCGCCTTGTTTTCGCATGCTGGCGCTGCGGTGAAAGTGGGTAAAATGCGAGAGACAAAGTGTACACAGGCTAATTTTGAAAAAGAAAGAAAATAAGTTCGAAGACAAATAAAAAAACAATTTTCTAAGTTATTCTTTTCGATTTTTTTCGTCAGTTTTTAATAAATTCTATTTCTTATATATGAAGAGAATAACAGATTAGGAAGATTATTAGAAAAGGGAATAACGAACACAAACAATTACATTTTCACCAGAATTTAAAACTGAGACGAAATATTAATTGAATGTAATTGTTTGTTTTCGTTATCTACTTTTTCTCGTGTATATATATATATATATATATATATATAATTTCTTGAAATCTAATAATTTTGTAAGTTATTTTATATATCAAAACTATCATTTATTAACGGTAAAAAGAGCCGGTTTAGCTGAGTCAGTAGTGCATCGGACACGGAACCAGAAGGTCCAGGGTGCAATACCGGCCCTTGCAAAAGCTTATATCTGTGTGTTAAAGTTGGGAGCTGATGGTGGGTGTGGCGCCCTATCTCAGATGCAAAAACAATCTCCCTGGCGTATCGCTAGCGAAAAAAGGATAGACTCCCTCCTTATGCAGCTGATAGCCTCACCAAAGTTCTCACCAACATTTCGAAAATTTTTACCATAAACAAGAAAAATACCTTAATACCTACTTTCCATCGCTTTCCTTTTCAAAATAATAGATTGACTATAATTTGTGAGGTAGTGTAGATAAATAAAACAAAAAAACTGCCGAAAAGAGAAAAACAAAAAAACAGAAACAAGAATTATAAAAACAAAAAACAATGAATTTAAGTATGCGATATAGTAAATTAGGCCGAGTGACCGATTGTTGCTATCAGCCGCATAAGGAGGGAGTCTATCCTCTTTTTGCTAGCAATACACCAGGGGGATTGTTTTTGCATCTGAGGTGGGGTGCCACACATACCATCAGCTCCTATTTTTAACACACAGATCTAAGCTGTGCTGCTCATTCGCTGAGTTTGCAAGGGCCGGTATTGAACCCAGAACCTTGTGTTTCCATGGCCAATGCTCTACTACCTCAGCTAAACTGGCCTTTTTTAAATATAATTTTATAATATCAATATTATATTAATAATCTATATTAATAAATGATAGTTTTAATATATAAAATAATTTACAAAATCATTAGACTTCAAGAAATATATACTCAACTCTAGTCTTACCATAAGATATAGTTTAGTGTCATACTGACGACACCCTAGGGGAGATTTATCACCTTTGCAGGGGATACAGTCGGCGTATTTTAAACTCCGATGACAGGCTCATTGTTGCTTTGGATATATTTTTATCATCTTTGTCTATTTTTCAGATTATTTTTTATCATTTTTCTATTCCCACCAGATTATGTGAGGATCAAGTGACAACAAGCCTCCTCGATTTCCAGCGTTCTCTTCAATATTATGAGAATGGGTGGCGTCTTTAGAATCTACAATTTTTGTTGCTCTCAGGTAAGGTATTGATATCTTTTTTTTTTATTCTTTCAGTTTTAATGACCGGATGAAATGGCTACAACCACTAGCTGACACTTGTCTTAACGCAATGTCAGATATTCTGGCCTGAATAGGATGATACATATCAATTTTTGATGACAGTTTGTGGTCCAGTCAGTTGTCAAACTGAAACCTTTTTTTATAATTCTAAGTTTCCATGACATTTTGTTGCGTTCATTGATACTATGTTTTTGTTTTGTTTTTTGTGGGGGGGGGGTCTTCACGTTGGTGGCATTTTCTATTTTGTTGTATTTTTAGCAAACTTTTCCATCATACAATTGATTTAAACATCTTAGTTTTTGTTTGGGGTGGGTAGCTTCAATTACTAGAAATTGTTTCTTTGTATCAAGTGCCCTCTGCGAAGAAATGTTCAAGTCTTTATCATTATCGGTCCCCGCCAACTCAGCGCATGAGTAGCACATATTAGGTAATCTGATCAGTGCGGTAAATAAGGGAGCTGCTTGTAAACGTGGTGCTCCACCTCAGCAGAAACAATCTCCTTGGTCCAACGCTAGCGAAGGGGGGATAGACTCCCTAGCTGTCTGACTGATGACTGCCAAAGATGGCCGAACGGCTGGTCGAATCTACCCAAGGAGCATCAGATAGTGTCAGTTGATATCTTGAAAGAGTGATATTGTTTTTCTGCATATTTTTCGCTTCGTTTGTTATGCTTTTCTTTTTTGTATTTACATTTGTGTGTGTTATCTGTTGTTTAAATACACACCTTTCCATAATATATATAATTGTAGGTACATAAATAGGCATTCATCTGATGGTCAAGAACACATAAATTCACTTTACCCTATTTTTTATGGGAAATATTGTTTCAGATTTTGAACAAATCGGTTCTCGAAAATAATTTTGGAATGATTTATGTTCGAGAACCGAGGTTCTATTGTACTTAAAAAAAATTCTAAAGTTAACGTTTCAACTGGATGAATTACAGCAACATATACCATGATAAGCATTTAATCGATCGAGTTATCATTGGCAGTCACTTCAGACCAGCCAATCATTTCATTCATCCGGATATTTAAATATCTCTTACAATTATCTTTTTTTAATTGATTTATTTGAATATCTTTAAATTAGCAACTCTTTACTTAAAGGGAAATATTGAAATGAACAAGATTCGGGGCTTTCGATCTTTTCATTCACTTATAATAGAACGGCATGCACTTGAAAGTGCCCGCCCATACAAATAATCATGATAAAAGCATCAATGGCAAATATTCAACTTTCTTCTACCCCAAGCTTTTCCCAGCTGTGCTTGTTAAAACCATGAATTCTCTTTTTCAAAGTAGTGGCACACAGACTAGAACTGTTGACTCAATTCTAATGAAAATAAGGGATTGTATTTTTTGTCGTGGTTATTTTCGACTTGTCGGCGAGGCTTAGACTACGCCGACTGCATCCTCTGCAGAGTGTTAAAACCTCGGCATGATACTAAACTGCAGCGGTTTTGGAGGTCTGGGGAGTGACTTTTTCATTGTCATTACTCCCAGGTTCACTCTTACTAATAGTCCACGTTAGGGTCCCATCTATGGATCAAATGAATTTGTTTGAAAATTATTTGTATTGGCTTGGCTGGCTTGTTGGTTGGATTTTTACGGCATGTCAACTTTTGTTGGGTTGTTTTATAAATAAGGTATTTTTTGTAGTCTTTCTTTATGGGTATTGAAATTTTTTTTTAAATCAATTTTTTAAACAAATTTTTTAACTCATTTTTTCTATTTAACTCATAGATGGTACCATAACAGGTACTACCACTCAGGGTTATGGTGGACCTGGGAGTAATAGTAATAAAGGGATACTCTACACTCTCCAGAGTTCCAAAATTGAAACTGGATTGGATGCAATTCAACATCATACTCAGGACACTAAAACCCTCTGGCATATATGATAAAAAGCATAAAGGCAATAGGGTTGGAACAAACATTTACATACTGGGACTTAATGTGAATAGCCGATTGATCGGGAAGGACATCTTTGACTACCCGTGTAGCCTTAGGAACAAAGTTAAGTGTTTTATTTATATTAGGAATACTTGATACCATATAACTGTGTACAAATTACTTATTACTAAGAATAGTTACTTCTCTTCTTTTTATAAAGATTATTATTGTAAACTACTTGACACCATATGATTGCGAGATAATTATTTTTATTAAATAGGTAAACTGGATATCATAACTGTGCGCAAACAAATGATTGTAGACGAGTGAAATTTGTTTAGGTTTTTTGAACATTGAAAATATAAGTAGGCAATTGTCGTCCTAAAGTCGGTATCAGCTAGACTGTGAGTGAGCCTATCCCCTTTTCACTAGCGCTAGACCAAGGAGATTGTTTAGGCGTCTGAGACTGAGCACCACTCTTACCATCAGCTCCTTACTTTACCACACATATCCATGTGCTACTCTTACGTTGAGTTGGCGAGGGACGGAATCGAACCAGGAAGCTCCAGTTTCTCAGCCGGACACTCTATCTACTGAGCTAAACCGGCCCAATCAAACATTTACAAATGAATCTAATTTCAACATTAAATAACCCATAGGTAGTTGGTATACCGTTAAACAAATAAACCAAACTGGTTTTATGACGTTATCCTGAATGATAGAGGGGGGGAATGGGTTTGCCTTGACTCGTCAAATTATTTGTGGATGTGATGTCAGATATGAAATGACCGGTTTTTGGTCACGTCATGTAACCTAATATGCTATAAAGCTAACTTGAGTTTTTATGGAGCATCTTCATGAATAAGTATTGAATTTCATTTTAATGCGTGTTATATTTAACTGCAAATTTCTAGCGTGCATCGTAATCAATCCCAGGTTAAAACTAAAAGCAATTTAAAATTGTTTCTGAAGAAAATTATTCGTGTGATCCTGTTGAGGTTTTAATTTTTGTTTTTCTTTTTAAGATTAATAATGCAGTGTTTGTCACAAAACTTTCACAAGATTATTTTTATGAATTTGTTGAACACACAGACACACACACTTTATATATATATATGTAAAGTAAAGTCGTTGGGGCGGCCTAAAGTCGGTATCAGCCAATCAGAGAGGGAGTCTATCCCCTTTTCACTTGTGCTAGACCAAGGAGATTATTTTAGCGTCTGGGGTGGAGCGCCACACCTACCATCAGCTCCTTTACCGCACAGATCCCTGTGCTACTCATACGCTGAGTTGGCGAGGACCGGTATCGAACTAGGGAACTTGTGGTTTCTAGCCGAACGCTCTACCGACTGTGCTAACCCGGCCCATATATATATATATATATATATATATATATATATATATATATATATATATATATAAAAAATCAACAGGGCCTATGTATATACTACAGTATGATATTTCGATTATTGCAATGTGAGAGAGAGTTAAATCCAGATTCTACTTTATTAAAGTAGAATCTGGATTTCTCTCTCTCTCCATTGCTCGAATGAAACAGATAAGCGTTATCTCATCCGCGCGCTCATTCCCTCTGTCTTTCCACTACTCTCTTTCTTTCTTATAATATTTTTTTGTGTAGCATGTCCTTCTTTCCTTTTTTATAATAAAAACGGAATGGTTATCATTTAGCTGAGGTGATAACACTCATAAGAAATAAGAATTCGGCAGATAAGCAACTGATGGCGCTAAATGGAATCCTTTTAAGAAAAATATTGTTTATCATCAAGTTATAAAGGAGTAAAATATTATTTCAATAGTTTTTCTTTTGTTGTTTGTAGTTTTATATCGTATTATATCCTCTGTGTGTGTATACGTGTAGTTATATATAAAGTTAGTTAATTAATACATAGAATGTCCATTGGTTAAGCTTATATATATATATATATATATATATATATATATATATATGTTATCCAGACACCGTGTTTCGGCGTATCATGTCTCTTCATTGGCGCTTGACATTTGCAGGCTACATCCAGTCGGGGTGGAAACTTGATTGATTCCTCATGTCAGGCTGCTTAACCACTCGACCCTTGTCACCTACAAACTTGAAGGGGGGTTTAATTGATAAATACACACATCTGTATATATGTAAAGGCCGCCAGAGAGTGCACCATCCCTTTTATAGGAAAGCGTTGCCTTTTAAGCTTAGTTGATGGTCATCAGCGAAATCCTCCTCCAAACCCACTAGGGTATGAAGAGCCTATATAGTCATCCACAGACAACGTGTTTCGACATCACGTCTCTTCGGTGGGGCTAGACATTAGCAGGCTACCTCCAGCCGGGATGGAAACCATATCTATTAATTATCAGTCAGGCTGCTTAACCACTTGGCCATCGTCATATATATTATAAGGATTTTGCTTAGGATCTCAATACTGTATTATAAGATGGTTGTTGGCCAGTTGTTAAATTTTACGGCATGTCAACCCTTGTTGGGCTATTTTATGCTGAATAATTTTTGTTTTATTCATTCTTGATTGGTACTCAATTTTCTTTTTAAACTCATATTTAACTCATTTTTTCTATTTAACCCATAGATGGGACCCTAACGGGTTATACCACTCCGGGTCAGAGTGGACCTGGGAGTAGTGGTGATGAAGGGGTATTCCACATTCTCCAGAGCTCCAGAATTGGAACTTCACCATCAGATTAATGTAACGTTATACCCATGATACTAAGACCCTCAGCCATCGTCTTCTAGCGCATATATGATAAAAGAGGGTTGGGGCTTGCCATAAGGGCAATAGGGTTGGGAAAATCATATAGGTGCTAGCGCATGACCTCCCGACAATCAAGATGTATGAATGTGTCCAATAATCTAAGATAGGAATATATTATCTGCGGTTTCATTTCTTCTACGTGTTCGTGAATACAGGGTGTCCACAAAGTCTGGGTACATGGAGATTTCACTATTGTATTAATTTGTTATTTTTCCGAAAAATAACATAAATAAATACAATAGTGAAATCCCCATGTACCCAGACTTTGTGGACACCCTGTAGATAAAAAAAATTCCGAACAATTTCAGAGGAAAGTCAGGTTTTACTTTGATATTCACTTATAAATGTGAAACTCAGTAATCGCCAAAAAAAGGTCAAATGTCAGTGTCATTTGGGACAATTAAATATCCCATAGCTCTTTAACGTATAAGTGTCTCTGGGTGTGTACGCGTAGGGATATAACAGTATCATTATCACAATGTAAATATTTATCTGTGTAATTATATACTATGATGTATGTACATAATTACAGTAAAATACACACGCAAATATTTATATTACGATAATTGTACTGTGATATTAGAATGATGTATGTAAAAACATGCTCATTATGTACTTTTGAACATGATGGTTTTTGGGGAGCAGAGCTGCAAATATATGCATCAATACCAAGAAAAACGTTTTGTCTTGTTGTTTTATGTGTCTGTGTGTGTTAATTTATTTATATGTGTTTGTATATTTGTATATATTTATTAATGTCTGTATATTTGTTAATGTATATACAGTTGTTTGTGTGTGCTGATGTATATACAGTTGTGTTTGTGCATTTCAATGCATGTATTATCCCTGTGTGTATGTGTCACATATAAATACATGTGTGTGTATTAATGTATGTATTTTTATTTGTGTGTGCGTGTATTTATGTGCATGTTAATGTATGTATGTTAGGTACCACCAATTTACCCTGTTAAATTTACCCCCTGCCCTATATTTAACTCAATGAAACTTGCAGAAAAATTAATATTATCTTGAAAAAAATGTTCTATTCGAAAGAAGAAACATTAAACAAACTCCTGATGATTTTTTTTTTTAATTCAGCTTACGGAAATAATGAAAATTATGATTGAAAAACAATGTTTTCATTTTTACACTGTTAAATCATCTGAAATTTAACGTAGCTAAAAACAAGTTACGATAAGCGGATTTTTTAAAAATTCTATGAAAAATCAATTAATAGTCCGATTTTCACGAAAATTTCCATAACTATTTACCTTTTGAATGTAAATATATCTGAAATATTTTTTACGAGTCTACCCCCCCCCCTATTTTATGAGATAAAAAAATCTCAGAAAACTTTTTACTATAAAGATAAGAGTCTGAATAACTATATCAAAAAAATTGTATAACATACAACGCAGTTTTTTTGTTTTTTTTAGGAAAAATTAATGAAATCGGAAATAAAAAGGGCAAAAAAATGTCATAATATTATTATTTAAAAACTTTTTTTTTTTTTTGCTTCTTTAATTGATATTCTATTAAATTCTCAAGAAAAACAATTTTTAAGTAAATAATTTTTAAGAGATTTTAAATCATTTGAGTGCTTAAATAATTTTTTTTTTAAATGTTTAAAAATCTTTTATGCGTACAAATCGAATTTTTCACGGATATTTAAATATATGAATTTTAGAATTCAGGTAAAAAATCATCTTGAACTAATTAAACTTATTTTACAATAAAAGTAAGTAACTCTTTATTATTCTATCAGTTTTTCTCTTAGAAAAAATATTCAAATTTTCATTCATTTCATTTATTTTTCGATTTTATAATTTACCTAAACCGCAGGCATAATTGGCAAAAAGTTACTTTCACTGAAATTTTAACAATAAATTTTAATAATATAGTTCAATAGTAAATTTTACTAGTAATTAAAATTTTCATACATTTCATTTCTTTTTCGATTTAGAATTTGAACGGGCGCAAATTCGACTGACATATTTTATTTTAAAGTTAATTTCACTGTGAAATTTTAATAGTAAAAGTACTTATTGTCTTTGCTTCAGTTATATATATATATATATATATATATATATATATATATATATATATTCCGAGTTATTCCGAAACTACCACAAAAAAAAATCTTTCAAAAAATCGTAGAAAACCAATAATCGGTTATTGAATATGCACAAGAAAACAATTATGTCGGATACAGCCACATTTAAATGTACAATTGTCAAAGAGAGATAATATTTAATTTTATAGTCCCCGTTTCTATATAAGATAACCCTTTCGCATGTAATACGAACTATTTTATTTATGTTTTTATTAAAGGTGAGTAATTCTTTACAATCGGATAATTTGATCTTTGAATTAACTGTTTTTCTTTGTAACAACCATGTATGATCGTTATTTTTTTTTTACGAGATTTTTAATAAACAAATTTCAAAAATATTTATTTCCGTTTTATTCAAGATGGCCTAAACTGATCATGTGACCTTTTTTTGGTTATCCCTAATGTATGTGCATATATATTTATGTGCGAATATATGAGAGTGCATATATATATTTACATATATATTCACACACACACACACATGCATATATATATATATATATATATAATATATATATATATGGGTATTTATGCGTATATATAGATACACATATATATTAGGTGTGTGTGTATTCCATACTCGCCAGCCCCTATTCGATGCGACTAAAGGGCCAGAGATGGGAGAGAGTAGATGACCTCAAAAGAAATACTAGAACGTTGCCTCGCACCATATCAAAACTAGGATTTTAGTGACACTGGTCGGGATGTGCGTGTTGAATGCTGAAGGAAATATTTTGAAGAAAAATAAAGTTTCATTAATTCCCCATCTCTATTTTTCTTTTAATGTCATCCACGTCCTCTCATCTCTGACCCTTGATCTTCTTGCTTGCTTATAGAAAACTGTCACAGACTACGATTACCTCACTCCGTAGAGTGCAACTTGTGTGTGATATTTTATGTGGAAAGAGGCTGCACAGGCCTCAGTCTACTGTCTTGGCAATCCGGCGGTTGGTCCAATGGTAGGGGAAAGTCCGAGACTACTGGACTGCCGAGCTGCTGCAGGGTGCTGCCTCGGGTAGTATTTAGTCACTTCGCGAGAGACAAGCCTCCCCCAGAAGTCCCAGCATTTGCATCCTAGCACCAGGTTGTATTGGGGATTTATGTGAGTACTAAGTACCCCAATCCTACTACTACTATCGGTGTGGATGGCTGTTGGCTTCCCTGGAGCTCATACCCCTCTTGTTTTTATAGATGCTGTGTTTCCACACATCCACCTCGCCAGACACTGGCACCCCTAACAGGCACGCCTCGTGTCTGTTAGAGGTGCCAGTTCATTCGCCGACATCCCGACCATGGAACGGGTAGTACTAGTTTGCATGGTACTAGTAGCAGGTAAGAAAGAAGACCTTTCTTGTCCTGACTTGACTATGAGATGAAGTTTTAATTTATGAAGTCGCACCGAACAGGTTCTGGTGAGTATGAAAGGTGCTACATTTTAGACGTTCCTTTTATTTTGCCAAAAACTTCTCGTTAAAAATGCCCCGAGACTGGTTCTAATTTTTATTATTTTTATTATTAGCACTTACATAGCTGTAAATCGTTTTATCATATGAATTGCTCAGGATCACAAGGTTCTTTGTACCATCTTGGCAATAATAATATATCTCCCAGGTCTAGTGCTAACTAACAGGCGATAGACTCCTTCGATGTTCGTTGATACACTGACAACAATCCACTTCGCAACTTTATTTACATTCTCTACATTCTGAATTTAATAATAAAAAAAATTAAGCTTGTGTCATCGATACTTTTTGATCACAGTATCTATCTATCTATATATATATATATCTATATCTAATATCCATATTATATATATATATATATATAATATATATATATATTAATGTGATAGTGCATATCGTAGCTACTTGATCTTTACGTATCGTCGAGTGATGTTTTATTCACTCTCTGGCATTGACACATTCTTGCACTGGCCATAACAGTGGCTGCTAATCTCTCTCTCTCTCCAATGAATAGAAGAGATTCTCTCTCTCTCTCTCTCTCTCTCTTCTCTCTCTCTCTCTCTCTCTCTCTCTCTCTCTCATCTTCTCATCCGTAGAGATAAACCAACGTATGTTCGATTTTGTCATTTGAGATTTCTGCATCCGACAGCAATAAAGAAAATCGTTTGACGCGTGCCTTTCAGCAATTCAAATAAAACAAGCACTTCCGTTTAGGGCGCTTAGCCCAACGGAAATTAATAACGAGGTTTCCGTTCGAAGCTCTTCACGCAATCACTTGTTGAAGCCGAGGGTCATTTATAATATATATATATATATATATATATATATATCCTTATGAAAATTCTAATCGCCGATCTAATTGTATTCATCGATTATTGAACATCCGATTTTGACAACTCGGTTCACTTAGCAATGTTGAAAAAAAACTGTTTGCTTTTCTGTTTGATTCCAGCGCAAAACTAATGATTTTTAAAAAGCTAGTCCATCAATGAAAGTCTTTCTGTGTAGCTATTATTTTGTTCGAACAGCATTTTTTTAGTATATCAAAAAAACAAACAATGTTTCTGCAAATACAAACATGTCTCATGTGACTGTCAGCTGACAGTTGCTATAGACTTTTTTCTTGAGTATGTAGTTTTAAAATTCGTTTTTTAAATTCAGCATTGATTTTCGTTTTTGAAATTTAGTTTTACAATTGTTACTTTATAAATCATTAAAGTAAATTAATTTAGTTCATAATTAATAAATCTTGTTTCTGATGATACATCACAGGTTGAATATCTTGCCTATGATTGTTTAGTAATCGTTTCGGTAACTTATAACTGAAATTACATCCCGTATTACATTACTTCAATGATACATTATATTCTACTGTATAACAATAATATAACGTTGTAGATGATATTAAAATAAGACCTTTGACATCTTTTGAACCAACCAGGCTTATTTAATGTTAATCATTGTTTCATTTATAAAATAGAAAAGAGAGAGAGATTATTAAAATTATCTCCCTATTTTAAAAATCTTATAAATTATTCCCAAATCATTATTTTTACAAAACCTTAATTAGAAGAACGCACATAGTTTTATTTTAAAATTCTATATGGTACTAGCATTCGCCCCCAGCCTCTCAAGCACTCGGGAATTAGAATTAAATTAGACGACCAGATATCTTTATAGGCTTCACATTTGAAATAGAAGCAATCTGAAAAGAAGGAAAAAAACACAAATATAATTCCCCTATATTAAGGAACATACACATAAAGAATTGAGAAAAATCATTAATAATGAGAAAAAAAATCTAACTGCAAATAAAAAAATCTTTTAAATAGTTTTAAAATAGGGATTCATTTTCAGTTCACCCTGTATATAGTAAAAAAACAAAAAAAACAACTGTAACCAATTGAACATTCTCTTTATCTTTTTTATCCAAGCGGGGATATTTTGAAAAATTAGTAAAAAAATAAAAACTTACCACCTCTGAATCCTCTGTACTATCAATGTAAGATGAAGTATCTCATCAGTCTCTCCAGAACGTTTAATGCTTTATTATTGTCTATGAATTTGTATAACAAATGTCGTCTATTTTTATAGGCTACGGACTTATTGATGTACTCCGTAGTTCCAGAATATATCAATATATGGACGTTATATTATTTTCACTCTTTAACAGTGAAGCCAAGTGACAGTACATCTTCAGACTCTAGGTGATCTTAATTGATGCATGTTGAACTGCGTGAGTTTGTACACTGTGGAATTGAACAACAATAGTTAATCATAACTGAATTTGTCCATAAGCAGCTGTTATTTATAGCACTCAGAAATATTCCATACTAGTATCTTGGTGATCCCATTCCTCGAGTCCTGATTGGCTGCTGGTATTAGTGTGGTGTTGTGCTTGATAAATATCAACCATTCTGCATTATGCTGGCGGCAATATAGTTTCTGTATTGAGTTACAGCTTACTTGCTGCCTTGTCTGTCAATTCGATGGTAATTGGAATCCCACTGTGATTGTAAGTAATGCTTCTACAATCTGGATGTCTTCGATTCTTTCTCTAATATCCAGTTCCTTTTCTAAGGACTACAATTGGTAGCATTGTCACATTCATGTTCCTAGCCTTTTCAGCTCTCTGCAATATCCAGGTCTTTTTCACTAAAGTTTCCAGGACTCTTCTAAGTGTTCTAGCTGATCTTAACTGATCTGAATGACTTCGATTCTTTGCTAATCTCCAGTTCTTTTTCTAAATAACCATTCTGCATTATGATGGTGGCAATATAGGTTTTGTATTGAGTTACAGCTTACTTGCTGCCTTGTCTGTCAATTTGATGGTAATTGGAATCCCACTATAATTGTAAGTAAGTATTGTTTCTACAATCTGGATGTCTTCGATTCTTTCTCTAATATCCAGTTCCTTTTCTAAGACTACAATTGGTATCATTGTCATATTCATGTTCCATAGTTTTTTTTCTAGCTTTCTGGCAATATCCAGGTCTTTTCTCTATTTTTCTTTCTTTTATTTTCACTCTATTTTGCGTGAAACGTCAAAATCAACTAGATGACAAGTTCTTTACCTATTAATTAATACTAGGTTACGTTTTCAGGTTTGGGGCTAGTTTGTCCATTCGTACCTCAAAGTCCCAAAATTTTTTACTTGTTTTTAATACTTTTTAAAAAAATGTTCTAAAAATAATTCTTGCGAAAAGGGAAAAAATCTTATAGTGCAGTTTACTCTGCAAAATCAAAGGGAACTAACGTCAAAATTGCTAACATCAGTAACAGTTTTTAATGCAAATGATATGAAAGATTTTTGAAAATGTCAACATAGATGACATCTGTCCTTTTTGTGGGAAATAAAATATACAAAGATATAAACATAAACCTGGTCAATGCCATGCAAAACTAATCCCTCAACATGATTCCAAACGATAACATAATGCTAAAACCATTGACTACAAAAGTGTAAATATATATGTACACATGTTATTTCCTAACATCTTTGCATGAACAACCTCAGACGTGTTGATGTGTGCGTTAAAATCCACCAACCAAAATATCTTTAGTATTATCTGCGTTATTCAGACTATTGTCCTCATCTTCATTGTTATCTGTACAACGTTTCGCCGATATGTCCTCCCGCCTTCTTCAGTATTTCTTTTCGAACTCGGAACCTTCTTTTTCTTGGAACTTTCTTCGGAACTTCTTGACGTAGTCGGGAGCCATCACGAAACTTTGAACCTAACCCTTTATTCAGTCCACGGGGGTATCCTGTTCTCATCATCCGCTAACCATAGCTGTGTGGTAGGAGCTGTGTTAATTATTTTTCTATGTAACTGCCGCCGGTCATGATTGAACCTGGGATCCAGAGATAACTGTCACTTAGAACTGTCTTAACCTAACTACCTTATTTACTAGGCATGTGTCCAATTGGACAATAGTCCGAATAACGCAGATAATACTAATCATCAAGCCTCATCTCAAACATTGAGAGAAACAAATATTTTTGTCATATTTTCTTGAACAGTTTAGTGTATATACAATTTGTTAGCATGGCAAAATTTTAATCTCTTGCACAATTCACAGTAGATCATCTTTTTCCGCCCAGTCGTGACAAGTCTTGTATTCCTTGTTGTGTCAGTTTGTTGAATTAACTTATGTGATTAGTCATTTCACCTCTGTCACCATATAATCTTCATTTGCTAATCTCCTGTGTATTATATTTTTGTTTTGTTTTGGCATAATTGGTTCCAATGTCATCATCGTTATCATTAATAATTCACTACAGGAGAGTTTTTTCCACATCTGTCTAAGGTGGTGGTTCACTGGAGGCTGAGTGACAGCAAGTCTCCTCAGGTTTCCAGTACTCTTCTGTGTATTCTAGCTGATTTTAACAATCCTATTTAGATGGACTCGATTCTTACACGGATTTCCAATTCCTCCAATTGGTACGATCTTTACCTTCATGTTCCACAGTTTGTTTTGTTTTGCTTGTTTTTTTTTTTGTTGTTGTTTTTGTTTTTTCGTTTAAGCTCTCTGGCCCGGTCCAAGTATTTGTCTATCTTTTTGTTTTCTTTAACCTTTACTCTGTGATCCGCTGGGACGGCAAAATCTACTCGATGGCAAGTTCTTTTTCTTGTTAATTAATACTAGATCTGGTCTCCTAGTCGTGATTAGATGATCTATCTGTATTTTAGTTCCAAAGGATTTTATGCGTCTTAATCTGATTCTGGTTTGTGCATATACCATTTAGTAGCATGATGAAAATTAAATTTCTTGCACAATTGCCGGTGGATCACCTTTCCCACCCAGTAATTCCAAAGTACAAGAGTACTCTCTTTGGGCTAGTTTGCTTCATTCGCTTATTATAGGATTAACCGTTTCTTCTTTTGCTCTACACATTATACACTTGCTATTCTGTTGCGTCTCATCAATTTTTGCTTTGATATAATTTGTTCTTATGCCCTGTGCTGCAATTATGAGAGATTCAGTCTCTCTCTTGAAGTTTAACCTACTTAGCCATTATTATTATTATTGTTGTTATTATTATACAAAAGCAACAACAAAGTCCTTATGTGTCGATGATGCACTTTTAAGATTGTATTAAGCTCACTATTATCCAGCTAGATGGTATATAAACACTTTTGATTTCAACGTAATGTACTGCATACCATCTGTTAGACTGTGGGAACTAGGATTTGATTGGATCACAGTAAAAACTCGCGAGAATCTCGTTTAAAATAAGAATACAAGTAGTGACATTAGAAGCGCCACTTAACAATCGATACAAACGCTTACAGCAGATGTGGCTGATTGTTGTCTTTCAGATGAGACGAAACGTAGAAATCAAGTCAGTGTTAGACAAATCGGACACGCTACCCTCAACCAAAAGGACAATTTGCACCTGTTAGTATTCTGGTTAGATACAGGGTTCCCACCTGAAGCGAATTAAGTGATTTCGTTAGAACCAAAATTTGCTCGGTGATTTTTGTAAAGAATTCTTCGAAGAGAGAGTCGTTCTATTCTTAAACGCAGTTTCCTATACGTTACACTTCAAAATATTCTTACACCATATTCTTTTTTCTTTTTTATGATCCAATCTTTTTTTAATCTCTCTCTTTTTATCCTCTTATTTCCATCTCTACTCCCACTTTACTTTCGCTCTTTATTTTCCTCTTTTTTCCCTCTCTACTCCCACTTTTACTTTCTAACTCTCTTTATTTTACTTTTTTTTCCCCTCTCTACTACCACTTTTACTTTTTTTCCCTCTCTACTACCACTTTTACTTTCGCTCTTTATTTTCCTCTTTTTTCCCTCTCTACTCCCACTTTTACTTTCGCTCTTTATTTTCCTCTTTTTCCCTCTCTACTCCCACTTTTACTTCTACCTCTCTTTATTTTACTTTTTTTCCCCTCTCTACTACCACTTTTACTTTCGCTCTTTATTTCCTCTTTTTTTCCCTCTCTTCTCCCACTTTACTTTCGCTCTTATTTTCTCTTTTTTCCCTCTCTACTACCACTTTTACTTTCGCTCTTTATTTTCCTCTTTTTTCCTCTCTACTCCCACTTACTTTCGCTCTTTATTTTTCCTCTTTTTTTCCCTCTCTAACTCCCACTTTTACTTTCTACTCTCTTTATTTTACTTTTTTCCCCTCTCTACTACCACTTTTATTTCGCTCTTTATTTTCCTCTTTTTTTCCCTCTCTACTACCACTTTTACTTTCGCTCTTTATTTCCTCTTTTTCCCCTCTCTACTCCACTTTTAATTTCTTTTTTCCCTCTCTACTACTTTACTTTCGCTTTATTTCCTCTTTTTTCCTCTCTACTCCCACTTTTACTTTCGCTCTTTATTTTCCTCTTTTTTCCCTCTCTACTACCACTTTTACTTTCGCTCTTTATTTTTCCTCTTTTTTTTCCCTCTTACTCCCACTTTACTTTCTACCTCTCTTTATTTTACTTTTTTCCCTCTCTACTACCACTTTTACTTTCGCTCTTTTATTTTCCTCTTTTTTTCCTCTCTACTCCCACTTTTACTTTCGCTCTTTATTTTCTCTTTTTCCCCTCTCTACTACCACTTTTACTTTCGCTCTTTATTTTCCTCTTTTTTCCCTCTCTACTCCCACTTTTACTTTCGCTCTTATTTTCCTCTTTTTCCCTCTCTACTACCACTTTTACTTTCGCTCTTTATTTTCCTCTTTTTTTTCTCTACTACTTTTACTTCTCTTTATTTTCTCTTTTTCCCTCTCTTACTACCCACTTTTACTTTCGCTCTTTATTTTCCTCTTTTTTTTCACTCTCTACTCCCACTTTTACTTCTCTCTTTATTTTACTTTTTTTCCTCTACTACCACTTTTACTTTCGCTCTTTATTTCCTCTTTTTTCCCTCTCTACTCCCACTTTTTACTTTCTACCTCTCTTTATTTTACTTTTTTTCCCCTCTCTACTACCACTTTTACTTTCGCTCTTTATTTCCTCTTTTTTCCCTCTCTACTCCCACTTTTACTTTCGCTCTTGATTTTCCTCTTTTTTCCTCTCTACTCCACTTTTACTTTCTACCTCTCTTTATTTTACTTTTTTTCCCTCTCTACTACCACTTTTTACTTTCGCTCTTTATTTCTCTTTTTTCCCTCTCTACACCCACTTTTACTTTCGCTCTTTATTTTCCTCTTTTTTCCCTCTCTACTCCACTTTTACTTTCTACCTCTCTTTATTTTACTTTTTTTCCCTCTCTACTACCACTTTTACTTTCGCTCTTTATTTTCCTCTTTTTTCCCTCTCTACTCCCACTTTTACTTTCGCTCTTTAATTTTCCTCTTTTTTCCCTCTCTACTCCCACTTTTACTTTCTACCTCTCTTTATTTACTTTTTTCCCCTCTCTACTACCACTTTTACTTTCGCTCTTTATTTTCCTCTTTTTTTCCCTCTCTACTACACTTTTACTTTTCGCTCTTTATTTCCTCTTTTTTTCCCCTCTCTACTCCCACTTTACTTTCGCTCTTTATTTTCCTCTTTTTTCCCTCTCTACTCCCACTTTTACTTTCCTCTCTTATTTTCTCTTTTTTCCCTCTCTACTCACCACTTTACTTTCGCTCTTTATTTTCCTCTTTTTTCCCTCTCTACTACACTTTACTTTCGCTCTTTATTTCCTCTTTTTTTCCTCTCTACTCCACTTACTTTCTACTCTCTTTATTTACTTTTTTCCCCCTCTACTACCACTTTTACTTTCGCTCTTTATTTTCCTCTTTTTTTCCCTCTCTACTCCCACTTTTACTTTTCGCTCTTATTTTCCTCTTTTTTCCCTCTCTACTACCACTTTTACTTTCGCTCTTTATTTTCCTCTTTTTTCCCTCTCTACTCCCACTTTTACTTTCGCTCTTTATTGTTCCTCTTTTTTCCCTCTCTACTTACCCACTTTTACTTTCGCTCTTTATTTTCTCTTTTTTTCCCTCTCTACTCCCACTTTTACTTTCCCTTTTATTTTCCTCTTTTTTCCCCTCTCTACTACCACCATTTACTTTCGCTCTTTTTTTCCTCTTTTTCCCCTCTCTACTCCCACTTTTACTTTCGCTCTTTATTTTCCTCTTTATTTTCATCTCTACTCCCACTTTTACTTTCTACCTCTCTTTATTTTACTTTTTTTCCCCTCTCTACTACCACTTTTACTTTCGCTCTTTATTTTCCTCTTTTTCCCTCTCTACTCCCACTTTTACTTTCTACCTCTCTTATTTTACTTTTTTTCCCTCTCTACTACCACTTTTACTTTCGCTCTTTATTTTCTTCCTCTTTTTTCCCCTCCACCCCATTTTACTTTCGCTCTTGATTTTCCTCTTTTTTTCCCTCTCTACTCCCACTTTTACTTTCTACCTCTCTTTATTTTACTTTTTACTTTTTTTTCCCTTCTACTACCACTTTTACTTTCGCTCTTTATTTTCCCTCTTTTTTCCCTCTCTACACCCACTTTTACTTTCGCTCTTTATTTTCCTCTTTTTTCCCTCTCTACTCCCACTTTTTACTTTCTACCTCCTCTTTATTCCTACTTTTACTTTATCTAACTTTTACTTTTTATTCTTTTTCACTCTTCACTTTTATTTTTTTTTTCTATTCGTCCTCTCTCTCCACTCCACTTTTACTTTCTTTATTCCACTTTTCGGTTAATCACATTTCTTTGGTTTTCACATTCTCTTTTCCCTCAACTCCTCTCCTGTGTATCATTTAATCCAAATAATCAGATTAATCTCTTCTTTCGTGTTTATCAAGGTGGGGGAGGGTTAACAACAAAAAATTCGGATTCAATTTTTTCCTTTACAAAAGGGGAATAAGGTTTCTTATTTTAATGGTATTCATTTTAAAACCAACGGGTTTAAGGATTACTTGGTGTTATTGATCTCTAATATTATTTTATTTTCCAATGTATTAGAATTAATCCTATGAATGATTTTATATAGAAACCAATTAAATTATAATTGAAATAATGTAATATTTTTATATGCGTTCTTATTTAATTGCGTTAGTCTTTCTAATTTGATATATTTCATCACACTAAAATTTAGATACTTATGCCTGGAGGGTGCATATTCTTGCTAGTACTAACAATTAAACTTTGGACATTCGTTTCATTATCCATTTAACAACACAAAAACAAGCAACGAAAACTATAAATAAAACATAATTAATCAAATAGGAAGTTTAAAATTATTACATATTAATGTCTCTGATCAAAACTAGACCTGTGCATCTAATGAAGTTTCAATTATGGAGCTCTTGGGAGTGTGGAGTACACCTTTATCACTATTACTCCCAGGTTCACTTTGACCTGGAGTGGTCGTACCTGGTCCCATCTATCGGTTAGATAGAAAAATGTGTTTAAAAAAATTGAGATAAAAAAATGAATACCCATCAATAGTTGATATGCCGTAAAATTCAACCAACCAAATTAAACCTGAGTGTTTAAAAATTGAGTTAAAAAAATGAATACCCATCAATAGTTGATATGC
The DNA here is from genome assembly GCA_023376005.1 of Doryteuthis pealeii. Lineage (NCBI taxonomy): Eukaryota > Metazoa > Mollusca > Cephalopoda > Myopsida > Loliginidae > Doryteuthis > Doryteuthis pealeii. The sequence continues at coordinate 61,239,844 of CM042142.1, read as the reverse complement.
CGTAAAATTCAACCAACCAAATTAGACCTGAGTGTTTAAAAATTGAGATAAAAAAATGAATACCCATCAATAGTTGATATGCCGTAAAATTCAACCAACCAAATTAGACCTGAGTGTTTTGTCACTTATACAATTCAGATCTTTTTATACCATATCATTCATGTGCGTGAAGCGTCAATGTTTATATTTCGAGCCGTAATTCTTTATATGACAAAACAATAAAATTATTGTTTTATGTGCTGTACATACTCTTGTCTAGATCAAATTTTGAGACAGAATTGGTGTCGACCAATATATGCGCATTAATGTTGTAGGTTTGATATTCAAGCATAAAGATAAGGAGCAACCCGTGGTTTCGAAAGATTCTATAAATACTTCTTCAACCATAAATCAACGGTCAACCTATACACGGGATCAATTCACTCTGACACGAGTATATACTACATGTGTCTTTACGATATAATACATTTCTAAAATTTAGCATTGTCGTGATTGGTAATTGGAAGTTGAATTTACGAAGTGTTCATTTTTCTGAAAATGTTGGATTTTGAAGTCGCTTCTCCTAACGCCCTGTCGGCTGATTGCATCTCTGCAGAATGGTAGGATCTCCCTTCAATGTGACCACCGGTTGGCTGTGGGTAGTGACCCGTGATGCTTAGGGAAGGTATCCTGGCGGCTGAACAGTCCATGGCAAGCGAAATTTCACTTTGGCCCTTACTTAGGCTTGACTGGTGGTGTTGCATAGTGGTTTCTTCAAACTCACGCTACTCTGACTCGTATACGTTGCGGGTATACAGCGGACATCGTTCCTGACCCCTAGACGATGTATCTAGTAGTCAGCTACTTCAATAACAACAGATACGCGTATACAAAAGATGACTCTTCTTTATTTTCTTCGGTGTGTGGTAGGTGAGTGGCGGGCATGGAAAATGACACTACGACTACTTATGTGGTGTAAGGTGGTGGGCGAGCCTCACTGCTCGCTAGCAGCGCCCGACCGTATCGACGGTCAGACACCTTCTGCTTTCTTCGCCGTCTCTTCGGGTCTCTCTCTTCGGGTCTCTCCGATGACCGCTTAAGTACTGACGACCGCCCACACATTCTTTTGTTCCTTGACCGGAAGTCCTTTCCCTTTGTTCAAGTTAGCGTTTGTCCAGATGAGTCCTTTGTCACACCTCTTTTGTTATACTAAGATTTCTGTCTCGCCTATCTATTGTTTTTCCCTGTTCAATTTTCCTTTGTCTTTTCGACTTCCCGCGCAAAACAAACAGTCAATCTGCAACAGTGGTCCGAAATGAATCCTTCAATCAATCGGCTGGTCACGTCAAGCCCTAACACCTATGTGACTCTCAAACCTATTGTCCTCATGGCAAAACCTTAATCCTTTTTTATCATGTGATATAAGGCAATGGCTGAGGAATGTGAAGTATCACCATTACTCCGAAGTTCACTCTGACCCGGAGTGGTGCTACCTGTTAGGGTCCCATCTATGTGTGAAATAGAAAAAATGAGTTTAAAAAATGTTTTTTTTTAAAATCTAGTATCCATCAAGAATGAATAAAGCAAAATGTGTTCGGCTTAAAATACCCCAACAAGGGTTGACATACCGTAAAATACGACCAACCAACCTCGTACATAAACAATGATTTATTACTATTCTTGCAACAATATACCTTCGTATCCACGAAAACCAACTAATTATTTATGACTTACAGTGAATTGATGCTTAAAGCACTAACCCCCGCAGCGATGAACCTGCTCAGTACTTAAATAAGTGACTACTTAAGTATAGCAGGTACCGTGAGAAATTATGTTCATATACATAAAATGTACGCGTATAATTTACTACCAATTATACGTGGGACGCGTTAGAAATTCGAACGTACTAGCTGCTGAGGCGTAGAATACGCCAACTACAACACTGCAGGGCTGTAAGTAAGTAAAGCCGGAGGGGCGGCCTACTGTCGGTATCAGCCAGGCACCGAGGGAGTCTATCACCTTTTCACTAGCGCTTAACCAAGGAGATTATTTTAGCATCTGAGGTGGAGCGCCACTCCTACCATCAACTCCTTACTTTACCGTACAGATCCTTGCGCTACTCTATGTACCTTGTGATACACTAACTTGGCATGGGATGGTATCGAACTCAGAACTTTGTGATTCCTATATGGTCGGCCTACCGATTGAGATAAACCGGGGGAATACTGTGTATAGCATTAAACCGCAGTCGGTAATGATGCTCCAATTCCGAAGCTCTTGGGGGTGTAGTTACCTCTTCATTGCCATTATTCCCCAGTCCACTCTCACATGGACTGGTAATTGAAGATTACCATTACATTAGAAAAATGTACGCGTATATTTTACTACCGTATATGTGGGGCTAGTTAAAAATTCAAAGGTATTATCTGCTAGGGCGTAGAATATACTTACTGCCTCCAAAAGGGAATCCTGTGAATAGCTCTAAACTTCACCGGTTAATGAGGCTCTTGTTGCGGACCATTTGAACCACCGTTTTGCCCTATTTCGGTGGTTTGTTTCACCAAGATAATGCAACGTCACACCTCCAACATGGTTGAGGTTCCAGTTCTGGGAAATGTCGAGTACCCCTTAATCATTATTACTTCCGGGTCCACTTTGGCCCTGGGTGGTAGTAAGTACCTGTTAGGGTCCCATCTATGGGTTAAATAGAAAAAATCAGTATAAAAATGTGTTTTTTAAAAATCGAGTTTTAAAAAATTTGAGTACCCATCAAGAATTAATAAAAACAAAAACACCTTTGGCATAAAATGACCCAATGGGTTGACATGGGAAGTTCTGCTACATGTTGCTCACTTCACTGTATTATCTGCAATTATGATCAACAAGGACATATTGGTTATAGCTAACCCGGGATTTCATAGTCTTTATATTATATCGCATTACTGCTGTTATTCAGATTAATCTGTGAGCTACATGTAATTAGGTATTTGTCTCTAAGATTTTGGAACTTGAGTTTTCACAGTCTGCTTTGAACAAAACCCTTTTAGTTTTTAGAGAATCCAAAGACGGTAGCTCCAAAAACCTATATATTATATATATAAAGTCAACGGGGCGGCCTAAAGTCGGTATCAGCCAGTCAGCGAGGGAGTCTATTCCCTTTTCAATAGCACTAGACCAAGGAGATTGTTTTTAGCATCTGAGGTGGGGCGCCACACCTACCATCAGCTCCTTACTTTACCGCACAGATCCCTGTGCTACTCATACGCTGAGTTGGCGGGGACCGGAATCGAACTAGGAACCTTATGGTTTCTAGCCGAACGCTCTACCGACTGAGCTATAGTGCTCAATATTGGTGATAGAACATATATAAGTTGGAATAGTGTAGAAAGTTGATGGCCCGATGCACGTATAGGTGAAAAACTGATAGTCACCAAATACCAGGGACCGAGCCTACGCTATCTTTATATATATATATATATAGCATGTGCTACTTATATATGTGAAATTTATTAAAATGAAAAACAATTTTATTTGACGGTTGATTAAGCCGACGCTACAGCGTTTCGGTTTTTTATGAAACCATCGTCGAGACCTTCGTCTGCGTAAAAAAAAAAAGAAATTATTAGTAAGCAGAAGTCAGCGAGCCTCTGCTTTTAGTGTGTGGCGGCTTCTGTTGGAACTCAAATATGAGAAAGACATAATTCTTTTTAATAAAATTACATTCTGTCTGAATCACTTCCATTTTTTCCTTATAATATATATATATATATATATATATATATATATATATATATATAGTATATTATTTATTCAGGACAGTAATAAATTATAAAAGTATTTTCTGTGATACTTGACGAAAATATTAGTCCTGCTCTTAATAATTAATGATAATGTCGACAGTATGAAATTTGATTGGTCCAAAATCGTCTGATCTTTTAGTCAGATTCTGAATGGCCACTCATGAATCAGATAGCCTCCAGGGAATCTAACCTCTTCCTATCTGCAAGAATCATATTTCTAGAGTTATCAGTAAGGCGACGACCATACTTTCCATCAGATGTCTTTTCATGCAGCGTAATTAAATAGACGGCAGTGATTTAGTTAAGGTTCCTGAATAGAATTGGGAAGGAGTGCAAAAACGATTGAGGGGGGGAGAGAAAGGCTCACCCTCAGTAAACCACTGAAATCAAAGAGGTGAATAAGAAAGTAGGGGTTCCGGCAAGTGTGGTATCGGTGTAGTGAGGAGAAGGATAAAGAAAATTCGGGGTAGCGATTTAAGGAATAAGCGTGGGTAAAGTTTCACATTGGTGATACAACTGTCCTCTGAACTTCTACACTGTCCTCACTCGACATGCGACTTAACCAGGCTGTACTCGTCCCAAATCCGCGACAACGGTCAAAGGTCGTGAAACTAATTGAACCTGTTGACCGAACAATGGCTCATATAAAGAGGTGTTGACAGTGAACAGTAAGAACCAGCCTTCTTTCGTGACTTCGCGAGCGGGAGAGCTCCTCAGCGTAGACCGGAAGTTGTCTGTCAAATGCAGTTAGTGCTCAGGCTGTTCTGTGTCGGATAAGCGCGCATCCGACGCTGACGTTTTCTTGGCGAAAATCATAAAAACATGAAGAATTTCAACGGGCGACTAATACGATATTTCATGGCTAAGGTGTGACGTCATCCTCCTGGGGTGGGATATGTCTCTCCTTCTTTTTCAATTCCGAACGCTTGTGTCAAAAATAATCATAGACGGGATAGAAAGATAGAAATACAAATAGATAATAGATATTGTCCGTCAAAGCAATTTTTTTTTTCGGAAGATGAGAGAAATCAGGCACATGTTGGTGAAAATTCTGTCTTAAAACCATAGATGGAATCGTTGGTGTTGTCAAAGAAGGTAAGTCAATGGCGATATTTCCATAATTGAAGTGACACCAAAATAGATAGATAAAAAGTTAAGGGGTGAGATATAGAAATATATATAACTGTCTGGATCCGTCTGTGTCAACCATTGTGTTATCTCCTTTGTTCCAGGTGACAACAGTCTCGACAAATCATCACACAAGTCATTTCATCTGTTTCACGGCTTTTTCCATCATCTCAAATCTCTCTCTCTCTCTCTCTCTCTCTCTCTCTCTCTCTCTCTCTCTCTCTCTCTCTCTCTCCCCACTCATTCTTTTTTCTCTTCTCTCCTTTCTACGTGAATTTTTGTCTTGATCTAAATATCTTCAACACTCACCTACGACCGATCAACGGGCTGTCAATCTCCGCTACCCGACATTAATTGTCAACATAGATATTTCTGCAAGTGCATACAGTCATCATAACACCTCTCCTCTACCCCAGACTTCAATAATATTCCAAGTGGAATAAAATCCAACAATGCTTCCCAGAAATTCCAACATTGTTTCTACATTTAGAGAAATGTTTATTTACTAAAGATCTTAACAGATGTTCATGATTCAATGATTTCAACACAAAATTACAATAAAAATTGAATTTAGTAAAAGTATTTTCTCCAATAATGATTTTCTCTTCTAATAATAATTACTAGCAGGGCCTATGGATATACCACAGTATGATGATTTGGTCATTACAATGTTTGATATGTTTACTTAGCGAACTATTTTCCAATAGTTCGCTATGCAAAAATTATGATAATCTTGATCTAACTTTCTCTCTCACTATTTTTTCTTTCTTTCCTTCTTTCCTTCTTTTCATATGTTCGATTTTCTTTTTTATATTTTTTCTGTGTAGCATATCCTTTATCTTCCCTTTCTTTATAAAAAAATCCCAAATGGTCTATTATTTAGCTGAAGTGACAACACTCATAAGAATTCGGAGGATAAGCAACAACAGATAATCAAGATTTAAATTTTTGCATTTCATCTTGGACGATTTGGACGGTCTCATTTTTAACCAGAGAGTGTTGCAAGATAATAACGGAAGTACTTTTAAGGAACACTAGTATCAATATATAGGTTGTGCCTAAATACACAACACCTGCTGAGTAAAATATTTTGAAATGGCGAGATAGAATTTGATTTCGTAAATTTAATTAACTTTATTTTAGAAGTTTGATTTCAAAGTGTCCTTACAACGTGTCTAATTCTATTTTTTATCAAAAAAGTGCATTTCTTAGAAATGTGACCTGTGTTTTTCTGCTGGAATTAAAAAGGGTGATATAAATTCCCAACCGGCCCAAGTTACCGCCAAAATCTTTCTTGTTTTTTTTTTTTCTTTATTTCCTTAGGCAACAATAGTCATGCATCTAATTCTATGAAGACCAATAAAAAGGAGGACGCAATTCTTTAAATTTAATTTTGAATCTCATTCTAATAATAAAATGTGTGTCACTTTTTTTCAACTTTACTCATAGAGTATATAATATATCATACCATTTTGGAATCGGGCCGACTCAGTGAGCAAATTGAAAACATCCTAGTTCGAATCCAACCTTGCAATACTGAATTTTGGATTCCAACTTTAATTACTGCTATTATTTTTGACCATTTTTGACTTGACATGAATTTCTGTGACATTTTTATTCTACAATAACATTTTTTTATAACTTGGAAATAAGATCGTTATTTTAGAAGTTTTGATTGTCGAAGGTCTTACACGTGCTATTTTATTTATTTAACAACACAAAAGATGATTCATTCATCCTCT
>CM042142.1:61039870-61233095 GCA_023376005.1 Doryteuthis pealeii | reverse complement strand
ATTTTTCCTAAAAATAACTGCGTTGTATGTTATACAATTTTTTTGATATAGTTATTCAGGACTCTTATCTTTATAGGAAGCAAAAAGTAAACAGTTTTCTGACGTACATTTTTATCTTCTAAAATAAAAATAAGGGGGGGGGAGTAGATCGTAAAAAAATATTCAGATATATTTACTTCAAAGGATAAATAGTTATGGAAATTTTCGTGAAAATCGGACTATAATTGATTTTTCTTAGAATTTTTAAAAAATCCTCTTGTCGTAACTTGTTTTAGCTACGTTAAATTTCGGATGATTTAACAGTGTAAAAAATGAAAAACATTTGTTTTCAATTTCAATAATTTTCATTATTTCCTTAAGCTGTAAATCATCAGGAGGTTTGTTTAATGTTTCTTCTCTTCGAATGGAACATTTTTCAGATAAATTAATTTATGCAATTTCATTGTGTTAAAATATAGGGGGGGGTAAAATTTCACAGGGTAAATTGGTGGTACTAACATAATACATAAACAGCACATAAATACACGCAAACATGTATTTATATGTGCACATACACACGTGATAATACATGCATAAAAATGCACAAACACAACTGTATTATACATTAGCACACGCAAAACAACTATATATACATTAACAAAATACAGGACATTAATAAAATATATAAAATATACAAACACAGTTATAAATAGATAACACACATAGACAATAAAACAACAAGACACGTTTTTTCTTGGTATTGATGCTATATTTGCAGCTCTGCTCCCCAAAAACCCATCACGTGCAAAAGTACATAATGAGCATGTTTTTTACATAACATCATTCTAATATCACGTACAATTATCGTAATATAATATTTGCGTGTGTATTTTACTGCAATTTTATGTTCATACTCATTATAAATTCACAGATAAATATTACATTGTGATATGATATATATCCCTACGCGACAACCAGAGACACTATACGTTAAAGAGCTATGGGATATTTAATGTCCCAAATGACACTGACATTTGACCTTTTGGCGGATTACTGAGTTTACATTATAAGTGAAATATTCAAAAGTAAAACCGACTTTCCTCTGAAATTGTTCGGAATTTTTTTTTTATCTACAAGTGTCCACAAAAGGTCTGGGTACATGGGGGATTTCACTATTATTTATTTATGTATTTTTCGGAAAAATAACAAATTAATACAATAGTGAAATTCTCCATTGTACCCAGACTTGTGGACCACCCTGTATTCACGAACATAGAGAAAATGAAACCGCAGAAATATATTCCTATTTTAGATTATTGGAACATTTCATACGTGTGTTGTCATAGTGTACTCCCTAATACATCTTGATTGTCGGAGGTCATGCGCTAGCACCTATATGAGTTCCCAACCCTATTTGCCCGTATGGCAAGCCCCAACCCTCTTTTATCATATATGCGCCGAAGACGATGGCTTGAGGGTTTAGTGTCCCTGGGATAACGTTAAAACTAATCTGATGGTGAAGTTCCAATTCGGAGCTCTGGAGAATGTGAATACCCTTCATCACCACTACTCCCAGGTCCACTACTACCCGGAGTTGGTATAACCCGTTAGGGTCCATCTATGGGTTAAATAGAAAAAATGAGTTAATATTGAGATTAAAAGAAAATTGAAGTACCAAAATCAAGAATGAATAAAACAAAAAATATTCAGATAAATAGCCCAACAAGGCCGTTGACATGCCGTAAAATTTAACAACTGGCCAACAACCATCTATAATACAGTATTGAAATCCTTAAGCAAAATCCTTATAATATATATGACGATGGGGCCAAGTGGCTTAAGCAGCCTGACGATATTAAGATATGGTTTTCCATCCCGGTGGAGGTAGCCTGCTAATGTCTAGCCCCCCACCGAAGGAGACATGATGTCGAACACGTTGTCTGTGGATGACTTATAGGCTTTCATTACCCTAGTGGGTTTGGCAGGATTGACATGACCAGTCAACTAAGCTTAAAGCAAACGCTTATTCCTTCTCTTTTGCTGTTCCTTTTTTCCAATTCATTCCGTGCGTTTGTCTACTGATTCATTTCGTGTCTACCTAGTCCACCTTCCTTAATTCATCCTATAAAAGGATTAAGGTCACCTCTGGCGGCCTTTACATATAATACAGATGTGTGTATTTATCAATTAACCCCCCTTCCAAGTTGTAGGTGCAAGTCGAGTGGTTAAGGCAGCCTACATGAGGAATCAAATCAAGATTTCCAGCCCCGACTGGATGTAAGCCTGCAAATGTCAATCGCCAATGAAGAACATTGATACGCGAAACACGGTGTCTGGATAACATATATATATATCATATAATATTATTATAAGCTTAACCAGATGGACATTCTATGATTAATTAACTAACTTTATATATAAACTACACGTATACACACACAGAGGATATAATACGATATAAAACTACAAACAAACAAAGAAAAACTTATTTGAAATAATATTTTACTCCTTATAACTGATGAATAAACAATATTTCTTAAAAAGGATTCATTTTAGCGCCATCAGTTTGCTTATCTGCCGAATTCTTATTTTTATGGAGTGTTATCACCGCCAGCTAAATAATAACCATTCCGTTTTGTATTATAAAAAAAAAGGAAGAAGGACATGCTACACAAAAAAAATATTATAAGAAGAAAGATAGTGGAAAAACAGAGCGGATGAGGCGCGGATGAGATAACGCTAATCTGTTTCATTTCGAACAATGGAGAGAGAGAGAGAGAGAGAGAGAGAGAAGAGATAGAGAGGATCCAGATCTACTTTATTTAAAGTAGAATCTGGATTACTCTTCTCTCTCACATTGCAATAATTCGAAATATCATACTGTAGTTATATACATAGGCCCTGTTGATTATATATATACTATATATATGGGCCGGTTTAGCTCAGTCGGTAGAGCGTTCGCTTGAAACACAAGTCCTAGTTCGATACCGGTCCTTCGCCACTCAGCGTTATGAGTAGCACAGATCTGTGCGGTAAAGTAAGGAGCTGGTGGTAGGTGTGGCGCTCCACCTCAGACGCTAAAATAATCTCCTTGGGTCTAGCGCAAGTGAAAAGGGGATAGACTTCCCTTCTGATTAGCTGATACCGACTTAGCCGCCCAACGACTTTCACTTTACACCACACCACACTTATATATATATATATTAAGAGTGTGTGTCTGTGTGTGTGTGTGTGTGTGTGTGTGTGTGTGTTCAACAAATTATCATAAAAGTAATCTTGTGAAAGTTTGTGACAAACACTGCCATTATTAATCTAAAAAAAGAAGAAAAAAATTAAAACCTCAAACAGGGATCTAAGGAAGAATTTCTTTCAGAAACAATTTTAAATTGCTTTTAGTTTTAACCTGGGATTGATTACGATGCACGCTAGAAATTTGCAGTTAAAATATAAACAGCATTAAAATGAAATTCAATACTTATTCAATGAAGATGCTCCATAAAAACTCAAGTTTAGGCTTTATAGCATATTAGGTTACATGACGTGACAAAAACCGGTCATTTCATATCTGACATCACATCCAAAATAATTTGACGGTCAAGGCAAAACCATTCCCCCCTCTATCATTCAGGATAACGTCATAAAACCAGTTTGTTTATTTGTTTAACGGTATACCAACTACTTATGGGTTATTTAATGTTGAAATTAGATTCATTTGTAAATGTTTGATAGGGCCGGTTTAGGCTCAGTAGATAGAGTTCCGGCTGAGAAACTGGAGCTTCCTGGCGTTCGATTCCGTCCCTCGCCAATCAACATAAAAGTAGCACATGGATATTAGCAGTAAAGTGAGGAGCTGATGTAAGAGGGCCGGACGCTCAAACAAATCTACTTGGTCTAGCGCTATTGAAAAGGGGATAGGCTCCTCATCTGTCTGCGTTGATACCGACTTTAGGCCTCCCGTCGACGACGACTGCTTACTTATATTTTCAATGTTCAAAAAACCTAAACAAATTTCCACTCGTCTACAATCATTTGTTTGCACACAGTTATGATATCCAGTTTACCTATTTAATAAAAATAATTCTCTATCGCAATCATATGGTTTCAAGTAGTTTACAATAATAATCTTTATAAAAAGAAGAGAAGTAACTGTTCTTAGTAGCTCAGTCGGTAGAGCGTTCGGCTAGAAACCCACAAGGTTCCTAGTTCGATACCTGGTCCCGCCAACTCAGCGTATGAGTAGCACAGGAATCTGTGCGGTAAAGTAAAGGAGCTGATGGTAGTGTGGCGCTCCACCTCAGATGCTAAAACAATCTCCTTGGTCTAGCGCACTATTGAAAAGGGGATAGACTCCCTCGCTGACTGGCTGATACCGACTTTAGGCCGCCCGTCGACTTTATCTTTTATATATGGTATCAAGTATTCCTAATATAAATAAACACTTAACTTTGTTCCTAAGGCTACACGGGCAGTCAAAGATGTTCCTTCCCGATCAATCGGCTATTTACATTAAGTCCCAGTATGTAAATGTTTGTTCCAACCCTATCGCCTTATGCTTTTTATCACGTGCCAGAGGGTTAGTGTCCTGAGTATGATGTTGAAACTGCATCTAATCCAGTTTCAATTTTGGAAACTCTGGAGAGTGTAGAGTATCCCTTTATTACTATTACTCCCAGGTCCACCATGCCCTCAGTGGTAGTACCTGTTAAGGTACCATCTATTGAGTTAAATAGAAAAAAATGAGTTAAAAAGTTTGTTAAAAAATTGATAAAAAAAAAAAAAATTCAATACCATAAGAAGAATACAAAAAATACCTTCGTCATAAAATAACCCAACAAAAGTTGACATACCGTAAAATCCAACCAACAAGCCAGCCAACCCAAACAAATAATTTTTACAAACAAATTCATTTTGATCCTAGATGGGGACCCTAACATGGACTATTAGTAAGAGTGAACCTGGGAGTAATGACAATGAAAAAGTCACTCCCCAGAACCTCCAAAACCGCTGCGTTTAGATCATACAGAGGTTTTAACACTCTGCAGAGGATGGCAGTCGGCGTAGTCTAAGCCTCGCCCGACAAGTCGAAAATAACTACGGACAAAAATACAATCCCTTATTTTTCATTAGAATTGAGTTAACAGTTTTCTAGTTTGTGTGCCACTACTTTGAAAAAGAGAATTCATGGTTTTTAACAAGCACAGCTGGGAAAAGCTTGGGGTAAGAAGAATTTGAATATTTGCCATTGATGCTTTTATCATGATTATTTGTATGGGCGGGCACTTTCAAGTGCATGCCGTTCTATCATAAGTGAATGAAAAGATCGAAAGCCCGAATCTTGTTCATTTCAATATTTCCCTTTAAGTAAAGAGTTGCTAATTTAAAGATATTCAAATAAATCAATAAAAAAAGATAATTGTAAGAGATATTTAAATATCCGGGTGAATGAATGATTGGCTGGTCTGAAGTGACTGCCAATCATAACTCGGATCGATTAAATGCTTATCAGGGTATATGTTGCTGTAATTCATTCCAGTTTGATACGTTATTTTTAGAATTTTTTAAGTACAATAGAACCTCGGTTCTCGAACATAATTCATTCCAAAATTATTTTCGAGAACCGATTTGTTCAAAATCTGAAACAATATTTCCTATAAGAAATAGGGTAAATTGGGATTTGTGTGTTCTTGACCATCAGATGAATGCCTATTTATGTTACTACAATTATATATATTATGGAAAGGTGTGTATTTAAACAACAGATAAAAACACATAAAAATGTTGTTAAATACAAAAAAGAAAGCATAACAAACGAAGCGAAAAATTTGCAGAAAAACTATCACTCGTTCAAGATATCAAACGAGCTATCTAATGCCCTCCTTGGGTAGATTCGACCAGCGTTCGGCCAGCATCTGGGCAGGTCATCAGCCAGACAGCAAGGAGTCTATCTCCCCTTCGCTAGCGTTGGTCCAGGGAGATTGTTTCTGCTGAGGTGGAGCACCAAAGTTTACAAGCAGCTCCCTAATTTACCGCACTGACCAGATTAGCCAATCTGTGCTACTCATGCGCTGAGTTGGCGGGGACCGGTATTGAACCTTGTGATTCCTAGGCAGGTGCTCTACCGACTGAGACTAAACCGTAGACTTTTACTCTTGTCTGTATGTACTATAAACTCATGTAGATTCACTTAGAATATGCTATCTGCCAATTTCTTTTTTATTAAATGTATTTTTGTATTCTAATCTTATATCTGCCTTTTGATATTTTCATATGATTGCTATAACGAATCGTTCCACTTACATGTATGATTCAACACACAATCACAAATATTACACACAATTTTACATTGATAAGCCGCTATTAGGAATCCGATATCATGAAAACTAGATATAAAACTAATATGACTGAATTAACAATATCCTAAAAGACGAGAATCAACCCTAAGAAACATTACCAGTAACCCCCCGAGAAATAAAAAGAAAATTAACCAAAAAGAAAAAAAAACCCTTACATGAGACGTTATCTGACGTGTTTTTAAATGCAGAATAAGGATGTAATATAGGGATAATATTAATAACCTATTACTAATGATAAATACTTGAACATTTCTTCGCAGAGGGAACTTGATAAAAAAAAACACTTTCTAGTAATTAAAGCTAACCCCCCCCCCAAAAAAAAAAAAAATAACTAAGATGTTTAAATCAAATTGTATGAAGGAAAAATTTGCTAAAATACAACAAAATAGAAAATATCACCAACGTAAAGAACCCCCCCCCCAAAACAAAAAAAAACAAAAAAAACAAAAACAAACAAACATCGTATCAATGAACGCAACAAACTGGCATGGAAACTTAGAATATATAAAAAAAGGTTTCAGTTTGACAACTGACTTGATCACAAACTGTCATCAAAAATTGATATGTATCATCCTATTCAGGCCAGAATAACTGACATTGCGTTAAGACAAGTGTCAGCTAGTGGTTGTAGCCATTTCATCCAGTCATTAAAACTGAAAGAATAAAAAAAAAAGATATCAATACCTACCTGAGAGCAACAAAAATTGTGTAAAGACGACACCCATTCTCATAATATTGAATAGAACGCCGGAAATCGAGGAGGCTTGTTGCCACTTGATCCTCACACAATCTGGTGGGAATAGAAAAATGATAAAAATAATCTGAAAAATAGACAAAGATGATAAAAATATATCCGAAGCAATGATGAGCCTGTCATCGGAGTTTAGAATACGCTGACTGTTTCCCCTCTGCAAAAGGTAATAAGTCTCCCCTAGGGTGTCCTCAGTATTTTGACACTAAACTGTATCTTATGGTAAGACTAGATTTGAGTATATATTTCTTGAGTTTAACGATTTTGTAAATTATTTTATATTAACTAATCATTATTATATAGATTATTAATATAAATAATATTAATATTATAAATTATATTTAAAAAAAAGGCCAGTTTAGCTGAGTTAGTAGAGCATTAGCCATGGAACCACAAGGTTCTGGGTTCAATACCGGGCCCTTGCAAACTCAGCGAATGAGCAGCACAGCTTAGATCTGTGTGTTAAAATTAGGAGCTGATGGCATTGTGTATCGCCCACCTCAGATGCACAAACAATCCCCCTGGTGTATTGCTAGCAAAAAGGGGATAGACTCCCTCCTTATGCGGCTGATAGCAACATCGGCCACTCGGCCTAATTTACTATATCGCATACTTAAATTCATTGCTTTTGTTTTTATAATTCTTGGTTTTTGTTTTTTGTTTTTTTTCTCTTTGCGGCAGTTTTTTATTTATCTACACTACCTCACAAATTAAGTCAATTTATTATTTTGAAAGTAAAGCGATAGAAACTAGGTATTAAGGTATTTTTCTTGTTTATGGAAAGTTTGGAAATTTTGGTGACAACTTTGGTGAGGCTATCAGCCGCATAAGGAGGGAGCCTATCCTTTTTTTCGCTAGCGATACACCAGGGAGATAATTTTTGCATCTGAGGTAGGGCGCCACACCCACCATCAGCTCCCAAACTTTAACACACAGATATAAGCTTTTTGCAAGGCCGGTATTGCACCTGGACCTTCTGGTTCCGTGTCCGATGCACTACTGACTCAGCTAAACCGGCTCTTTTTACCGTTAATAAATGATAGTTTTGATATATAAAATAACTTACAAAATTATTAGATTTCAAGAAAATATATATATATATATATATAATATATACACGAGAAAAAGTAGATAACGAAAACAAACCAATTACATTCAATTAATATTTCGCTCCAGTTTTAAATTCTGGGTGAAAATGTAATTGTTTGTGTTCGTTATTCCCTTTTTAATAATCTTTCCTAATCTGTTATTCTCTTCATATATAAGAAATAGAATTTTATTTAAAAAACTGACGAAAAAAATCGAAAAGAATAACTTAGAAATGTTTTTTTTATTTGTCTTCGAACTTATTTTCTTCTTTTTTCAAAATTAGCCTGTGTACACTTTGTCTCTCGCATCTTACCCACTTTTCCACCGCAGCGCAGCATGCGAAAACAAGCGAGTTTTACACGGGAGCATTCCCAGGAGGTAAACTACCAAGCGATGATGCTAACTGTCCCCAGCCCTGTCGACATTGCAACGTAGGTTGTGCCTCGGGCACGGAAAATAAAAAAGACGCCGCACCTTTTTAGACGAGGAATCGGGTGTTGCCAAATAGAATGGGTCAGCAAGACTGGACTTACACGAAAAATACAAATATAAATCAACAATGAAACGCAATGCCCAACGACTTTGTACTTAGATTTAACCAAATCAACTTTTTTTTTTTGGAATTAGTTTTTTTATTTTCGGTGGCTCTGTCTGTGCGAACTCACGTTTCAAGATATAGCATTCAATGTTTATGTAATCTTTACCAAACACTGCGTATCACGACGTCAAACAGCATCTAGTGGTGAGGTTCAAATTCCTGAGCTCTGGGAGTGTGGAGCACCCCCTTCATTCAATTGCTCCCGGGTCCACTGACCCGAGTGGAAGTACCTGTTAGGGTCCCATTAAATAGATAGAAATGAGTTTTAAAAATGATAATTGAATACCCAATAAGATTGAATAAAACAAAACGTCTTCAGTATAAAATAACCCAAAGGTTGACATGCCGTAAAATCCAACCAATCTACGTATCCCGAAGTAATCTTATTAAAATGGAGATTCGGTGTCTGTCTGAAGCCGAAACTACGTCACAATACCCTCAGTAATTGTGTTTATATAAAAAAAAGTTTATCAATGAGTATTTAATTTATAATCAAAATCATTAATACATAGAATAAATTTTTATCTTTAATAAGGTCGATGAAAATCTGAAATTGATTTGCCTCAAAACAGCCATGTTATTAGAGCGTATAAAATCCATCAAAGTGTCATATATCACTAAGAAATAAAAAAGGTTCACATTATATATGGTGGAGGTTAATTGGATACTGGTTTTAACAAAACCAGGTTTAGTATAATAATTACTTAGTGTTATTATCTCTAATATTATTTGTTTTATTACTTTAACGTATCAAAATAAATCCCATGAATGGTTTTTATAAATAAACAATTAAAATAAGCAATCTTTTTATATGCGTTCTTATTTAATTTCTTTAATATTTCTAATTAATATATTTCATTACATTAAAACTTAAATACTTACGCCAGGAGGGTGCAATATTCTTGCTAGTTTTATATAAAAAAATATTAGTAATCATTCTTCGTGCTTAGTGTTTGGGTTCGAACTCGACTACTTAAAGAGACACGACATTGACTAGAAGTTTATGACGCCCCAAACTTATGCATTAGTTGTATATTTCTATATCTAAATGGAGAACTATTCTTGTTAGCGTAGAAATGGGAAAGATATTTCACTACTCCATTACCCAAATTTCAGAACTACACTTCCCATCTTCAGAGATCTAAATATATATTATTTTTTCTATTTTTTGAACATTGCCATATTCCTAACAGCGAATCCCTTCTGTTTCCTTGATGAAGGATTAGATTGATTCGGCCGGCTGAACATGGCTCCCACAGTTAGCGGACATTTCTTGTGACAATATCCCATCTAGAGATGCAATAATGCATGAAAGCTACATTTTCTATATTGGGAAGAGCAGTTATATATCCATTGAAGTTTCGATAGAGTTTTCAGGTGTTGTAGTTGCTGTTGTTGCCTCGCCGGGTGTAGTGGTGTGAGGGCTAATCAGCGGAAGGGTTATAAAAGGCCAAAGCGATGGAGTCCGGTCCGCGATTGAATGGACCAAAGAAGGGACTCGCATTTCCTGAGCAAAGCAAAAATGTTCCGCTTCAAAGGACATCTGGATTGAGACAAGGGTCATGGTGGATCCCGGAAAAGAGAGAGGGTGCTGCGCTTGGTATTGCTGAAAATGTTGAGGAGAAATAAAAAGTTATGAATCAGAGCGAAGTAGTTAGTCTCTCCTTTGTCGGTCTAATTGCATTCTATTGGTGTGGGGGTGTCGAAATCACAAAAATTATTATATACATATACATATATATATATATATCTGTGAGTAATATTTTATTTTGGAAAAATTGTTTTTTTTTTTTTGTTAAAAACCTTTTCTTGAAATTTCTTTTTTTACCAAAACACCTTTATTTGAAATTCCTTCGCTTTCTGTTTTCACTATATATATAATATATAATAATATATATATATATATATACATATGTGTGCAGCTTATGTATGATTTCATATGTGGGGGAAAAATAGAAGTGATTATATAGTAGTTATGCAGATACATACACACAAATCTGCAAATATATATAAACATATAAACACAGACAGAAATATATACTATATTATATGCATATATATTATTTATATATATCATACCCATATACAACAGATAGGCACAATTTATAGCGCGCACACACTCATATATATATATATATATATATATATATATATATATATTATGCTCGGATATGCATATACATTTATATAAACACAGGTATGTAACATGTATATATACAGATATAACACATACATAAGGCACACACCTGTGTGTATATAAATGTATATGCATATCCGAAGCATATATATATATATATATTTATAATATATAATATAATGAGTGTGTGCGCGCATATAATGTGTGCCTATCTGTGTATATGGGTATATATATATAAAAATAATATATATGCATATATATATATATATTTCTGTCTGTGTTTATTGTTATATATATTTGCAGATTTGTATTGTGTATTGTATTCTGCATAACTACATATATAATCACTTCTATTTTCCCCACATATGACACATAGACATGACACAATGATATATATATATATATATATACTATATATATATATATTATAGTGAAAACAGAAAGCGAGATTTCATAGGTGTGTAGATTCAAGAGTACAAACAGATTTCATATATTACCACAGATATATATATATATATGTATATTATATATAAGTTTTGTGATTTCGAACACCCCCACACCAATAGAATCAATTAGACCGACAAAGGAGAGACTAACTACTTCCTCTGACATAACCTTTTTATTCTCCCTCAACATTTTAGCAATACCAAGCGGCAGCACCCTCTCTCTTTTCCCGGGATCCACCATGACCCTTTGTCCTCATTCCAATGTCCTTTTGAAGCGACATTTTTGCTTTGCCTCCAGGAAATGCGACGTCTTCTTTGCGTCCATTCAATCCGGACCGGCGATCTCCATCGCTTTTGCCTTTTATAAACCCCTTCCGCTGATTAGCCTCACCACCACTACCACCGGCAGCAACAACAGCAACTACAACAACCTGAAAACTCTATCGAAACTTTCAATGGATATAAACTGCTCTTTCCCAATATAGAAAATGTAGCTTTCATGCATATGCATCTCTAGATGGGATATTGTCACAAGTTGTCCGCTAACTGTGGGAGCCATGTTCAGCCGGCCGAATCAATCTAATACCTCATCAAGGAAACAGAAGGATTTCGCTGTTAGGAATATGGCAATGTTTCAAAATAGAAAAAATATATATATTAGATCTTTTGAAGATGGGAAGTGTAGTTTCTGAATTTGGGTATGGAGTAGCTGAATATCTTTTCCCTTTACGCTACAAGAATATGTTCTCCATTTAGATATAGATATACACTTAATGCATAAAGTTTGGGCGTCATAACTTTGCTAGTTTTTCTCTTTAGTAGTCGGAGTTCGAACCAACACTAAGCACGAAGAATGATTACTAATATTTTTATATTAAACTAGCAAGAATATGCACCCTCCTGGCGTAAAGTATTTAAAGTTTTATGTAATGAAATATATTAAATTAAGAAATATTTAAGAAATTAAATAAGAAACGCATATAAAAGATTGCTTATTTAATTGTTTTATTTATAAAACCATTCATGGGATTTATTTTTGATACGTTAGATAATAAAACAATAATATTAGAGATCAATAACACTAAGTAATTATTTACTAAACCTGGTTTTGTTAAAACCAGTCAAATTTAACCTCACCATATATAATGTGAACCTTTTTATTTCTTAGTGATATATGACACTTTGATGGATTTTATACGCTCTAATAACATGGGCTGTTTTGAGGCAAATCAATTTCAGATTTTCATCGACCTTATTAAAGAATAAAATTTATTCTATGTATTAATGATTTTGATTATAAATTAAATACTCATTGATAAACTTTTTTTTATATAAACACAATTACTGAGGGTATTGTGACGTAGTTTCGGCTTCAGACAGACACCGAATCTCCATTTTAATAGATTACTTCGGGATACGTAGATTGGTTGGATTTTACGGCATGTCAACCTTTGGGTTATTTTATACTGAAGACGTTTTGTTTTATTCAATCTTATTGGGTATTCAATTATCATTTTTAAAACTCATTTCTATCTATTTAATGGGACCCTAACAGGTACTTCCACTCGGGTCAGTGGACCCGGGAGCAATTGCAATGAAGGGGTGCTCCACACTCCTCAGAGCTCAGGAATTGGAACCTCACCACTAGATGCTGTTTGACGTCGTGATACGCAGTGTTTGTAAAGATTTACATAAACATTGAATGCTATAAATCTTGAAACGTGAGTTCGCACCAGACAAGAGCCACCGAAAAATAAAAAAACTAATTCCAAAAAAAAAAAAAGTTGATTTGGTTAATCTAAGTACAAAGTCGTGGCATTGCGTTCATTGTTGATTATATTTGTATTTTTCGTGTAAGTCCAGTCTTGCTGACCCATTCTATTTGGCAAACACCCGATTCCTCGTCTAAAGAGGTGCGGCGTCTTGTTTATTTTCCGATGCCCGAGGCACAACCCTGACGTTGCAATGTCGACAGGGCTGGGGACAGTTAGCATCATCGCTTGTAGTTTAACCTCCTGGGAATGCTCCCGTGTAAAACTCGCCTTGTTTTCGCATGCTGGCGCTGCGGTGAAAAGTGGGTAAAATGCGAGAGACAAAGTGTACACGGCTAATTTTGAAAAAGAAAGAAATAAGTTCGAAGACAATAAAAAAAAACAATTTCTAAGTTATTCTTTTCGATTTTTTTCGTCAGTTTTAATAAATTCTATTTCTTATATATGAAGAGAATAACAGATTAGGAAGATTATTAGAAAAGGGAATAACGAACACAAACAATTACATTTTTCACCAGAATTTAAAACTGAGACGAAAATATTAATTGAATGTAATTGTTTGTTTTCGTTATCTACTTTTTCTCGTGTATATATATATATATATATATTATAATATATAATTTCTTGAAATCTAATAATTTTGTAAGTTATTTTATATATCAAAACTATCATTTATTAACGGTAAAAAGAGCCGGTTTAGCTGAGTCAGTAGTGCATCGGACACGGAACCAGAAGGTCCAGGGTGCAATACCGGCCCTTGCAAAAGCTTATATCTGTGTTTAAAGTTGGGAGCTGATGGTGGGTGTTGGCGCCCTACCTCAATGCAAAAATTATCTCCCTGGTGTATCGCTAGCGAAAAAAGGATAGGCTCCCTCCTTATGCGGCTGATAGCCTCACCAAAGTTGTCACCAAAATTTCGAAACCTTTTACCATAAACAAGAAAAATACCTTAATACCTAGTTTCTATCGCTTTACTTTTCAAAATAATAAATTGACTATAATTTGTGAGGTAGTGTAGATAAATTAAAAAAACTGCCGCAAAGAGAAAAAAAACAAAAAAACAAAAACAAGAATTATAAAAACAAAAAGCAATGAATTTAAGTATGCGATATAGTAAATTAGGCCGAGTGGCCGATTGTTGCTATCAGCCGCATAAGGAGGGAGTCTATCCCCTTTTTGCTAGCAATACACCAGGGGGATTGTTTGTGCATCTGAGGTGGGCGATACACATGCCATCAGCTCCTAATTTTAACACACAGATCTAAGCTGTGCTGCTCATTCGCTGAGTTTGCAAGGGCCGGTATTGAACCCAGAACCTTGTGGTTCCATGGCTAATGCTCTACTAACTCAGCTAAACTGGCCTTTTTTTTTTAATATAATTTTATAATATTAATATTATATTATATTAATAATCTATACTAATAAATGATAGTTTTAATATATAAAATAATTTACAAAATCGTTAAACTTCAAGAAATATATACTCAAATCTAGTCTTACCATAAGATACAGTTTAGTGTCATACTGAGGACACCCTAGGGGAGACTTATTACCTTTTGCAGAGGGGAAACAGTCAGCGTATTCTAAACTCCGATGACAGGCTCATCATTGCTTCGGATATATTTTATCATCTTTTGTCTATTTTTCAGATTATTTTTATCATTTTTCTATTCCCACCAGATTGTGTGAGGAAAGTGGCAACAAGCCTCCTCGATTTCCGGCGTTCTATTCAATATTATGAGAATGGGGTGTCGTCTTTACACAATTTTTGTTGCTCTCAGGTAGGTATTGATATCTTTTTTTTTATTTCTTTCAGTTTTAATGACTGGATGAAATGGCTACAACCACTAGCTGACACTTGTCTTAACGCAATGTCAGTTATTCTGGCCTGAATAGGATGATACATTATCAATTTTTGATGACAGTTTGTGATCAAGTCAGTTGTCAAACTGAAACCTTTTTTATATATTCTAAGTTTCCATGCCAGTTTGTTGCGTTCATTGATACGATGTTTGTTTGTTTTTTGTTTTTTGTTTTTTTTTGTTTGGGGGGGGGGGTTCTTTACGTTGGTGATATTTTCTATTTTGTTGTATTTTTAGCAAATTTTTTCCTTCATACAATTTGATTTAAACAATCTTAGTTATTTTTTTTTTTGGGGGGGGGGGTAGCTTTAATTACTAGAAAGTGTTTTTTTTTTATCAAGTTCCCTTCTCGCGAAGAAATGTTTCAAGTATTTATCATTAGTAATAGGTTATTAATTTATCCTATATTACATCCTTATTCTGCATTTAAAAACACGTCAGATAACGTTCTCATGTTAAGGGTTTTTTTCTTTTTGTTTATTTTCTTTTTATTTCTCGGGGGGTTACTGGTAATGTTTCTTAGGGTTGATTCTCGTCTATTTAGGATATTGTTAATTCAGTCATATTAGTTTTATATCTAGTTTTCAATGAATATCGGATTTCCTAATAGCGGCTTATCAATGTAAAATTGTGTGTAATACTTTGTGATTGTGTGTTGAATCATACATGTAAGTGGAACGATTCGTTATAGCAATCATATGAAAAATATCAAAAGGCAGATATAAGATTAGAATACAAAAATACATTTAATAAAAAGAAATTGGCAGATAGCATATTCTAAGTGAATCTACATGAGTTTATAGTACATACAGACAAGAGTAAAAGTCTACGGTTTAGCTCAGTCGGTAGAGCACCTGCCTAGGAATCACAAGGTTCAATACCGGTCCCCGCCAACTCAGCGCATGAGTAGCACAGATTGGCTAATCTGGTCAGTGCGGTAAATTAGGGAGCTGCTTGTAAACTTGGTGCTCCACCTCAGCAGAAACAATCTCCCTGGACCAACGCTAGCGAAGGGGAGATAGACTCCCTTGCTGTCTGGCTGATGACTGCCAAAGATGGCCGAACGGCTGGTCGAATCTACCCAAGGAGCATTAGATAGCGTCAGTTGATATCTTGAACGAGTGATAGTTTTTCTGCAAATTTTTCGCTTCGTTTGTTATGCTTTTCTTTTTTGTATTTACATTTTTATGTGTTATCTGTTGTTTAAATACACACCTTTCCATAATATATATAATTGTAGGTACATAAATAGGCATTCATCTGATGGTCAAGAACACACAAATCCAATTTACCCTATTTCTTATAGGAAATATTGTTTCAGATTTTGAACAAATCGGTTCTCGAAAATAATTTTGGAATGAATTATGTTCGAGAACCGAGGTTCTATTGTACTTAAAAAATTCTAAAATTAACGTATCAACTGGATGAATTACAGCAACATATACCCTGATAAGCATTTAATCGATCGAGTTATGATTGGCAGTCACTTCAGACCAGCCAATCATTTCATTCACCCGGATATTTAAATATCTCTTACAATTATCTTTTTTTAATTGATTTATTTGAATATCTTTAAATTAGCAACTCTTTACTTAAAGGGAAATATTGAAATGAACAAGATTCGGGGCTTTCGATCTTTTCATTCACTTATGATAGAACGGCATGCACTTGAAAGTGCCCGCCCATACAAATAATCATGATAAAAGCATCAATGGCAAATATTCAACATTCTTCTACCCCAAGCTTTTCCCAGCTGTGCTTGTTAAAACCATGAATTCTCTTTTTCAAAGTAGTGGCACACAAACTAGAACTGTTAACTCAATTCTAATGAAAATAAGGGATTGTATTTTTGTCGTAGTTATTTTCGACTTGTCGGCGAGGCTTAGACTACGCCGACTGCATCCTCTGCAGAGTGTTAAAACCTCTGTATGATACTAAACTGCAGCGGTTTTGGAGGTCTGGGGAGTGACTTTTTCATTGTCATTACTCCCAGGTTCACTCTTACTAATAGTCCATGTTAGGGTCCCATCTATGGATCAAATGAATTTGTTTGAAAATTATTTGTATTGGGTTGGCTGGCTTGTTGGTTGGATTTTACGGTATGTCAACTTTTGTTGGGTTATTTTATGACGAAGGTATTTTTTGTATTCTTTCTTTATGGGTATTGAATTTTTTTTTTTTTTTAATCAATTTTTTAAACAAACTTTTTAACTCATTTTTTCTATTTAACTCATAGATGGTACCTTAACAGGTACTACCACTGAGGGTCATGGTGGACCTGGGAGTAATAGTAATAAAGGGATACTCTACACTCTCCAGAGTTCCAAAATTGAAACTGGATTGGATGCAGTTCAACATCATACTCAGGACACTAAAACCCTCTGGCACGTGATAAAAAGCATAAAGGCGATAGGGTTGGAACAAACATTTACATACTGGGACTTAATGTAAATAGCCGATTGATCGGGAAGGACATCTTTGACTGCCCGTGTAGCCTTAGGAACAAAGTTAAGTGTTTTATTTATATTAGGAATACTTGATACCATATATAAAAGATAAAGTCGACGGGGCGGCCTAAAGTCGGTATCAGCCAGTCAGCGAGGGAGTCTATCCCCTTTTCAATAGCGCTAGACCAAGGAGATTGTTTTAGCATCTGAGGTGGAGCGCCACACCTACCATCAGCTCCTTACTTTACCGCACAGATTCCTGTGCTACTCATACGCTGAGTTGGCGGGGACCGGTATCGAACTAGGAACCTTGTGGTTTCTAGCCGAACGCTCTACCGACTGAGCTACTAAGAATAGTTACTTCTCTTCTTTTTATAAAGATTATTATTGTAAACTACTTGAAACCATATGATTGCGAGAGAATTATTTTTATTAAATAGGTAAACTGGATATCATAACTGTGTGCAAACAAATGATTGTAGACGAGTGAAATTTGTTTAGGTTTTTTGAACATTGAAAATATAAGTAAGCAGTCGTCGTCGACGGGAAGGCCTAAAGTCGGTATCAACCAGACAGTGAGGGAGCCTATCCCCTTTTCAATAGCGCTAGACCAAGTAGATTGTTTGAGCGTCCGAGGCCCTCTTACCATCAGCTCCTCACTTTACTGCTAATATCCATGTGCTACTTTTATGTTGAGTTGGCGAGGGACGGAATCGAACCAGGAAGCTCCAGTTTCTCAGCCGGACACTCTATCTACTGAGCTAAACCGGCCCTATCAAACATTTACAAATGAATCTAATTTCAACATTAAATAACCCATAAGTAGTTGGTATACCGTTAAACAAATAAACCAAACTGGTTTTATGACGTTATCCTGAATGATAGAGGGGGGGAATGGGTTTGCCTTGACTCGTCAAATTATTTGTGGATGTGATGTCAGATATGAAATGACCGGTTTTTGGTCACGTCATGTAACCTAATATGCTATAAAGCTAACTTGAGTTTTTATGGAGCATCTTCATGAATAAGTATTGAATTTCATTTTAATGCGTGTTATATTTAACTGCAAATTTCTAGCGTGCATCGTAATCAATCCCAGGTTAAAACTAAAAGCAATTTAAAATTGTTTCTGAAGAAAATTCTTCCTTAGATCCTGTTGAGGTTTTAATTTTTTTCTTCTTTTTTTAGATTAATAATGCAGTGTTTGTCACAAAACTTTCACAAGATTACTTTTATGAATTTGTTGAACACACACACACACACACACACACACACACACAGACACACACTCTTTATATATATATATATAGTGTGTGTGTGTAAAGTAAAGTCGTTGGGGCGGCCTAAAGTCGGTATCAGCTAATCAGAGAGGGAGTTTATCCCCTTTTCACTTGCGCTAGACCAAGGAGATTATTTTAGCGTCTGAGGTGGAGCGCCACACCTACCACCAGCTCCTTACTTTACCGCACAGATCCCTGTGCTACTCATACGCTGAGTTGGCGAGGACCGGTATCGAACTAGGGAACTTGTGGTTTCTAGCCGAACGCTCTACCGACTGAGCTAACCCGGCCCATATATATATATATATATAATCAACAGGGCCTATGTATATACTACAGTATGATATTTCGATTATTGCAATGTGAGAGAGAGAGTTAAATCCAGATTCTACTTTAATAAAGTAGAATCTGGATCTCTCTCCTCTCTCTCTCTCTCTCCTCTCTCTCTCTCTTCTCTCCATTGTTCGAATGAAACAGATTAGCGTTATCTCATCCGCGCGCTCATCCCCTCTGTCTTTCCACTACTCTTTCTTTCTTATAATATTTTTTTGTGTAGCATGTCCTTCTTTCCTTTTTTTATAATAAAAACGGAATGGTTATTATTTAGCTGCGGTGATAACACTCATAAGAAATAAGAATTCGGCAGATAAGCAACTGATGGCGCTAAATGGAATCCTTTTAAGAAAAATATTGTTTATCATCAAGTTATAAAGGAGTAAAATATTATTTCAATAGTTTTTCTTTTGTTGTTTGTAGTTTTATATCGTATTATATCCTCGTGTGTGTATACGTGTAGTATATATATAAAGTTAGTTAATTAATACATAGAATGTCCATTGGTTAAGCTTATATATATATATATATATATATATATGTTATCCAGACACCGTGTTCGCGTATCATGTCTCTTCATTGGCGCTTGACATTTGCAGGCTACATCCAGTCGGGGTGGAAACTTGATTGATTCCTCATGTCAGGCTGCTTAACCACTCGACCCTTGTCACCTACAAACTTGAAGGGGGGTTTAATGATAAATACACACATCTGTATATATGTAAAGGCCGCCAGAGAGTGCACCATCCCTTTTATAGGAAAGCGTTGCCTTTTAAGCTTAGTTGATGGTCATCAGCGAAATCCTCCTCCAAACCCACTAGGGTATGAAGAGCCTATATAGTCATCCACAGACAACGTGTTTCGACATCATGTCTCTTCGGTGGGGCTAGACATTAGCAGGCTACCTCCAGCCGGGATGGAAACCATATCTATTAATTATCAGTCAGGCTGCTTAACCACTTGGCCATCGTCATATATATTATAAGGATTTTGCTTAGGATTTCAATACTGTATTATAAGATGGTTGTTGGCCAGTTGTTAAATTTTACGGCATGTCAACCCTTGTTGGGCTATTTTATGCTGAATATTTTTTGTTTTATTCATTCTTGATTGGTACTCAATTTTCTTTTTAAACTCATATTTAACTCATTTTTTCTATTTAACCCATAGATGGGACCCTAACGGGTTATACCACTCCGGGTCAGAGTGGACCTGGGAGTAGTGGTGATGAAGGGGTATTCCACATTCTCCAGA
Source organism: Doryteuthis pealeii (assembly GCA_023376005.1). NCBI lineage: Eukaryota > Metazoa > Mollusca > Cephalopoda > Myopsida > Loliginidae > Doryteuthis > Doryteuthis pealeii. The sequence continues at coordinate 61,212,794 of CM042142.1, read as the reverse complement.
GCTCCAGAATTGGAACTTCACCATCAGATTAGTTTAACGTTATACCCAGGACACTAAGACCCTCAGCCATCGTCTTCGAGCGCATATATGATAAAAGAGGGTTGGGGCTTGCCATACGGGCAATAGGGTTGGGAACATCATATAGGTGCTAGCGCATGACCTCCCGACAATCAAGATGTATTAGAGGAGTACACTATGACACACACGTATGAATGTGTCCAATAATCTAAAATAGGAATATATTATCTGCGGTTTCATTTCTTCTACGTGTTCGTGAATACAGGGTGTCCACAAAGTCTGGGTACATGGAGATTTCACTATTGTATTAATTTGTTATTTTTCCGAAAAATAACATAAATAAATACAATAGTGAAATCCCCATGTACCCAGACTTTGTGGACACCTTGTAGATAAAAAAAAAAATTCCGAACAATTTCAGAGGAAAGTCAGGTTTTACTTTGATATTCACTTATAAATGTGAAACTCAGTAATCGCCAAAAAAGGTCAAATGTCAGTGTCATTTGGGACAATTAAATATCCCATAGCTCTTTAACGTATAAGTGTCTCTGGGTGTGTACGCGTAGGGATATAACAGTATCATTATCACAATGTAAATATTTATCTGTGTAATTATATACTATGATGTATGAACATAATTACAGTAAAATACACACGCAAATATTTATATTACGATAATTGTACTGTGATATTAGAATGATGTATGTAAAAACATGCTCATTATGTACTTTTGCACGTGATGGTTTTTGGGGAGCAGAGCTGCAAATATATGCATCAATACCAAGAAAAACGTGTCTTGTTGTTTTATGTGTCTATGTGTGTTAATCTATTTATAACTGTGTTTGTATATTTGTATATATTTATTAATGTCTGTATATTTGTTAATGTATATATAGTTGTTTGCGTGTGCTAATGTATATACAGTTGTGTTTGTGCATTTTAATGCATGTATTATCACTGTGTGTATGTGTCACATATAAATACATGTGTGCGTGTATTTATGTGCATGTTTATGTATGTATGTTAGGTACCACCAATTTACCCTGTGAAATTTACCCCCCCCCCTATATTTAAACACAATGAAACTTGCATAAAAATTAATATTATCTTGAAAAAAATGTTCCATTCGAAAGAAGAAACATTAAACAAACTCCTGATGATTTTCAGCTTAAGGAAATAATGAAAATTATGATTGAAAAACAATGTTTTCATTTTTACACTGTTAAATCATCCGAAATTTAACGTAGCTAAAACAAGTTACGACAAGAGGATTTTTTAAAAATTCTAAGAAAAATCAATTAATAGTCCGATTTTCACGAAAATTTCCATAACTATTTACCTTTGAATGTAAATATATCTGAAATATTTTTTACGAGATCTACTCCCCCCCCCCTTATTTTATTTTATGAGATAAAAAATGTAACGTCAGAAAACTGTTTACTTTTTCTTCTATAAAGATAAGAGTCTGAATAACTATATCAAAAAAATTGTATAACATACAACGCAGTTTTTTTAGGAAAAATTAATGAAATCGGAAATAAAAAGTGCAAAAAAATGTCATAATATTATTATTTAAAAACTTTATTTTTTTGCTTTTTTAATTGATATATACTATATTCAATTAAATTGTCAAGAAAAAACAATTTTAAGTAATTAATTTTTAAGAGATTTTAAATCTTTTGTGCGCTTAAATATTTTTTTTTTTTTAATGTTTAAAAATCTTTTGTGCCTACAAATCGAATTTTTCACGGATATTTAAATATATGAATTTTAGAATTCAGGTAAAAAATCATCTTGAACTAATTCAACCTATTTTACAATAAAAGTAAGTAACTCTCTATTATTCTATCAGTTTTTCTCTTAGAAAAAAAATATTCAAATTTTCATTCATTTCATTTAGTTTTCGATTTTATAATTTACCCAAACCGCAGGCATAATTGGCAAAAAGTTACTTTCACTGAAATTTTAATAATAAAGTTCAATAGTAAATTTTACTAGTAATTAAAATTTCCACACATTTCAAATCTTTTTCGATTTAGAATTTGAACGGGCGCAAATTCGACTGACATATTTTATTTTAAAGTTAATTTCACTGTGAAATTTTAATAGTAAAAGTACTTATTGTCTTTCCTTCAGTTACACACACACACACACACACACACACACACACAATAATATATATATATATATATATATATATATATATATATATATATATTCCAGAGCTATTTCAAAAATCGTTGAAAACCAATAATCGGTTATTGAATATGCACAAGAAAACAATTATGTCGGATACAGCCACCCATACATTTAAATGTACAATTGTCAAAGAGAGATAATATTTAGTTCTAGTCCCTGTTTCTACATACAATAACACTTTCGCATGTAAAACGAATTATTCTATTTATTTTTTATTAACGGTGAGTAATTTTTTCCAATCGGATAATTTGATCTTTGAATTAACTGTTTTTCTTTGTAATAACCATGTATTGATCGTTAGTTTTTTTACGAGATTTTTGATAAACAAAGTTCAAAAATATTTATTTCCGTTTTATTCAAGATGGCCTAAACTGATCACGTGACCGTTTTTTGGTTATCCTAATGTACGTGCATATATATTTATGTGCGAGTATATGAGAGTGCATATATATATTTACATATATATTCACACACACATGCATATATATATATATATATATGCATGTGTGTGAAAATATACATATGTGTGTGAATGAGTGTACGCCTATATGTATGTGTGTGAATGAGTGTATGCCTATATGTGTGTGTGTAAATATATATACACGTGAATGTGCGTGTGAATGCACATGTGTGCTTGTATGCCCATACATATGTGCGTTTGTGTTATATATATATATATATATATATATATATATATATATATATATTTATTTATGTGCATATATAGATACACATATATTAGGTGTGTGTGTATTCCATACTCGCCAGTCCCTGTTCGATGCTACTGAAGGGCCAGAGATGGGAGAGCGTAGATGACCTCAAAAGAAATACAAGAACGTTGCCGAGCACCATATCAAAACTAGGATTTTAGTGACACTGGTCGGGTGTTGAATGCTGAAGGAAATATTTTGAAGAAAAATAAAGTTTCATTAATTCCCCATCTCTATTTTTATTTTAAAGTCATCCACGTCCTCTCTTCTCTGACCCTTGATCTTGCTTGCTTTCTTATAGAAAACTGTCACAGACTACGATAACCTCACTCCGTAGAGTGCAACTTGTGTGTGAGATATTTTATGTGGAAAGAGGATGCACAGGCCCCAGTCTACTGTCTTGGCAATCCGGCGGTTGGTCCAATGGTGGGGGAAAGTCCGAGACTACTGGACTGCCGAGCTGCTGCAGGGTGCTGTCTCGGGTAGTATTTAGTCACTTCGCGAGAGGCAAGCCTCCACCAGAAGCTCCAGCACTTGCATCCTAGCACCAAGTTGTATTTGGGATTTATGTGAGTACTAAGTACCCCAATCCTACAACTACTATCGGTGTGGATGGCTGTTGGCTTCCCTGGAGCTCGTACCCCTCTTGTTTTATAGATGCTATGTTTCCACACATCCACGTCACCAGACAAACCGAGGCGTGCCTGTTAGGGGTGCCAGGTTATTCGCCGACATCCCGACCATAGAACGGGTGGTACTAGTTTGTATGGTACTAGTAGCAGGTAAGAAAGAAGACCTGTCTTGTCCTGACTTGACTATGAGATGAAGTTTTAATTTATGAAGTCGCACCGAACGGGTTCTGGTGAGTATGAAAGGTACTACATTTAGACGTTCCTTTTATTTTGCCAAAAACGTCTCGTTAAAAATGCCGAGACTGGTTCTAATTTTTATTATTTCTATTATTAGCATTTACATACCTGTAAATCGTTTTATCGTATAAATTGCTCAGGAATCACAAGGTTCTTGGTACCATCTCAGCAATAATAATAATAATCTCCCAGGTCTAGTGCTAACGAACAGGGGATAGACTCCTTCGATGTTCGGTTGATACTGACAACAATCCACTTCGCCAACTTTATTTACATTCTCTACCTTCTGAATTTGATAATAATAAAAATTAAAGCTTGTGTCTCGATACTTTTTGATCACACGTTCTATCTATCTATCTATCTATCTATATATATATATATATATATATATATATATATATATATAATGTGATAGTGCATATCGGTAGCTATTGATCTACGTATCGTCAGTGATGTTTTTATTCACTCTCTGGCATTGACACATTCTTGGCACTGTCCATAACAGTGGCTGCTAATTCTCTCTTCTCTGCCAATGAATAGAAGAGATTCTCTCTCTCTCTCTCTCTCTCTCTCTCTCTCTCTCTCTCTCCTCTCTCTCTCTCTCTCTCTCTCTCTCATCCGTAGAGGATAAACCAAACGTATGTTCGATTTGTCATTTGAGATTTCTGCATCCGAGCGGCAATAAAGAAAAATCGTTTGACGCGTGCCTTTCAGCAATTCAAATAAAAACAAGCACTTCCGTTTAGGGCCGCTTAGCCCAACGGAAATTAATAACGAGGTTTCCGTTCGAAGCTCTTCACGCGATCACTTGTTGAAGCCGAGGGTCATTTATATATATATATATATATATATATATATATATATATATATATGAAAATTCTAATCGCCGATCTAATTGTATTCATCGATTATTGAATATCCTATTTTGACAACTCGGTTCACTTAGCAATGTTGAAAAAAAATGTTTGCTTTACGTTTGATTCCAGCGCAAAACTAATGATTTTTAAAAAGCTCGTACATCAATGAAAGTCTTTCTGTGTAGCTATTATTTTGTTCGAACACCAATTTTTTAGTAGATAAAAAAAAAACAAAGTTTCTGCTAATACAAACATGTCCCACGTGACTGTCGGCTGACAGTTGCGATAGACTTTTTTCTTGAGTATGTAGTTTTAAAATTTTTTAAATTCAGCATTGATTTTTGTTTTTGAAATTTAGTTTTACAATTGTTACTTTATAAATCATTAAAGTAAATTAATTTAGTTCGTAATTGATAAATGTTGTCTCTGATGATACAACACAGGTTGAATAAACATCTTGTCTATGAATGTTTAGTAATCGTTTCTGTAACTTATAACTGAAATACTGTATCCCGTGTTACATTACTTCAATGATACATTATATTCTACTGTATAACAATAATATAACGTTGTAGATGATATTAAAATAAGACCTTTGACATCTTTTGAACCAACCAGGCTTATTTAATGTTAATCATTGTTTCATTTATAAAATAGAAAAAAGAGAGAGAGAGATTATAAATTATCTCCCTATTTTAAAAATCTTATAAATTATTCCCGAATCATTATTTTTACAAAACCTTAATTAGAAGAACGCACATAGTTTTATTTAAAATTCTATATGGGTACTAGCATTCGCCCCCAGCCTCTCAAGCCACTCGGGAATTAGAATTAAATTAGACGACCAGATATCTTTATAGGGCTTCAAATTTTGAAATAGAAGCAATCTGAAAAAAAAGGAAAAAAACACAAATATAATTCCCCTATATTAAGGAACATACATTAAAGAATTGAGAAAAATCATTAAATAATTGAGAAAAAATCTAACTGCAAATAAAAAAATCTTTTAAATAGTTTAAAATAGGGATTCATTTTCAGTCACCCTGTATATAGTAAAAAAACCCAACTGTAACCAATTGAAACATTCTCTTTTATCTTTTTTTATCCAAGCGGGAATATTTTGAAAAATTAGTAAAAAAATAAAACTTACCACCTCTGAATCCTCTGTACTATCAATGTAAGATGAAGTATCTCGTCAGTCTCTCCAGAACGTTTAATGCTTTCATTATCGTCTATGAATTTGTATAACAAATGTCGTCTATTTTTTATAGGCTATGGACTTATTGATGTACTCCGTAGTTCCAGAATATATCAATATATGGACGTTATATTATTTTCACTCTTTAACAGTGAAGCCCAAGTGACAGTACATCTTCAGAACTCTAGGTGATCTTAATTGATGCATGTTGAACTGCGTGAGTTTGTACACTGTGGAATTGAACAACAATAGTTAATCATAACTGAATTTGTCCATAAGCAGCTGTTATTTATAGCACTCAGAAATATTCCATACTAGTATCTTGGTGATCCCATTCCTCGAGTCCTGATTGGCTGCTGGTATTAGTGTGGTTGTTGTGCTTGATAAATATCAACCATTCTGCATTATGCTGGCGGCAATATAGTTTCTGTATTGAGTTACAGCTTACTTGCTGCCTTGTCTGTCAATTCGATGGTAATTGGAATCCCACTGTGATTGTAAGTAATGCTTCTACAATCTGGATGTCTTCGATTCTTTCTCTAATATCCAGTTCCTTTTCTAAGGACTACAATTGGTAGCATTGTCACATTCATGTTCCATAGCCTTTTCAGCTCTCTGGCAATATCCAGGTCTTTTTCACTAAAGTTTCCAGGACTCTTCTAAGTGTTCTAGCTGATCTTAACTGATCTGAATGACTTCGATTCTTTTGCTAATCTCCAGTTCTTTTTCTAAATAACCATTCTGCATTATGATGGTGGCAATATAGGTTTTGTATTGAGTTACAGCTTACTTGCTGCCTTGTCTGTCAATTTGATGGTAATTGGAATCCCACTATAATTGTAAGTATTGTTTCTACAATCTGGATGTCTTCGATTCTTTCTCTAATATCCAGTTCCTTTTCTAAGGACTACAATTGGTATCATTGTCATATTCATGTTCCATAGTTTTTTTTCTAGCTTTCTGGCAATATCCAGGTCTTTTTCTCTATTTTTCTTTCTTTTATTTTCACTCTATTTTGCGTGAAAACGTCAAAATCAACTAGATGACAAGTTCTTTACCTATTAATTAATACTAGGTTACGTTTTCAGGTTGGGGCTAGTTTGTCCATTCGTACCTCAAAGTCCCAGAAATTTTTTACTTGTTTTTAATACTTTTTAAAAAAATGTTCTAAAAATAATTCTTGCGAAAAGGGAAAAAAATCTTTATAGTGCAGTTTACTCTGCAAAATCAAAGGGAACTAACGTCAAAATTGCTAACATCAGTAACAGTTTTTTAATGCAAATGATATGAAAGATTTTGAAAATGTCAACATAGATGACATTCTGTCCTTTTTGTGGGAAATAAAATTATACAAAGATATAAACATAAACCTGGTCAATGCCATGCAAAACTAATCCCTCAACATGATTCCAAACGATAACATAATGCTAAAACCATTGACTACAAAAGTGTAAATATATATGTACACATGTTATTTCCTAACATCTTGGCATGAAACAACCTCAGACGTGTTGATGTGCCGTTAAAATCCACCAACCAAAATATCTTTAGTATTATCTGCGTTATTCAGACTATTGTCCTCATCTTCATTGTTATCTGTACAACGTTTCGGCCGATATGTCCTCCGGCCTTCTTCAGGTATTTCTTTTCGAACTCGGGAACCTTCTTTTCGAACTCTGGAACTTTCTTGACGTAGTCGGGAACTTTCTTGACGTAGTCGGGAGCCATCACGAAACTTTGAACCTAACCCTTTATTCAGTCCACGGGGGTATCCTGTTCTCATTCCGCTAACCATAGCTGTGGTAGGAGCTGTGTTAATTATTTTTCTATGTAACTGCCGCCGGTCATGATTGAACCTGGGATCCAGAGATAACTGTCACTTAGAACTGTCTTAACCTAACTACCTTATTTACTAGGCCATGTGTCCAATTGGACAATAGTCCGAATAACGCAGATAATACTAATCATCAAGCCTCATCTCAAACATTGAGAGAAACAAAATATTTTTGTCATATTTTCTTGAACAGTTTAGTGTATATACAATTTGTTAGCATGGCAAAATTTTAATCTCTTGCACAATTCACAGTAGATCATCTTTTCCGCCCAGTCGTGACAAGTCTTGTATTCCTTGTTGTGTCAGTTTGTTGAATTAACTTATGTGATTAGTCATTTCACCTCTGTCACCATATAATCTTCATTTGCTAATCTCCTGTGTATTATATTTTGTTTTTGTTTTTGGCATAATTGGTTCCAATGTCATCATCGTTATCATTAATAATTCACTACAGGAGAGTTTTTTTTCCACATCTGTCTAAGGTGGTGGTTCACTGGAGGCTGAGTGACAGCAAGTCTCCTCAGGTTTCCAGTACTCTTCTGTGTATTCTAGCTGATTTTAACAATCCTGTTTGGATGGTCTCGATTCTTACACGGATTTCCAATTCCTCCAATTGGTACGATCTTTACCTTCATGTTCCACAGTTTGTTTTGTTTTTTGCTTGTTTTTTTTTGTTTTTGTTTTTTTCGTTTAAGCTCTCTGGCCCGGTCCAAGTATTTGTCTATCTTTTTGTTTTCTTTAACCTTTACTCTGGGATCCGCTGGGACGGCAAAATCTACTAGATGGCAAGTTCTTTTTCTTGTTAATTAATACTAGATCTGGTCTCCTAGTCGGGATTAGATGATCTATCTGTATCTTAGTTCCAAAGAACTTTATGCGTCTCAATCTGATTCTGGTTTGTGCATATACTATTTAGTAGCATGATGAAAACTAAATTTCTTGCACAATTTCCGGTGGATCACCTTTCCCACCCAGTAATGCCTATTCTTGTACTCTCTTTGGGCTAGTTTGCTTCATTCGCTTATGACAGGATTAACCGTTTCTTCTTTTGCTCTACACATTATACACTTGCTATTCTGTTACGTCTCATCAATTTTTGCTTTGGTATAATTTGTTCTTATGCCTTGTGCTGCAATTATGAGAGATTCAGTCTCCCTCTTGAAATTTACCCTTCTTAGCCATTATTATTATTGTTGTTATTATTATACAAAAGCAACAACAAAGTCCTTATGTGTCGATTATGCACTTTTAAGATTGTATTAAGCTCACTATTATCCAGCTAGATGGTATATAAACACTTTTGATTTCAACGTAATGTACTGCATACCATCTGTTAGACTGTGGGAACTAGGATTTGATTGGATCACAGTAAAAACTCGCGAGAATCTCGTTTAAAATAAGAATACAAGTAGTGACATTAGAAGCGCCACTTAACAATCGATACAAACGCTTACAGCAGATGTGGCTGATTGTTGTCTTTCAGAGATGAGACGAAACGTAGAAATCAAGTCAGTGGTTAGACAAATCGAACACGCTACCCTCAACCAAAAGGGACAATTTGCACCTGTTAGTATTCTGGTTAGATACAGGGATTCCCACCTGAAGCGAATTAAGTGATTTCGTTAGAACCAAAATTTGCTCGGTGATTTTTGTAAAGAATTCTTTCGAAGAAGAAAGTCGTTCTATTCTTAAACGCAGTTTCCTATATGTTACACTCCAAAATATTCTTACCACCATATTCTTTTTTTTTCTTTTTTTTCATGATCCAATCTTTCTTTTAATCTCTCTCTTTTTTTATCCTCTTTTTTCCCTCTCTACTCCCACTTTTACTTTCGCTCTGTATTTTCCTTTTTTTTCACTCTCTACTCCCACTTTTACTTTCGCTCTGTATTTTCCTTTTTTTTCACTCTCTACTCCCACTTTTACTTTCTCCCTCTCTTTATTTCCCTCTTTTTTCACTCTCTACTCCCACTTTTACTTTCTCCCTCTCTTTATTTTCCTCTTTTTTCCCTCTCTACTCCCGCTTTTACTTTCGCTCATTATTTTCCTCTTTTTTTTCACTCTCTACTCCCACTTTTACTTTCTCTCTCTCTTTATTGTTCCTTTTTTTTTTTTTTCACTCTCTACTCTCGCTTTTACTTTCGCTCTTTATTTTCCTCTTTTTTTCACTCTCTACTCCCACTTTTACTTTCGCTCTTTTTTCACTCTCTACTCCCACTTTACTTTCGCCCTCTCTTTTTTTTTCCTTTTTTTACTCACTCTCTAACACCACTTTTATTTATTTTTTATTCGTCCTCTCTTTCCACTCCCACTTTTACTTTCTTTATTCCTCCTATTTTTGGTTAATTCGTCCTCTTTTTTTACTTTCATTCGTCCTCTTTTTTTACTTTCATTTTCATTATTAATCACCTTTCTTTGGTTTTCACATTCTCTTTTCCCTTAACTCCTCTCCTGTGTATCATTTAATGTGTTTATCAAGGTGGAGGAGGGTTAACAAAAATTCGGATTCAATTTTTTTTCCTTTACAAAATATCTGTAACCGAATCTGTCACTGCTTACGTCACAATACCTTCATGAAATGCGTAAGTTTATCAATGAGTATTCGATTTATAGTCAAAATCATGAATAAATATAAGAAGTCTTATTTATTAACGATGTCTCTATGAAAATCTGAGTTAGATTTGCCTCAAAACAACCCATGTTATTAGTGCATTTAAAATCCTGCAATGTGTCTTGCATATAGTTAAGTATTAAAGGTTTACATAATATATGGTGTGGTTAATTTGCAATCTGGTTTAAAAAAAACAACGGATTACTTGTTGTTATTGATCTCTAATATTATTTTATTCTCCAATGTATTAGAATTAATCCTATGAATGATTTTTATATAGAAACTAATTAAATTATAATTGAAATAATATTTTTATATGCGTTCTTATTTAATTGCGTTAGTCTTTCTAATTTGATATATTTCATCACACTAGAATTTAGATACTTATGCCTGAAGGGTGCATATTCTTGCTAATACTAACAATTAAACTTTGGACATTCGTTTCATTATCCATTCAACAACACAAAAACAAGCAACGAAAACTATAAATAAAACATAATTAATCAAATAGGAAGTTTAAAATTATTACATATTCATGTCTCTGATCCAAACTAGACCTGTGCATCTAATGAAGAAGTTTCAATTATGGAGCTCTTGGGAGTGTGGAGTACACCTTTATCACTATTACTCCCAGGTTCACTTTGACCTGGAGTGGTCGTACCTGGTCCCATCTATCGGTTAGATAGAAAAATGTGTTTTAAAAAATTGAGATAAAAAAATGAATACCCATCAATAATGAACAAAGCAAAATGCCTTCGTCATAAAATAACCCAACAAAAGTTGATATGCCGTAAAATTCAACCAACCAAATTAAACCTGAGTGTTTTGTCACTTATAAAATTCAGATCTTTTTATACCATATAATTCATGTGCGTGAAGCGTCAATGTTTATATTTCGAGCCGTAATTCTTTATATGACAAAACAATAAAATAATTGTTTTATGTGCTGTACATACTCTTGTCTAGATCAAATTTTGAGACAGAATTGGTGTCGACCAATATATGCACATTAATGTTGTAGGTTTGATATTCAAGCATAAAGATAAGGAGCAACCCGTGGTTTCGAAAGATTCTATAAATACTTCTTCAACCATAAATCAACGGTCAACCTATACACGGGATCAATTCACTCTGACACGAGTATATACTACATGTGTCTTTACGATATAATACATTTCTAAAATTTAGCATTGTCGTGATTGGTAATTGGAAGTTGAATTTACGAAGTGTTCATTTTTCTGACAATTTTGGATTTTGAAGTCGCTTCTCCTAACGCCCTGTCGGCTGACTGCACCTCTGCAGAATGGTAGGATCTCCCTTCAATGTGACCACCGGTTGGCTGTGGGTAGTGACCCGTGATGCTTAGGGAAGGTATCCTGGTGGCTGAACAGTCCATGGCATGCGACATTTCACTTTGGCCCTTACTTAGGCTTGACTGGTGGTCCGAAATGAATCCTTCAATCAATCGGCTGGTCACGTCACGCCCTAACACCTATGTGACTCTCAAACCTATTGCCCTCATGGCAAAACCTTAATCCTTTTTTATCATGTGATATAAGGCAATGGCTGAGGATCTTAATGTCCTGGGTAGGACATTAAATTCTATTTGATTGTGAAGTTCCAATTCTGGAGCTCTGAGGAACGTGAAGTATCACCATTACTCCGAAGTTCACTCTGACCCGGAGTGGTGCTACATGTTAGGGTCCCATCTATGTGTGAAACAGAAAAAATGAGTTTAAAAAATGTTTTTTTAAAAATCTAGTATCCATCAAGAATGAATAAAGCAAAATGTGTTCGGCTTAAAATACCCCAACAAGGGTTGACATGCCGTAAATTACGACCAACCAACCTCGTACATAAACAATGATTTATTACTATTCTTGCAACAATATACCTTCGTATCCACGAAAACCAACTAATTATTTATGACTTACAGTGAATTGATGCTTAAAGCACTAACCCCCGCAGCGATGAACCTGCTCAGTACTTAAATAAGTGACTACTTAAGTATAGCAGGTACCGTGAGAAATTATGTTCATATACATAAAATGTACGCGTATAATTTACTACCAATTATACGTGGGACGCGTTAGAAATTCGAACGTACTAGCTGCTGAGGCGTAGAATACGCCAACTACAACACTGCAGGGCTGTAAGTAAGTAAAGCCGGCGGGGCGGCCTACTGTCGGTATCAGCCAGGCACCGAGGGAGTCGATCCCCTTTTCACTAGCGCTAAACCAAGGAGATTATTCTAGCATCTGAGGTGGAGCGCCACTCCTACCATCAACTCCTTACTTTACCGCACAGATCCTTGTGCTACTGATACGCTAACTTGGCATGGGACGGTATCGAACTCAGAACTTTGTGATTCCTATATGGTCGACCTACCGATTGAGATAAACTGGAGGAATACTGTGTATAGTATTAAACCGCAGTCGGTAATGATGCTCCAATTCCGAAGCTCTTTGGGGTGTAGTTACCTCTTCATTGTCATTATTCACCAGTCCTCTCTCACACGGACTGGTAATTGAAGTTTATTTACATAAAATGTACGCGTATACTTTACTACCGTATACGTGGGGCTAGGTAAAAATTCGAAGGTATTATCTGCTAGGGCGTAGAATTTGCTTACTGCCTCTAAAAGGGAATCCTGTGAATAGCTCTAAACTTCACCGGTTAACGAGGCTCTTGTTGCGGACTATTTGAACCACCGTTTTGCCCTATTTCGGTGGTTTGTTTCACCAAGATAATGCAACGTCACACCTCCAACATCGTTGAGGTTCCAGTTCTGGGAAATGTGGAGTACCCCTTAATCATTATTACTTCCGGGTCCACTTTGGCCCTGGTGGTAGTACCTGTTAGTGGGTTAAATAGAAAAAATGAGTATAAAAATGTGTTTTTTAAAAATCGAGTTTTAAAAAATTTGAGTACCCATCAAGAATAAATAAAAACAAAAACATCTTTGGCATAAAATGACCCAATGGGTTAACATGCCGTAAAACCCAACCAACAGCCACTATCATCGTGTAGATGTGAACAATCTAACTTCCAGAGACTCCATTGAACCCTGCACTTTCCAGAATTAAACCCCATTGGGAAGTTCTGCTACATGCTGCTCATCTCACTGTATTATCTGCAATTATGATCAACAAGGATATCTTGGTTATAGCTAACCCGGGATTTCATAGTCTTTATATTATATCGCATTACTACTGTTATTCAGATTAATCTGTGAGCTACATGTTATTAGGTATTTGTCTCTAAGATTTTGGAACTTGAGTTTTTACAGTCTGCTTTGAACAAAACCCTTTTAGTTTTTAGAGAATCCAAAGACAGTAGCTCCAAAAACCTATATTTTATATATATATATATATATATATATATATATATATATTAGTGCTCAATATGGGTGATAGAACATATATAAGTTGGGATAGTGTAGAAAGTTAATGGCCCGATGCACGTATAGGCGAAAAACTGATAGTCACCAAATACCAGGGACCGAGCCTACGCTATCTTTATATATATATATATATATATATATATATATGCTACTTATATATGTGAAATTGTATTAAAATGAAAAAACAAGTTTTATTGACGGGTGATTAAGCCGACGCTACAGCGTTTCGGTTTTTTTATGAAACCATCGTCGAGACTTTCGTCTGCGTAAAAAAAAGGAAATTATTAGTAAGCAGAAGTCAGCGAGCCTCTGCTTTTAGTGTGTGGCGGCTTCTGTTGGAACTCAAATATGAGAAAGACATAATTCTTTTTTAATAAAATTACATTCTGTCTGAATCACTTCCATTTTTTCCTTATATATATATATATATATATATATATATATATATATTATATATATATATATAGCGTTATTTATTCAGAACAGTAGTAAATTATAAAGTATTTTCTGTGATACTTGACGAAAATATTAGTCCTGCTCTTAATAATTTAATGATAATGTCGACAGTATGAAATTTGATTGGTCCAAAATGTCGTCTGATCTTTTAGTCAGATTCTGAATGGCCACTCATGAATCAGATAGCCTCCAGGGAATCTAATCCTTTCCTATCTGCAAGAATCATATTTCTAGATTATCAGTAAGGCGACGACCATACTTCCATCAGATGTCTTTTCATGCAGCGTAATTAAATAGACGGCAGTGATTTATGTTAAGGTTCCTGAATAGAATTGGGAAGGAGTGCAAAAACGATTGAGGGGGGGAGAGAAAGGCCTCACCCTCAGTAAACCACTGAAATCAAAGAGGTGAATAAGAAAGTAGGGGTTCCGGCAAGTGGGTATCGGTGTGAGGAGAAGAAATAAAGAAAATTCGGGTAGCGATTAAGGAATAAGCGTGGGTAAAGTTTCACATTGGTGATACAACTGTCCTCTGAACTCCTACACTGTCCTCACTCGACATTTGCGACTTAACCAGGCTGTACTCGTCCCAAATCCGCGACACCGGTCAAAGGTCGTGAACTAATTGAACCTGTTGACCGAACAATGGCTCATATAAAGAGGTGTTGACAGTGAACAGTAAGAACCAGCCTTCTTTCGTGACTTCGCGAGCGGGAGAGCTCCTCAGCGTAGACCGGAAGTTGTCTGTCAAATGCAGTTAGTGCTCAGGCTGTTCTGTGTCGGATAAGCGCGCATCTGACGCTGACGTTTTCTTGGCGAAATCATAAAAACATGAAGAAATCTTCAACGGGCGACTAATACGATATTTCATGGCTAAGGTGTGACGTCACGTCCTCCTGGGGGTGGGGATATGTCTCTCCTTCTTTTTCAATTCCGAACGCTTGTGTCAAAATAATTCATAGACGGATAGAAAGATAGAAATACAAATAGATAAATAGATATTGTCCGGTCAAAAGCAATTTTTTTTTTCGGAAGATGGAGAGAAATCAGGCACATGTTGGTGAAAATTCTGTCTTAAAACCATAGATGGAATCGTTGAGTGTTGTCAAAGAAGGTAAAGTCAATGGCGATATTTCCATAATTGAAGTGACACCAAGATAGATAGATAAAAGTTAAGGGGGTGAGATATAGAAATATATATAACTGTCTGGATCCGTCTGTGTCAACCATTGTGTTATCTCCTTTGTTCCAGGTGACAACAGTCTCGACAAATCATCACACAAGTCATTTCATCTGTTTCACGGCTTTTTCCATCATCTCAAATCTCTCTCTCTCTCTCTCTCTCTCTCTCTCTCTCTCTCTCTCTCTCTCTCCACTCATTCTTTTTTCTCTTCTCTCCTTTCTACGTGAATTTTTGTCTTGATCTAAATATCTTCAACACTCACCTACGACCGATCAACGGGCTGTCAATCTCCGCTACCCGACATTAATTGTCAACATAGATATTTCTGCAAGTGCATACAGTCATCATAACACCCCCTCCCTCTACCCCAGACTTCAATAATATTCCAAGTGGAATAAAATCCAACAATGCTTCCCAGAAATTCCAACATTGTTTCTACATTTAGAGAAATGTTTATTTACTAAAGATCTTAACAGATGTTCATGATTCAATGATTTCAACACAAAAATTACAATAAAATATTGAATTTAGTAAAAGTATTTTCTCCAATAATGATTTTCTCTTCTAATAATAATTACTAGCAGGGCCTATGGATATACCACAGTATGATGATTTGGTCATTACAATGTTTGATATGTTTACTTAGCGAACTATTGGAAATAGTTCGCTATGCAAAAATTATGATAATCTTGATCTAACTTTCTCTCTCACTATTTTTTCTTTCTTTCCTTCTTTTCATTATGTTCGATTTTCTTTTTTATATTTTTTCTGTGTAGCATATCCTTTATCTTCCCTTTCTTTATAAAAAAAAATCCCAAATGGTCTATTATTTAGCTGAAGTGACAACACTCATAAGAATTAGGAGGATAAGCAACAACAGATAATCAAGATTTAAATTTTTGCATTTCATCTTGGACGATCTCATTTTTAACCAGAGAGTGTTGCAAGATAATAACGGAAGTACTTTTAAGGAACACTAGTATAAATATATAGGTTGTGCCTAAATACACAACACCTGCTGAGTAAAAATATTTTGAAATGGCGAGATTGAATTTTATTTCATAAATTTAATTAACTTTATTTTAAAAGTTTGATTTCAAAGTGTCCTTACAATGTGCCTAATTCTATTTTTTTAACAAAAAAAAGTGCATTCTTAGAAATGTGACCCGTGTTTTTCTGCTGGAATTAAAAATGGGTGAGTACTAAATTCCCAACTGGCCCAAGTACCGCCAAAATCTTTCTTGTTTTTCTTTATTTATTTCCTTAGGCAAACAATAGTCATGCATCTATTTGTCTAAATTCTATGAAGACCAAATAAAAAGGAGACGCAATTCTTTAAATTTAATTTTGAATCTCATTTCTAATAATAAATATGTGTGTCAGTGTGTCACATTTTGTCAACTTTACTCATAGAGTATAGAATATATCATACCATTTTGGAATCGGACCGACTCAGTGAGCAAATTGAAAACATCCCAGTTCGAATCCAGCCTTGCAATACTGAAATTTTGGATTCCCAACTTTTAATTACTGCTATTGTTTTTGACAAATTTTTATTCTACAATAACAATTTTTATAACTTGGAAATAAATCTTTATTTTAGAAGTTTGATTTCGAAGTGTCCTTACAACGTGCCTTATTCTATTTTTTATCAAAAAAAGTGCATTCTTAGAAATAAAATCTTTTAACGCATCGTAGAATTGATTTTTGTCTAATAAGTGTTTTAGAACTTTTTTTTTATTCCGAACATTTTTCCGCTAATATATACATGTTACGATTCTGGTCACCATTTCAGGCGTTTAGTTTCCCTGTTTGGTAAATCCAATGGTAGAAAAGAGTGTAGTTTCATTAAATACTTCTTGTGGCAGAAAGTCAGTTGTATTCTTGTAATCCTCCTCTGTAGACCTTGATCGCAGAAAGTTCAACGGAAGGGGGGGTCTTACTGTCCTGGGTATGACGTTAAATTGCATCTAGCGATGGAGTTCCAATTCTGGAGCTCTGGGGAGCGTGGAGTACTCTGTTATCGCCATTACTATATGGTGGTAATATCTGTTATGTTCCCATCTATGGGTTAAATAGATCAAAAGGCGTTTTTTAAAATGAGTTTAAAATACAAATGAATATCCATCAAGAATCAATAAAACACAGTCTTCAGCATAAAATGACCCAATAAGAGTTTACATGCCACAAAATCCAACCAATCATGGACTCTGCGAGATCACTTATGTTTTCCTTTGATGCCAGGATGTTAACAGCAAAGTTACCTATTGGATGATCATGCAAAGAGAACTTATTGGTCCAAGACATCCCATAAATGTTCAGGAGATTGTGATCTGAAGAATTTGGCGAACAGGGCAACACAGGCTGTAATAAGAATGTTCTCTGGGGGGCACAGTTAAGTCCGACGATTTTACTCTCCCAGCAATGCTGCACTCTTCTCACCAATACTATCAAAAGGTCTTGTCTCTCGTCCACTCGTCACCACAGCCAAAATTCTACTGCAAGCTTTCTTCCCGGTTTGTGAGGGCTGGTCAAATAAATACACAATTACAGTGTTCATCCGGGCTCCTTACTCTGACCAGCACGTGCGACACTAATCAGCACGCGTCAATCCTTCACATCCTGGTCACTCTGGATAGTTTAGCCATTCCCATGCGTAGCGCCACGACTCACACAATCAGGAGAATGCGAGTTCAATCTCCCCACTCGCCTCTGATCTCATTCTGCATGCCAAACACAGTCATGCACGCTTTAAACTACTACATTTGTGGTTTCTCTCGCCACACAGGCAAATCTTCAAGGTTCTGAAACGACCCTCGTACAAACTGCTGCAAATTGAACGGGCGTATTTCTCCTGCCAACGTTTGTGGCAACAACGGAACGTATCTGGTCTTCAGAGAATTTGAGGTTGGGGGCGATACATGACAAAGAATCTTTCACGTGAATGACGGGACCGGAAGTTTGTCCATACCATCTACAGTGCTTCCTGATGCTATCACTTCCTTAGAACGATGCACGCGTAACCTGCTTAGCATGGATACACTGAGTAGCCAGTGGCTACACAATCTATCGCTTACACGCAACAAGAACAGTTCTACAGTGTTTTGTAAAGCATTCCTTACCTCAACTCCATTAGAATTATCCGCAGTCTGTGGTCTTTCTATTAGCTCTTAGTCGGGGGACAGGAATGCCTTCATAATCATCCCTACTATTTACCCATAGCTGGAGGGTATGCATACCTTTCCAAAGAGTATTAACGTTATGACGACGATAACCATTACACCGCGAGATCTGGGTGGCAGTACCTGGTACCGTCTATGAGTAAAAAATATTTAGCTCAGTTGGTAGAGCACCCGTTTAGGTATCGCAAGGCTCTAAATTCGATACCAGTCCCGGCAAATCAGTAGATCAGATTAGGTAATCTGATCAGTGCGATAAAGTAGGAAGCTGAAGGTAGGTGTGGCGTTCTACCTTTGCAAAAAAATCTCCCTGGTCTAGCTCTGTCTATCTGATACCGACAATATACCACTCGGTCAACTTTACTTACTTTTTACTTTAGATAAGTTAATATGGGTCAAATAGGTATGTTTTTCAAATTATTTATATTAGGAATATTTGGTGGTGATGGAAGTTGACTTTCGAAAGTAATCCGCCGCCATCACACAACATTTCCCCTAGGTCAGGTCCTGATGAAGGTTATAAAAAACCGAAACGTTATAACGTCGACTCCTCCATCAATCATAAAACTCATCTTTTGAAATATTTCGTGTTTTTTTTTTGTTTTTTTTTTCTAAATACTGTCGGATATAATTCCCTATTTTACTCCCATACCCAAGAATTGACCAGCCGATAGATCGAAGGGGGGGGGCTCTCCGACCACCCATCTAGCCTAAGTAAGGGCCAAGGTGTAGTTTTGCATGTCATTGACTGCTCAGCCACCAGGGTTCCATCCTTAAGCATTACAGGTTGCCACCCACGGCCTCATTTGGGTAAGGGCTCTTACCCCTCTGGAGAGGTGCAGTCGGTGTATTCTAAAGCCCCACCCGAGAGGGCGACGGTTAGTTTGGGAGCGGGTTTCCATGACAATAAGCTCATCCAAAACCTATTTCTGTTATTTCACTTTCTGTTTCTATCGGCTCCATCATGCCGTGATAGATTGTTCATTATTTCGATACCCAAAGATCCCTTGAAGTTTACGCCACAAAAACTGAGACCCCCCACCCCAACCTTCCATTTGTCCAACCCTTGTGTTCTCTATTCTTCAGGCATTTTCTTTTGCTTCCGAACTTGACTTTTGACGGATATCTTGTCACGGATACCAACATCCTCCAGCCGTACTAATAATATCAAATATTTCTCATTTCTGCGTCCATGCTACAGGATATCTTGTATTAGTAAATTTCGTGGATTGAATAAAGGTTCAGTTCCGAATTCGTTAGCGAATACGAAAGTCACCTGAAGAAAGCCAGAGGGTAATCTAGCAGAGTCATTGTGACTATAGCAGCTAAGATATGGACTAATTCGAATAAATCGGTGTATAATATTTGATAATGAATCAAGTTATGTCATGAAAGCTAATCCGAAATTGACTTGCCTTATTTGGTAATCCCTGATTACAAATTTTCTATTCTCTGTAGAAATTCTTGAATGAACATGGCTTCCAAAATAACGTCAAAACGGCATTATAAACATTCTTAGATTCGAACATAGAAGAATTTTTATTGCTTAAGCATTGGCAGAAAGTGACAAGAAACAAAAAAAGGGTTCGATTTAGCTCGGTCAGTAGAGCGCCCACATAGGAATCGCAAGGTTCCTGGTTCGATACCAGTCCTCGCTAACTCAGCGCATGAGTAGCACAGATTGGGTAATTTGATATGTGCGGTAAAAGGGATCTGACGGTAGGTGTGGCACTCCACCTCAGCAAAAACAATTTACCTTATCTAGAGCTAGTGAAAAGTGAATAGACTCCTCACTGTCTGGCTGATTCCGACAATAGACCACTCCGCCAACTTTCATGAACCACAAGTGAGTTGGGTAAAAAAATTCCAATCTCCTTATATTTGTGTGTGTGTGTGTGTGTGCATGATGGATGTTAGGAAATTTGGGGTGGGTGTATTGGAGGTAGGGAAAAATATCAGATAATGAATGAAAAGTGATGAATTTTGTTGCTGGTAATCTTATTTATTAATCGTAATATTTCAGGTGATTCTGTAGAACCCTTTCACAAAAGGTAATCGCCTGAAATATTAGAATTAATAGATAAGATTAAAAACAACGAAATATGAATCACTTTGAATTTTGGTTATTATTCCTTATCTCATATTTTACATGCTTCCAATACAACTAAATACGTTTCCCAACATTCATCACATTTATCTATAAAGAAGCATACGTGGACCCCCCCCCAAACAGTAATATATTTATAATAGAATATTGCAATTTCCAGTTCAATTTGAAGCAGAAGGAAAAAAATTGTAGGGGTCTGTATTTGCGCCTAATACCATTTCCTTAATCCTTTTGCAGATAGAAAAAACGACAAAAAGTAATTATCCTCATTCTCGATATAAGGGAAATAAATACGAATGCTAATTAGAATCCTTCAATTCTAAATCATGAACGGCCGTTATAATGGAAACCCAACGGATTCATGGGTAGTTTTTATAAAATGGAACAAGAACATACATTATTATTTCTTCTATTTATTTCAGTAGTAACAGAATGTCATTGATTTTGAATTGATTTGCATAGTTGTTTTGATGTTGTAACTAGGGTAATACAGGGCTTGTATTTTTAGCTAGTATAACAGAACAGGTTAAAAGAGTAGTTAAAATATGTAATACTTCATTAACAGTACCTTTGTCTTTTCAGTTTCATTTTTGAACGTCGTATAATCACACTAGCATCACTTTCTTTTTTCTTCTTTTTTTACAACTCTAATGATGGTAATGTCGTTTTGTGTATGTGTAAATATCAAACTTGCACATGATCAAATTGATTGTTGTCCATCAGTGAATGAAGCACCAAATTCTTGACTTTAGGGATTTACTGATTGGCTGCGGCAAGGTTCATTAAATTACTCTACAATTTGTTCTTTTTCTGATATATGAGAGCGATTCAATTATTCTTACTTTAGCTATACTATCAGAAACGTGGATAATGAACTCACTGTCATGTGGTGCGTATATGTATGTATGTATGTATATATATATATGTATGTATGTATGTATATATATATATATATATATATATATATATATATATATATATATATATATATATAGCACGCGTTCTAACCAGAAATGTCCTGTGAATTTACAATGCCAAATTTCTTCCTATCTAAAAAGAATTGGCAGAATAAGTTTTATTCCCTGATTTCGAGAGTTAAATGTTCGTGGTATGACAGAAAAATCTATAGAAACCAGCAAGATGCATTATCCTCCCTGTGGAAAAACAGATTTAATGAGTTACAAACAAGATGGAAACATCTCGACACTTGACGGTAAACCCCTGAAATTAATAAACCAGGTTTACATAACTAGGTTATTAAGATCTCATCGATGAAAAAGCGATGAAAATATACGCATAAGAAAGGCATTGGCTGCTATAACAGATTATCGATCCAATGGAAATCTGATCTCTCTGATAAGATGAAGCGAATATTATTCCAGGCTGTAACCATCAGTACTACTGTATGACTGCACCACTTGGACTTCATGGAGAAAAGCTAGACGGTAACCGTACAAGAATGCTGCGTGCCGCCTGAACAAACCCTGGAAGCAGCACCCCACAAAAGAAAGCTGTGCGGGCACTTACCTCCTATCGCACAAACCTTCCGGGTAAGACAAACAAGACATGCTGGACACTGATGGCGAAGTAGAGACGAGCTCATAAGTGACGTTTTCCTATGGGCACCTACACATGGACACACTAGTGTGGGTTGGCCAACAACAAAAAAAAACCTACATCGATTAGCTCTGCACGGATACTGGATGTTGCGCAGAGGATCTTCCAGAAGCGATGTTGATAGAAATGGGTGGTGAGGAAGAGCCATCGAAATCCGTGCTATCGGCACGACCTCCATGATGATTATAATTAGTTACTTGAAACCATATATCTGCAAACAAATAACTATTACTAAATAGACATAATTACTTAAAACCATATGATTATTTGTATTAGGAATATTTTTGTATATAACTATACTTACCCGTTTTTCGGAAATATGTGTCTGTGGCTTCTATCATTGGACTGGTAAGATATCAATGTTAGAGTGCTCCCAGCGTGCCATACCCTAAGTAACAACCGCTCCTTCATTTAAAGAAGCAGGGCTGGGTTTATTACACAGTTCCTGGGGCGCTTCAAAGGAAAAATACCGAAGGGATACTCACGATGTTTAGCACTGGCCACGGATGCGCTTCGGTTCGTGCGTGGCCAACCACGTTAATCGATCCTTGTGTTTAACTGAAATGGTGGGATGTCAGTGAATAACTATTTCACATATAACTGTGCAAAACTCTTAAACAACTTCACAAAAAACATAAATGTACGACGAACGCAATTCCCTAACTACTCTAGACGTAGAATAACCCTAGGCTTGACATGCCGTTAAAATCAATCAACAATCTCGAAATCAGCCGTCGGAAGACAACGCATATCTCTTGCTTGCTAGAGTCCATCGACTTCTGTCAGCCGTTTAAGCACCCCTCCTCCTCCTCCTCCTCTTCTTCGAGACGACTAGGCGGGCAAAATAGATTATCTATAAGGCAAGATGCACCCGACCCCCCCCTCTGCCAGAGGTACGTGTGTATGTACACACCATCACTCATTTTCACATGTCGACGATGATACTGCTATTCGATCCGATCATTTCTGTTGAGTTTTACCGTTTTATCATTTTTCGTCTTGAAGTTGCACTTCGATCAGTTCTGTGCCAGAAAGTGGAGACCTGGATCTGTGGACAAACAAATCCGATTGATTTAAGAGATTTTATGATTATTATGAAAGGTTCCAATCTTCGGCTGCTTTTAATCACCGAAGGTCCTCACTAACTTCGAACCACTGATTTGTCGACAATGTTAGTTTGGTTTTTGAATTTTGAATTCTTCATCTACAGAGGTACTGAAAAGTTCTTGACCCGACCAAGTAGGAAATAGTCTAGAGCCGCCATGTAACGCACATGTTATTCTACATATTCACCCCACACTTTAACACACTTGAAATTTTGTTTCTCATGTTTTCGCCACACCTCGTAAATAAATATCATTCAAATAAGTTTGTCTTTTTTAATTATTACTAGCAGGACCTGTGGATATACCACAGTATAATAATTTAATTATTACAACATTTGATACGTTTGCTTAAGAGCTATGGCAAAATAGTTTAATATATAAAAAGTATAATAATTTTGATTTAATCCTCTCACTCTTTCTTTCTTTCCTTTTCATTATATGCAATTGAAACAGATTAGCATTATCACTCCACGTGCTAAGCCCACTCTTTTTTTTTTTTATCTTTCCCCTACTTTCTTTCTTATATATTGTTATAGCATATTCTTTTATATTCCTTTTTTTCCTTATAATAAAAACGGAATGGTCTATCATTTAGCTGAGGTAACGACACTCGTAGAAATTCAGCGCATAAGCAACACCAGATAATCAGGATTTACATTTTGCATTTCATATTGGACGGTCTCATTTTTAAGAGGTTATTGCAAGATGATAATTGTCGTACAATTAAGGAACACAAGTATTAATAATTATCATTTTATTCTAATGATAGAAATATATTTCAATTTGTGATTTCCAAATTTTAATCGCATTTGCTATATTGGGCCAATCAAAACGATCCTCACTTATTAGCGACCTGAAAGTCTATCCTTGTAAATACCCAAGATAAAACTGCTTTTTTTTTTTTAAAGAGTATATTTACTTTCTCGTGCACAGTTGGACAAAAAATTAGATTAATTGATTGATTTTAACGGCATGTCAACTCGTTTGGCAAAAAAAATTTTATGAACACTTATAATATTCAAAACAAATTACCATCAGAAAAAGAATCTCTCGTATCATTTGTCTTATAATCGTTACATGTTATAGGAATATTTATTAATTTATGAACTTCTTACAACTAATTATAATTATCATATGTATTTACCCAATTCTTTTGCACGAGCAGAATGCAACGCAAGGTAAATTTTTAAGTGAACGAAAATTGACGAATGTTGTCAATTTTGATCTGCTAGACTCTGATTCAAACGAAGCACATATTACAAAATTAACTGATTTCATTCAGAAAATGTTTTTTATTGTTCTAAAAGCGGTTAATAACATTTGCATTGATCATCCTTATATCTTACTAGAAGCTGCTACCCGGTGTCGCCTGGGTAGAAGGTGGGGGGGGGGGGGCAAAAGTTAGTCTCGCAACCCATTATTACTGAATCGTGAGTTAGATCCTCGCAGAATGCCCATTAAAATCCCTACGTAAAAAAATATTTTGCGTTGATCCTGCCAGGTAGAGCGTCAGAAAAAAAAGTACAAAGACACTCTGATAAAAAAAAATGTCCCTATTTAAAATAGTAGAGGCAAAACAATTCTATGCTGTTACTATTGGATTTTTTATTCTTAATTATCTTCACGAATATAAATCAAATCTTCATCAAAAAGCAAAATATGGTGATAGTGAATGGGTATTTGTCGTTAATTGTTTTATTTTCGTAGTTGCCTAGGTAGAGAGAAAAAAAGTGGTGTAATGGTTAGTAAGCTAGTCTTGCAGATCTATTACTGCTGTATAGTGAGTTCGATCTTCGCAGGATGTCCCATAAAAATCTCCACGCAAAAAAATACCTTCTATTAATCTGGTCTGGTGGGGGGAGAGTGAATTTTTTGTTTTCATCAGGGTAGAGGAAATGACATCACATATAACGATATAGTAAGATATTTTAATTCAATAATTAACATTTTTTTTTAAATAAGATCTAAATGAGTCGATTTGTTAAATTGATATTTCAAATCAAAAAAAAATCCTACGAAAAAAATTAAAGTATTTGAATTTAAAATAATTCTTTAATTTTAAGTGTTTTCTGTAATATATAAAATTCAATAAATAATTTAAAAAATAATATTAATTCAAACCGTAGCCGATCGAATATCAAATTATTATAGTAAAAAAATTGAAAGATACTTCTTTTTAATAAGAATTTTAAATGTGCTTAAAAGTTGAATATCAATTTACAGTACTGATTTTTTAACAACTGCAGAACTGCACGCATGAGATAATATTAGAATCGCATTTTACGTGTAAATGATATTAGGTTACGGAAAATTCCGAAGTACCCTAACCCGTTTGTTTCGGATATTTTCGTGAAATGTAATACATTTTATACGTAATCTAATATTATCTCTTGTGCAATATTCTACATTAGTAACCTGGTTTTATTTATATGTAATATTAAAATAAATAAATTAACGTGATTATTTTATAAACAATGGCTAACATGAAAATACAAATGAATAAAAAGTATTGTTTCGGGTCTGTTTACAGCCAAGGGTTTTTTAAAGTAGAATTCATTCAATTAATATCATATTTCAAAGTGAAAAAAAAGTTCTATCTATATCTATATCTATATGATTGAAAGAATAAAACGATCGTATTTATTATTATTTATATTTTTTTAATTTTTCTTTTTTGTATTCTATAGAATTAGTACAGAGACGATCGAAATAATTGTATATTATTTTTTAAATTAAAAAGTGGACGGACCACTCTGAAAATTAATGTCTCTATTTAGAATATTAAATGCAAAAAAAATTAAAACTTAAAGAGAATTTTTTAATTTGTTTACAAGGTAAATAAAAAAGTTACTGACTGTGTGGAGTTAGCGAGAAATGCCAATGGCTGAAGCCGCGATCCTAATGTTATCTTAACGTAAATTTGATTTTAATAGTCTTTTGAAATATAGATTAAATCTTCATAATTATCATGACGAAATGGGAGATATGGTGATAGCAAAAGTGCATATATATATTTACTTTGTCGTTAATTGTTTTATTTTAGTTTCTACCGGGCATACATACACACAACCGTCTTTATATATGTATAGATGGCGATTTAAAGGTTTAAAGTAACGATTTTAATATAGTTGGGGGTGGGAGCAGAAAATGCGGCACTGAATCTGCCTAAACATTCAGAATGTGGCAGCGAAAGAAGTTATTTGAGAGCAGCATTCTCAAAGTTTGAAAAATGTATAACTCTTGAGTTACTGCTGTTAGTTTGGTTTCAGCAGTAAGGCAAGTAGACCGATGGTCATCCAGTTGATTGTTCTCATCCTTTCAAACTCTCCAGGATACCAAACATGACTTGAATTCAGGTCACGCAAAGTCATTCGGTCAAGCAAAGTGCTAAAAAGATCACTATTATTTTTGCAAACCTAATTCAATTTCAACGTGCCGTAGTGAATCAGTATGGACCAACAATGATAAAGAGTATTAGGTTTTTGTCGGGGTTTTTTTTCGTTTTTGTTTTTTTTTAGTTTTTAGGTTTTTTGTTTTTTTTATTTTGTTTTTAGTTGTTTTTTTTTGTTTGTTTTTTTTTGTGCTTTGTATTTTGTTGTTTTTGTGATTTTTTTTTTTCTCTCTCTAAGAAGACAAAATACTTAGTGATATTTCCTGACACAAAAAGGTTAAATTTAGAAATGACCACGTCCTGACTTTTTCATAGTCGAAGAAGCTGTAGCGGCGAAAACTATTCATCATTATATGGACAAAGTTGACCCGATTATTTTCGGCTTTCGTCTCTTTCGTCTAATGTATTTGTACTAAAAAGAAATAAGAAAAAACTGATATCATTCATGTTATCTGTCCTAAATAATCGTATTTAAAGTGTTAAAATAATCCTATTTGATCGTGTGTGTGTGTATCCTGAAGCGACACATGACGGACGCCATGGAAACATTTCCTACATTAAAGTCTGACCTGTGTGGCAGGGCATGTATGCCGAGGGTTGCATATGTGTGACAGGGTACATAAAACAAGCTGGATCCGTGGGCCATCTGCGTGCTCACAACTGCTCACAACTGAACTACTTGTAGAAATGGCCTTATTCTGTGAAGAAGCGGCAATCACCATATATATATATATATATATATATATATATATATATATAAACTTAGACAACTCTTTTGGTATTTGCACTGATGCCGATTGATTATTTTCAAGTGGTCTGAAATTTTGTTCTTTCCTTTTTTTTATTTTTTTCCAGGCATCAGATTGCATTTTGTGTTTACATATTTTATTGTCGTGATTTTTTTTTTTTTTTTTTTTTTTTTTTTTTTCACGCTGTGAGAGTTTTTAAAAATATGTAAATGTGCGGGCATGGCCTAACGGTTATCTTCGCGGAAAGATCCAATTTTTTAAATGTATGTACCATTGCCACTGTGAATTGTATGAATCTATCTACTTCAAATAGTAGCTCAGACTGGACAGTGATTTTGATGAGGAAACCAGTTGGACAACTGAATGTAACCTATATATGCGCGAAAGTTACCACCGTTTTTGTTTGTTTTTGCTTTTTGGTTTGTTTTTTTTTGGGGGGGGTATTGTGCATCCAGTCTCTAGTTTTCAACATTTTTACATACCTTATATACCGTTAATGTCTTTATTTGTCTTAATGTCACCTTTTCCTAACGAATCTCTACAAAATTTTATAAGGGGTCAATATACAAATAATACCAATGTTTTTAATCCATGTACCGATTTTTTTTCCACAACGAGACCTCTTAGAGAAATATTGTAGAGCATCCCCACGCAAATTGGGGGACCGGGTGGATCAATCCTGTTAACGCCGTCGGGAGATCAAAGTAAGAAATTGAGTCCAGCACGCATATGGCCTTTTTATTCCATTAAGTTTGATCCTATATCAATTTCATATCAGTCTTCCGCTTGGAATCAAAATATAGGATCTGTTCAATACTCACAGCTTTGTCATCTTCAGGCAGAATGCAATGTTCTTTTCTTTGAGCCGGACGCAAAAAAGATGAAAAGTAAAAACGAAGTAAACCTGGTCCTGTTAATTTCAGCCGTTGAATTGTTGACTTAACCGTTTTGTTCGAATTCATACTGAATCCAGTATCATTCACAGTATTAATTTGAACATAATGGGTAAGTCAACTGTATTTCTTAAATATTAGCCCATTTGAACACTTAGATTCACCATTCATTTTTGTTAAAACCCAGACAGCAAATATGCGAAGCATACGCGAAACCTTACAATTTCCCCCCCCCATATATATATATATATATATATATATATATATATATATATAATGAACTCTACTACAACATGTTTGGGTCAAATATTAAGTATACACCTTCAAATAGAAAAGGTCAAGTCTTTTATCCTTTTCCTGCAGATTAGCCTCTTTTGCGAAAGACGTCAAGATTTTCTCGATAACGCCATGTTTTCGCTTGGCTAATCTGGCTTTTTAGTTGTTTAGTGCTAAAGTCATTTCTGTCTTGAGTCATAAACAAAAGTGGCAAGTTTCGTTTTCGTTCCAACTCACCGACAAGTGTTTAACTTTGATTTTACAAATATCGTGCAATGTAATACTTTTCGCTCAACACATAGATAACAATTGATTTGCTTCTTATGAAAGAGCTTTACCGGAAGATGGAAGAAAGAGCTGGACATAATCGGATTTCGGTAAATGATACTTTGCAGTCAAATACGGCACCAAGCTAGAATGGCCAAGTGGAATTTATTTAAACTTATCAAAACATGGAAAGTTTATCAAACACACATAAGATAAATAAACAAAAAAGATTAAAACTAATATGAACAATTTCAGATATGAGGGATGGGCTGGGCAGAAGTAAATTGTTTTGCTGTAATATTTCGTTACCTGGCCACAAGCTGGTGCCTGATTGACACCACCTGGATCACCCAGGTGAAGGTACATGATGTTGTAAGACCCGAAACACCCGATGATCCTCGGATAACATCACTGACGATGTGGCCGGGTGTACCTTTTGGGTGTATTTCTTGATATGAGAATCTTTTATAGAAAAAACATTTTCTTTTTCCATTTTAATTCAGTTTCTTCTCATCTTAGTCT
Source organism: Doryteuthis pealeii (assembly GCA_023376005.1). Lineage (NCBI taxonomy): Eukaryota > Metazoa > Mollusca > Cephalopoda > Myopsida > Loliginidae > Doryteuthis > Doryteuthis pealeii. Next base: position 61,183,350 of record CM042142.1, on the reverse strand, counting down.
CGTTTTTCTTTTCATCCAGTTTTTTTTTAATAAACATTTATTCAAAATATAAATTACTGGGAGGACTTGTGGATATATCACATTATGATAATTTAATCATTACAACGTTTGATATGTTTACTTAAGAGCTATTGCCAAATAGTTCAATAATAAAAAGTATAATCTTGATTTGATCCTCTCTCTCTTTTTCTTTCATTCTTTCTTCTTTTCATCATGTTTGATTGAAACAGATAAGCGTTATCGCTTCCGCGGGCTCACCCCATCTCTATCTTTCCCCTACTCTCTGTCTTATTATATTTTTATTTGTAGCATGTACTTTTTCTTCATTTTTTTACTATTGGGACCTGTGGTTATACCACAGTATGATTATTTAAAAGCTATTGCCAAATAATTCAATATCTAAAAAGTATAATTTTTTCTTTTCTTTTTCATCTTTTTATCATATTAGATTGAAACCGATTAGCGTTATCCCTTCCGCACGTTCAGCCCTCTATCTTTCTCCTACTTTTTCTTTTTTCTTTCTGTCTTATGTTTTTGTGTAGCATATCCTTTTCTCTCCTTTTATTTCTTTATAATAAAAACGGAATGGTTCATTATTTAGCTGAGGTGATAACACTCTGAAGAAATAAAAATTCCACTGATAAGCAGGATTTACATTTTTGCATTCCATCTTGGGTTTTTTGGACGGTATCATTTTTAACCAGAGGGTGTTGCAAGATAACAGTCGCACGAACTCGAGTATTGATATATAGATTTTGTGTGTATTTGTAATGCAGATAATCATTATAAGCATCTAACATATTCATGTCGAGAAAATTATCGAGATGTGAAACCATTGGACCACAACGCCAGTGTGGAGAGGGGAGATATCCGGCTTGGGAGACAGTTCATCATCTATATCAACCCGCCCAGGCTACGTGGTTCCACGTTTTTGGACACTACGCTATCATCTCTTATAAGACGGATAGATGCCAACAAAACATCACCAAATACAATTCTTTAAAAATGGAGGACTAGGAATTCTTGATTGCAATAACTGCACTATGTGTTTCAAATACTGCTGTGTATAAAATGAGGCATAGGCGAATTTCGACTAAATTCCCTAGATTATGAAGACACTGGCCAATTTACGTGAACGTAGACTTTTAGGTTATAACTAAACATAGACACCTGGGATTCCACCTCTGACCAAGAATCTTCCGAGATTAGGTCCAGGTGACAGAAACAATCTTTATCTCTGAAACGTTACCGTTAAAAGAGAAAAAATAAATAAAACCAGCCGTAAACTGTTAACCTTTGCGCTCGAATTCACTTAGATATTACGGATTTCTGGTCAAAATAAACGAAGTAAGGTTTTCTGTCATTTTTAAGGCGGATTAGAGATGCAAATAGGAGAATGTCTCAATTAAGTTTCTCTTTTGATGAGATTCTCCAGTGCCGTTGAAAATTCCATTATGTTCTGTAAAAGTTCCACACGAGAATAAAACAAAATCCAGGATAAGGAAACATTAGCCGGAAACCTTTTTGAAGACTTTTAATGCCTATGTGTTGTTAAAATCGAAGTTCTTCGTCAATCTCTACAAAGCAAAGTAATTTTGACAAACGATTCTAGTCGCAAATTTCGGATGTACGTTTAAATCTAAATGAATCTATTCTTTTTAATCAATTATAAACCAATAGCAGGACCTGTAGATATACCACAATATGATAATTTAATTATTACAGGTTTGATATGTTTACTTAAAAGCTATTGCAAAGAGTTCAATATGTAAAAAGTGTAATAATCTTAATTTTTCTCTCCCCCCACCCCGATTGAAACAGATTAGCGTTATCGCTTCGGCGGGCTCTCCCCGCTCTTTCTTTCTTACTTACTTATCATATTTTTCTGCGTAGCATGTCCTTTTTTCGTTTCTTTCTTTCTTTCTTTATAATTAAAACGGAATGGTCCATTATTTAGCTGAGGTGATGAAACAAAAAATAATTCGGCGGATAATCGACATCAGAGGATCAGGATTTACATTTTTGAACGATTTGGACGGTCTCATTTTTAACAAGAGGATGTTGCAAGATAGCGGTCGTACAATTAAGGACCAAGACATTGTTTGTTTGGGGGTTGTTTTTTTTTGGGGGGGGTATATAGGTTTTCGTTCTCTTTATTGAATTCTATTTGGGGACGTTAAATCTTGCACTTGGTAACAGCTCAGAAAATGCAATCGTTGTTTTTGAGGTAAAAATTTTGATCGGGTCAGTTTTTTATTGGTTTGGTCTGTTTTACTGTATATCAACCCTTTTCGGATCATTTAATGCTGAAACAAGTTATTTTGATAAAGGTCTCTATGTTTCAAGTTCATAATATCTTCAAATTTGTATAATTAATTTTCATTAACTTCGTTTGGTTTGTGGGTTATTTAATGCCAAAAAGCTGTTAGAATGTGACCTAAAAAGTTGGTATTCAAGTTTCCTTTACAGGTGTAATTTTGCAGATGTAAAATATATCCCCGAAATACACCAACAAAAATCCATCTGGAAAGGAAGCCAATCTTTTATTGGTTCGTTTGGAAAATGGACGACTAGATTTAAATATGTAATAAAATCGGACATTATTTTTCTAAGAACCTAATCGCGCATAACATGTATTTTCCGCATCCTTATATATATATATATATATATATATATATATATATGTGTGTGTGTGTGATCATTAAATTGAATAAAAGTGGGTTTAAAAAGAAGACATCAGTTATTAGTTTGGTCTGCAATAACATCTAAAAATACATTAATTACCAAATTTGACACCTTTACCATAGTACAAGATATAACGTCTTATAAATTTCTGATAGCTTCACATTTTGTAAATCTGTGTTTCTCCACCTATCATCTCGAACCTACACAAACTCATATATATAAATATATGTTAAGTTCCATGTTTGAAGTGTGATGAATATAGCAAGAGTGTTCAACTGTTTTAGGAGTGATAGTAATATTTTTTAGATAATATGGGTGCTATATTTCCGAGCAGACAGGGCTCAATATCATTGATAGAGCATGTATATTTATGTTAAGGTAGCGTGAATATGGATTCAACACCTGGTTACTGAGTTTCTCGCCTATGCGATCTTCAGACCAAATGGGGAAATTGGTTTAGCGGACAGTTTAAATACCCTATGATATTGAGCTCTGTCTGCCTGGAAATATAGCACCCATATTATCTACATTATATATATATATATATATATATATATATATATATATAAATTCCAACTTGGTACAACATTTTAACCTTTGAAATCCATGTTACAGGGTTTAGTTGGTAGACCATCCACCTAGAAATCGCAAGATTCCGGGTTCAATACCAGTCCCCGTCAACTCGGCACAAGAGTAGCATAGCTTAGATTATCTGAACTGTACGGTAAAACATCGGGGAGCTGACATTAGGTGTAGCGCTCAACCTCAGCTGAATAATATCCTTGGTCTAGCACTAGCGAAAAGTGGATTGGCTCCTTTGCTGTTCGGCTGATACAGACAATTTTTAGATACATAATCTCATTGTATATTGGTGGGGACGTGTATCGAACCTAGAATCTTGTGATTCCAGGACGAATGCTATACGGAATGAGCTCAACCGGAATGTGGCAATCTTCACGCTACGGTAAGCGCTCAAAATTAATACTGATTAGTTTAACATTTGAATAGAATTTTTTAACAGTGTTTTATTTAAACATATTTTAAATACTGTGTATATATATATATATTTACCAACCCATCCTCATGAGCAAGATGTGACACAAGATCAATTTCTTAAGCGGAGTTTAACAGGTTTGAATTAAGAGTTTTACCTTCTCCTACACTGGTTACCTCGCCATGGTTAAAGTGCCAACTTTGCCCAACTATTTACTCCAAGCTAGAAGGAGAGTAGTTTGAAGCATACCTTTCCCAGGGGTATTAGCGCTATGTGAAATTCGAAGAACCTTGTCCAGGACTTAAACTCTGGTCGACGAGTCCCTTTTAATATGACTCTAAATATTACACTAAACGCATCCAACATACTACGTATGTGAGCATTTAAAAATATTATCCTTGTGAAAAATATCCCCCCGTCTCATAATCTAGATGCGAATGGATGCCCTACATTAGAGTAATGATTAACAAGATAATCTCATAAATGATTACTACTTAGGTGAGTTTGATCCTCACCGAGTGCCTCGCCTGATGCCTTTTACTGTTATAAGTTTAACTGAGTAATTATTAAGGGTACCTTGCTGTAGAACAATGGTTAGTAGAATGGTCTTACAGATTATTAATACTGCAATGTTCTTGATTTTCACAGTGTCCTACCTGTTGGCTGGGGCTTTAGAATACACCGACTGTACCTCTGCATAGGGGTAAGATCTCCTTCCCAATGGAGCCACCTATTTGCCGTGGATGGTGACCCGATGCTTAAGGATGAAACCCTGGTGGCTGAGCAGTCCATGATATGCAACAATCCACTTTAGCTCTTACTTGAGCTAGACGGGCGGTCGGAGAAACTCCATCCAATCAATCGGCTTATCACATCAAGCCCTAGCACCTATATGATTGTCCCAAGCCTATAGCCTTTATGGTCATGTCAACTCTTTTTGTCATATATGCGCTAGAAGGTGATGGTTGAGGGTGTTAGTGTCCTGGGTCTGACGTCTAAATCTGTTGGTGAAATTCTAAATCTGGAGCTCTGGGGAATATGAAATACTCCTTTATTACCATTACTCCCAGGTCCACTCTAACCCGGAATGGTATTACCTCTTAGGTTCCAATCTATGGGTTAAATTGGGGAAAAAAAGCAAGTTTTAAAAAATGTTGAATAATCAAGAATGAATAAAACAAATCGTCTTCGGCATAAAATAACCCAACAAGGGTTGACATGCTGTAAAATCAACCGAGTGTCCTGCACTTGTTGTCTTGTGCTGTATGAGTTCAGTTGTGTAAATTTCAATCTATAGTGACAAAAGGCTATTTCATTCAAGATGAATATATGCGTCTTATAGCATGCAAAATACCTACTTTTCACCTTCGCTTTGTATTACTTTCCAATACAAAGGAAAAAGAACGAACGGTCAAGGCAGAAAATTCCAGGAATCCGGAATATAAAGGAATCAAAGCAAACACATAAAAAAGAAGAAAAAAAAGAATTGTGTGAACGTATTTCCATGATGGCTAAAGATTTTAAAAGAAATATCTGTGCATGCGTACTGTGAAAATATGACAAAGAAAGACGATTTATGACGACGGCCAAAGGATCATTGCACACTGTGGAGAGCAGAGCGAGCGGACACGTTTGCTAATTTCACAGATATGCCGTTCCTGGCTTCAGATATATTCTTCCTTGGTCAAGTTTTGTTCCACGTTGGACTTAAAAGGCTATTTTCTTCTAAGAGTTCCACCGGAATCAGTTTTTATTTCTTCGTCTTTTCTACATCGATCCCCACGAATTGATTCGCGCGCCCCCTGTTGGGCAAGTGGACAAAAATATTGGCGAGAAAAAGTGAGAATGTGCAAGAAAATGCAAGAGAAAAGACAAGAAACAAAAAAATAAAATATTGTTTGAAATCGATAAAAGAGAAAGGAAAATACTCTTCCTCGGGCAGGGGCAAAGTGTTACGCTTTTGGGGGGAGACGCATAAAGAGTAATTTTCTTATTTTATTTTTTTATTCTTTCCTCTTTTTTTTTATCTTTTATTTTCTTTTCTCAGTGTGTGTGGATTTTTACTCTTTGCGATGACCGTTTCTCTGTGAGAAGAATGAACAAAAGTTCCTCGCCTGCTAATTCTTCGTATTTTTTTTTTCTTTTTTTGGTTCTTTATGCTATCGATTCTTAAGCAGATTCGCAGAATCCCTAAAGTCGATACGTACGTTTACCGTGAGAAATCAAAATACGTTTCTGTCAGCCTTTCATGACTACCGCGAAAAAGGTGCTGATCCGAGGCGAAACGATCTTTTTTCTTTTTTTATTTGTCAAAGGATAAAGAGTAAAACGTTAGTAATATCCCCGTGTTCAAAAGTCAATTGTAATCGAATAACTATTTGCGATATTTAACTGCCAAAGAAGTTCGCCTTTGACAACAGATACTATTTACTTTTATGATTTTTTTTTCAGTCTATAAACTTACTAATTTGCAGCAATTTAATACGATAAACTATAACAATTATTATTGATTAAGCTTTGTTCAATCTGTTACACAGAACTGAGGTTACTTACAACTTCTAAGAACAGTGGGTATTATTTTAAAGCTAATACTAAATCCTTATAATGTATCCATGGATACACTAACACTGAAAATTCGGCAAGGAAAATAACAACTGCCAAAGAATTTTGCCTTTAACAACAGATGCTATTTACCTTTTTTGATTTTTTTTTCCGTCTATAAAATACTAAACTTTGTAATTCGCAGCAAATTAATGCGATAAACTATTACATGTTATTTACTAACTTTGTTCTGTCCGTTACACAGGCCCGAGGTTAATTCCAGAACCTTGGACGGTTCGTTTAATGGTTTATCGTAACGGTTATCGTCGTAAAAAATGGAATCGGTGACCGGAGTTCAAATTCAGGACGAGACTGTTTTTATTTATCTGAATTTTCGACAAGAGGTTTGATATATATATATATATATATATATATATAATATATATTACTGTTGTCATTTTTATTGTGGTATGTAAAATCCAACGTTTTGGCCACTGTATTCTCCAGCCTTCCTCGGGTGTTTCCTGTGTATTCAAGCATAGCAATGACCCAACCTGGGAAATCATTTTAGCATCAAGTTTTTCGACGCCTTGTTTAGTCGACAGCCAAATTATTCAAAATTATTTCTAAGGTTGGATCCTGCTATGCTTGGATACACTGGAAACGCTTATGTTAAAACCAGAGGATACAGCGGCCGAAACGTTGTGATTTTACATACCTCAATAAATATGAGTACAACAGTCCTAAAAATCAAAATTAGACTGTTTTTGTTTCACTTCGCGCTAATGTCCTTGAAAAAAATCATGAATCAGTCTATTCTCTCCCTACTTATAGGTAAATAGTAGGACAGACTGGGTTCTTTAACTTTTGTTAGGTAACCACTCTAGGAGAGGGAAACTTTGAATTCAAACCGACTTTACTCGCTTAAAACTGATTTTGTTACGTTCTGTTCTTGCCGGAGAGCTTAGGTAAATAAATACTTAGAATACCTGATGTTACTAAGCTGTCACCCATTTAAGTTCTGAACAGGCTCATTAATGCTTAACTTTGATAATCTGAGGGGAAACGGTACTTTCAGATTAGCTTGACTCTAAGGTAAACGTAGCTTAGATTTAGCACAAGGCCGAGAGTATGGAGCACTTAGCTAGGATCGAACTTGAAACTATCTAGCTAAACATTGCAACATGACGAGGTGCCCATAAACGATTATTACTTGAGCAAGTTCTATATTCACTGAGAACTCTATACTTCTGACCTTATGTCGTACTCAGTTATGTTTATAAAATTAGTGGGTATTATTTTAAAGCCAACACCATCCTTATAATGCATAATATATATATATATATATATATATATATATATATATAAGGGAATCGCCTTTGTTTTAGTATGCATGAGTTGACTTATAACTAAGAAAGAGATGTTTATCGAACATTAACACAGTGCATACACGTTAATGTTTATGATAAGAAAAAGTTTAAAATTTAGTTTTTGATTTTTAGTGATTAAATGTTATAATTAAAAATCAATTGATTTGTGGAACTCTTCTGTTTTTCATAATTACAAAAAGTTTATCTTAAGACCTGTTATGTTTAGATATCACGCAGATTCCAGATTTCGAAGGGAGTCAAAGTGACGTATAACACACTGGTTTGCTACATCGTAGTGAGTTCAAACTCCAGTCGTGCTATTACGTTTAAGTTCGAAGTCATGAATCCTTTCATCCCTATGAGTTAGAATTAACTAATACTGTTCTTTCTACAAGGATGGCTTTAGCATCAAATAACCCGCTATGATTGATATATCATTAAACAAAGAAACCAAGCCATAGGCGACATTTGATTTTAATGCTTTTCGAAAATTATTATTTTGTAATTTAGTATTCTAAAAAAATATAATTTTGAGAACTAAAAAACAAACATGAAACTGTTTCAAACTAAGAGGTTTACTTTTTTCAAATACTATTTTAAATATAAACCAAAATATGAAACTGAAATACGAAAATTTCTACATTATTAATCCTTATCTTCTTTTCATTGTAAGGACATGTTTTTAATTCTGAGCTTCTTTTTATTGTTACCTTTTTATAGGGTAAAAAGAAAATAAATTAAACGAATACATTTTTTTACAACTGTAACAAAAAAGGCAATTAAGAACTATCTGTGAGAAAAAATAAAATTGCTTCAAACCATTCATGAGTTTATGGTTACAATTTTTTTAAATAATATTTTAAATGTAAACAAAGAAAACGATTTCTAAAATAAACAAATAATATAATGTGCGTACTCATAGCTTTTTATCGTTAAAATTTATTTAAATCAGTGTAATTCAAAATCTTTTTTGTTTTTTTCTTTTTTTTTGTTTAGTTTAGTTTTTGGGGTTTCTTTTAAAGAAATTAACTTTTCATAGAATAAACGAATACTGGATTTTCCACCGACAAATAAAGACATGTATAATTCTTAGCTTTTTGGCAAAAACGAAATCATTTTTTCCCTATAACCCAGCAGGCAGTTAAGAACTGAATTTACTTTTTGTCATATAATGACTTATAACTGAGAACAAAATATATTAGTTTTAATCAGTGGAACTCGAATATTTTTTTAAATATTCACAAAATAAATGAATTTTCATTTGAATTAATACGCAAAGTTTTCCACAAATTTTCCTACAAATAAGGACAGGTGTTTAATTCTTAGCTTCTTTATATTATATTTTTATGTGTAAAAAAAAAAGAAAAGAAATTTAATGATTACATTTTTATCCCTTTAACATAAAAAGCAATTAAGAACTGAATTTAATTTTTTTCTCGTATACAAAATTGTTTTTAGAAACACTCAGGAATTTAGGTTCCACTTTTTATATGATATTCTAAATGTAAACAAAAAAACAATTCCTAAAATAAACGAATTTTGTAATACTCGAATTCTGAGTGATTTTTTTTAATTTATCAAAGAATTCCCTGCATTATTTTCCTCTTACTCCATCTCATCACTTACTATGCTACCACAAATCCTTTTAGTCCGAGCTTCAGATATGCTTATGTTAATTTCTTAAAAAAAACGTTTAATTTTCAAATTTATTACGCATAAGCAAAATATTATTGATAACAAATAAACATTAAAACATATTGCAGCAGATAATTCGTTACACTTCATTTGATCTTGCTTTCATACAATACATTGCTATTTTATCTTATTTAAAAAATGAAAGAAAAAATTGGTGTTTGTGAGGGGGAAGGATTAATGGCTTTTCAATTAATTTCAATGGAGAAATTTTAGTTGATATAAGAGGAAACTGAGTTACAAGCGGAATGATTTACACTCGTAAATCAAGGTATCATTATATATATATATATATATATATATGATAAGGTTATATACTGAAATAAAAATAAATCTTTAGTTTTATCATTCTTTCAAGCCTAAAAAATCTACATTTTTTATATTTTACATTTTTTTTAAACTATGTTATCTAATACTTGAAGCATTTGTGAAATCCCTACATTTTAAAAATTATATATATATGATCACTACTTTAGGATCATGAAAGTAGTTATCAAAAATTCAAGAAGGCCTAATATTTTTATCTTTATTTATTTATTATATATATATATATATAATTGCGTGTGTGTGTGATCACTACTTTAGGATCATTAAAGTTGTTATCAAAAACTCAAGAAGATCTAATATTTTTTAACTACTTCAAATGCGTTTACTATGGAAATGTTCTCCAGCTTAACAAAATTGAATATAATGTTCCTTTCCCACTAAAAAGCGAATTATCGGATAACAATAGACGTCTTCCTGTTTAGATTTTAAATGACCATTAAAGACATGTCATAAAGTTTATATTCATAAGAAATTCTAGTTGAAACAATCTAACAGTTTCTAGATAAAAAAAAGTTTTCCCTCTAAAACCTTATCACTTTCCGTACCCAAACGCCCTATTGTTGGGAACATTAAACTCTTGACTCACAAACTTAAAGACAAAAATACATAAATTCAAAATGTCTGCCCTCAGTCTTCCCATTTGTATAAAGATGGCATTTATTAATTTCCACTGATGTCACAAAGGCGGCGCGTGCATTTGCTGAAAAGCCGACGCCTGTGGGTCTTCTGAGAGGCACAGATATGATTAGTACTGTACAAACTGGTAGTGTCCATACAAAGCCTTCACAAATTGGTACTGCTCTTTGTCGTGTACCGTGCCACTGGGGCCACAAGCAATTAATGCCAAGGGCCATTACTAATTCGAAAATAGTGACCAGGGGCAAGTGCCGGTCTTGTGTGTGCCCAGTTCAAGAACCCTGGCAATCCTTCATGGAATCTGCGACTCCCCAGTCAATGACTTAGGTGACATGACGCACAGATTAAAATACGTACTGACAATATTAGTAGGTCTTGTCTTTAGGACTTTTTGTCTTCAGGGCAACAACCAGCCCTTCGTTTGTATTTTAGTTTAGTCCTAAAACAAATGCAATGCCAAAAGTATTTGTTATATACTAAAAGCTTTTAATTATTCTATACGAGGCTGGTCTTAGAATTAATCATTGATTTTATTCATTTATCAATTTTCAGGTTGGCAGTACTAATTAAAAGATATATAGAATCTATAGTTGGAGATGCGTGGTGTAATGGTTAGTCGTAGGAAATGAACTCGTCGACCCGAGTTCAAATCCTGGATGAAGCTGCAGTTCACATAGCGCTAATACCTTTGGGAAATGTATGAATTCCACCAACATCTCTCTCTCTCTCTCTCTCTCTCTCTCTCTCTCTCTCTCTCTCTCTCTCTCTCTCTCTCTCTAATAGTAGGGCAGACTGGGCTTTTTAACTTTTGTTAGGCAACCAGTCTAAGAGAAGGAAAACTCAGAATTCAAACCTGTTAAATTCGCTCGGGTGGTCACTACTAGAATAGGCTCAGTCCTAATTAGTCCTCTATTTCACTAATTTGATTTAATCTAATTTGGCGGATGAGTGGGTTCATACCTTTTACCAAAAAAATTAATATTATAAACATTTTAAAAATAGGAGATAAGTCGTCGGGGTAGCCTAAATTTGCTATCAGCCGGATAGCGAGGATTCTATCTCTTTTTCAAGGAGATTGTTTTTGCGTCTTAGGTCGAGCGCCACACCTACTATCATCTCCTTACTTTACCGCACATATCCCTGTGCTACTCATACGCTAAGTTGGCGAGGGCCGGTATCGAACCGGGGACCATGTGGTTCTACCGACTGAACTAAACCGGTCCTAAATAAAGGAGATTCTGTAGTTATAATTCTGATAGTAGCGCTTGCCCTACTTCCCAACTAATGACATTCTATTTCTTCCTTATATTTAATTTATTTTTATAGTAAAATCATTAGCAATGTATTTACGTTATACAAAAAGTGTATTTGTACTTGCATTATGTCCATTGAGAAACATTTAGGGGAAGTACTATCTTTCTTTTATATTTGCACCAAATTTTTTGTCAGTAGAATACGCCGACTACAACTCAGTAGAGTGGTAAGATCCTCGCCCCAATATATGGTCACTTGTTAGCCGTGGGTGGCGACCCATGATATTTAACTCTTTGCTACTTTAAACCGCTTACAGTGGCTCTCCTACCACTACGATCCTACCGTAAGACGTTTTTGTTACAATTGTTAAATACCTTCGGTCGGATTACTGAAGCCCATCTTTTTGGCCAAGACTAGGGGTCTTTGTAAGTTTTATTCGTACATAATGTTCTGAATAAGAGATAAAACATTTAAGGTCTTTATCTTTCCCCTATTATTTTTCTTTCAGTCCGGTCGCAAGACAAACTTGTATATAAATCATTTTTATTTGAACAGATTGTAGAAAAATGCAAGTTTTTCTCTCTGTAAATATGTACAAGTTTTCGGAACTGTTGTGAAGTACACAATGCAGCCACTCCAGGTTGGCAAATAATTCAACCATTTTAAAACAAACATCTTTTACTAAGTGCCATCATGTCACCATCCCTTGATTGATTGATTGATTGATTGATTATATTTTAATGTCGATTTTAACATGGAGAAAAATACACTGACTGCAGTCGACGAGTCAAAGAGAAATTTTCTTGTCTAAAGCCGCACCTCAGATTCGAACCTGAGGCAGTTATCCTAGCACAGAGAGAAGGGCGGCGAATTGTACTTCTTTTCCAGGAGAGCGACTCCTAAATGTCAGTGCCAATATTTCAGGAGCGGGTGAAGAGCACATGTGACAACACACTTAAAAGAAGGGTACGTATGTAAAAGAGGTGGACCCGGCGGTAGCCATGCAACGGACTAAAAAGTCAAAAACGAAGAAATCTCAAAGTTATGCTTTTCTGTTGAGTTAAATAATAATGACAGCGACTGAATGCTTTTAGATTGTTTCATGTGGTCGCAATACGGCTGAGCAGCATTCCTGTCAGAAAAATAGGTAGGAAAGGCATCTGAGAATGCCGAGTCTGACAAGAGTAGCACCGTTCGCAAAGAAGATGGTATCAAGCGTCGTGTTCTTTGACAATATTTTGACAGCAGTACACGGCTTGTTGAACAACAGGTATTGGAGTTGAAAAGCGAAATTCCAAACCACGTGTTTGCCAAGAAGAGTTAATGATACTAGAGTCCATAAGTTGTGACAGCTGCCCGAGTCTGTTTCTTCTGCTAGGCTTAAAGAATATGAAGATGGTCTGGACGGAACAGTTTGTCTTTCTTTTGAGTACGAGATTTTCAAAGCTATCGTTTTGTTATTGATTCTAAAGTGACACCAGACACTATTCTCATTTTTGTTTATTGGGGTTTATCCAAAAATAAACTTTTTGAAGATAATCCCCAAGATTAAGATTGGTCATTTTTTTTTTTTGGGGGGGGGGCTAAATTTTATTTCGGGTAATCATTTTTTTTTTTTAAATGACAAAATAAGTAATGAATTACGAAGTTATATTGTCTTATTTTTTATATTTACTAGCAAAAATGGGTCCTCTGGGTACAAGTATTTAAGTTTCAATATAACTAAATATTATATTGAATTAGAAAGACTAATGAAATTAAATAAAAACACACAAACGATTAAACTTATTTTTACTTGATTCTAATTGATTTCAATATAAATTTATACATAGGATTGCTTTTAATACGTTTGAGAATAAAACAATGATATTAGAAATAAATAACACCAAGTAATTATTTATTAAACACGGTTTTGTTAAAAACTGGTATGCAAATTATTCACACCATCAACTATGTAAACATTTATTTCTTAATGATATATAACACGCATTGAAGGATTTTAAACACAATAATATGAGCTGTCTTGATCAAATCTATTCGCTAGACCTTAGAGAGACATTGTTAATAAATAAGATACTAATTATGATTAAATAAAGATTATTTCATAACCATTGAGAATATAACGTAAATAACTAAGGGAATTGTGATGTTATTGGTGACGTAGTGTTTATGTGTAACAGACATAATCTCTATTATAATAAGATTAAGTTTAGCTTAAAACGTTACAAGACCAAATAAAAGTATTTACTCTTCTTCGCATACTCGAGGACCAGACCATAAATGCTGGGAATCCAGTTTTTCTTACGTTTGTAAAACAAAATGTCAATTTAAAAAGAAAACATGGTGCTGATATATGCACGGGACTTACTCTCGCCCAACGTTTAAGAAACGTGACACAAAATCTGTTTAAAGTGAGAACTCTCCCAGATGGGAAGTAACAAAAGTTTTTTTTTAGACCCGTCGCCATTTCTCTTTGGAGAGGTGGTACCTCAGGTAATGAACCTGACCTTACCCCCTTTAGACAAGGAGCTAAAAAAGTCTGTATTTAAAATATCACTCTACAGAATGGAGTCATTTTAAGGGAAGGGTGGTCTTACCTTCCAAGGTTCTGCTGAACTCCCTTTTATATTGTACACAAGTGGACAACAATTAGAAATAGCATAAAGGAATAATTATATATATATATATATATACAATGCGTCAGAAACGGATGGATAAAAATGTATTTCCCTTCGATGCCGGGGATTTCTAACCAACTCAACCTTGGCATTTTTGTCTAAACTTGGACTTCTCCACCAGACATGAGGAATACATAAAAAAAAGATCCAGGAGAAAGCTCTAACCGCTTCAGCGTGGACATGGCAGTCCTATATTGTGACATCAAACCGACAAAGTCTGGTGGTATCGTGAGATACTGCTGGGGCGCTCTGGGTTAGTGGTAATGATGCTTCGGTCCCGAAACCATGCCTGAACCTAGAGTCATGATCTGATGAAGGCTTTGTTGGTTGTAATGCTACGGTGTAAATAGCAGTCATTGTATGAAGATTATTACTAACTCCCCTGCATTAGTAGGATGTGACACAAGGTCAATTTATTAAGCGAAGTTTAACATGTTTTTCTTCTCCTAGACTGGTTGCCATACCAAAGTTAAAGAGTCCAGTGCACCTTCCTCCGGGATATGAACTCGTCTCACCGTATTCATTTTCTATGGCGATAACCGTTACACAACGCGCCACCTAACAATTCATTGTTGATTAGCTTTAATATTAATACCAAATATACTGAACAATTTTAGGGGTTATTTTCACTGTACCCACTTATGGTGTGAACGTTCAACAGCCATTTTTTTGGTTGGAACAACAACACAAACTGTTTGTAGCGATTGTCTTCCCTTGTTGGGATGGGGTAAAGTGGAAAAGAGTTATCTTCCTTTACCGTCAGGGTTTGCCACTAGGAGGCGCACACATCCTGGCTATTTAAACAGTTCGGGAAAAAACTAACCCGCTCTTTCATCTGGCATCTACAAAGATGCACTAGACAAGTTGAGTCTCTCTCCATTAAGACTTGTTTGGGGGGGGGGGCTTGTCCCCAACAATAGGTGTATCCATGTATTTACGTAGCCTTTTCTAAACCCTAACCACGTGGCCCTATACGAAGTAAGTGATAAACTTTCAAGGTAACTTTCATCTGTTAATTTAACTAAGAACTCTTTTTTTTTCTTTAGGACGTTCATTCTGATTTTATCTGTATTTTATGTTAAATGTGCTCAGACAATAAAGTCTGTATTGTTGTTATATATACCGATTTGTTGGATTTTGTTATATATATATTCACCTACGTTTATGGGTTTCTCTGAAGCCCCCTAACGTATTATAAGAAGCAGTTATAACCACAATTAATTCTCATGGGTTTAATTAAATGCAGTTTCTTTGTGTTTTATTTTCTTAGAACTTGTTAGAAAAAATGGAATTCGGGATTTAGTGCTTACGTGTAACTAGTCTATATATTAATACCCGTGTTCTTTAATTACCATCTTGCAACGCCATCTGGTTAAAAATGAGCCCGTACAAATCGTCCAAGATGAAATACAAAAATGTAAATCCTGCTTTTCTGGTGTTTCTTATCCACCGAATTATAATTCCTTATCTGTCGTCACCTCAGCTAAATAATGGACCATTCCGTTTTAATTATAAAGAAAGTAAATGATTACCATTAATTCTATATATCGCTTAACACAATTTACAAGATTAAAAGTGAAGACAAATTCGCAGGGATTGCCTGCATTTCATCTGAGAAATTTGATGAACCAGCTGCTCTGTCAATGGGGCTTAGAATATACTGACTGTATCCTCTGCAGGGGGGGGCTGACACCCCTCCAAATAAAAAAAGGAATGACCTGGGTAAGATCTTGCTTCCAGGTCTACTTTGACTGAGTGGTAGTACCTATTAGGATCCGATCCATGGGTCAAATAGATCTGATTGGAAAGTATTTGTATTAGATAAAAAAAAATACTTGATATCATGTATTGATATCAGGTACAAGTGTTAAGCTATGTTAAGTATTCTATGTTATTTTAACTAGCAAATATATGCACCCTCCGGGTGCAAGTATTTAAGTTTTAATGTAATAAAATATTGTATTAAAGTAGAAAGGCTAATGAAACTAAATAAGAATACAGATAAAAAGATTTGAAACCTATAATAAAAAATGCAACTGAAACTTACTCTTCCATCACTCTCGTCTTTCATTGTTATTTTTCTAATTTAAGTATTTAGTTATAAGAGGAAGTAAAGAATAAAATGACAGTTATTTTATCTTGTTAATGGATTTCATTTAAGATTCATTGAAGAGATTTTTGCTTATATCCATTAAAATAAAACCAAGCAGTTAGAAATCAATAATACTAAGCACATATTTATTAAATTCGATTTTTTAATATTAATATGCAAATTAGCCTTCCCATTCACATTGTAAAGCGCTATTTTGTTGTATATATAAATATAATTGCATGTTATCAGCACGTAGACATAGTTAACTATTAATAATGTAAGACAATTTTATTAATAATTGAGATTTAGATAAAAATAAAATCATGGAGAATGTGATGTAAATAACTAAGGGAATTGTGACTTGAGTAGGAATATAGTTTCGGTTACAGACAGAAAAGCACACAATCTCCATTATAATAAGATTTGTAGTCAAGATTGAACCTGCAACCTCCAGATGATTGTCACTTAGAACTATATGAACTGAACCCTTATTACTATTGTACCATGTGTCCAACTGGAAAACAATCTGAAACATCTAAAATACAAATTATCAAGCCTCATCTCAAAGATTTTGACAAATAAGTAAAACTTATAAATTATTTTGAGTGTTGACTGCAAGTAACAGAAATTTCACAAAGTAATATCATGGATAAACTGTTAAACTGAAAGGAGACCCTAAATTTCAACCCCCACAAAAACACCTTCATTTTTTTTTGTTATATTTTTTTAATAAGAAAAATAATATTAATGGGCATGAAAAAAAACTGAAGTAACAACTACACAAAAAATATAAATGTACAATGAACACAATTCCCTAAACTCTAGGCGAGTTGACATGCCGTGAAGATCTCTCTCTCTCTCTCTCTCTCTCTCTCTCTCTCTCTCTCCATCCACCCCTTCTCTCTCTCTCTCCATCCCCCCCCTTTCTCTCTCTCTCCCTCTCTCCCTTTCTCCCTTTCTCTCTTAAACTAAAACTTGAAAATAAACCAGGCACAAATATCGACAAGGGCAATTAGAAATCATTGAATATTAACTAGTTTTACGATTTTCTACAATTTCATGAAAAACAAGTTAAAACTAAAAATGCCGTATTAATCAAAATGGCAGTACTTACCCATATTAAGCGCGCTTCGTGTAACGGTTATCGTCGTATGAAAAAGAATCGGCGACCTAAATTAAAATTCTACGAGGTCAACTGGTTGTTTCCAGCTATGGGTAAATAGTAGGGCACTTTGGGGTTTTACCCTTGGTTAAGCAACCAGTCTAGAAAAGAAAAACTCTGAATTCAGACCAGCTATCCTCTGTTTAAAGATTTCTCATGGGGGAGGGGTTGTATAAATATATACTTAACCTTATTACACAAAAGTTTCAAGATGGTCATTATTTAAAAATACATACACACCAACTGCCCTTTATATATGTCCGGATGAAACTACGAAACTATAACAATTAAATATCACCGGTTCTTGCTTTTTGTGCAAAGATTATGAAGATTTGATTTATATCCACGAAGGTATCAAAAAATTAAAATAAACATAATAATAATAATGGATCTGCGAGATTAACTTGATAACCATTACACCGCCAGGTGATGCTGAGTAGCCGCTTCAAGTTAAAAAATAGAGGACGTTGTCACTTCGATCAAAGTTTAGGATAATTATTAGCAACTAAAGTTAGATTTATTTGTTTTATCACTTATCTACTTCATTTTTTTTTTTTTTGGCTTGTTTTGTTTTACGGCATATCAACCTCAGTGGGTCATTTAATGCCGATAAAGTTTTGAAATAAATCAATTCTTAATGGATAATACAATTTTTTTAAATACATTTTTCTATCTAACCCATAGATGGGACCCTAACAGGTACTACCACTCCGGGTCAGAGTGGACCAGGGGAGCAATGGTGATGAAGGGGTGCTCCACATTCCCCAAACCTCCAAAACTGGAACCTCACCATCAGATAGAGTTTAACATCATTCCAGGACATGCAGACCTGCAGCCACCGCCTTCTAGCACCCATATGATAAAAAGGGGTTGGGGCTTGCCATAAGGGCAATAGGGTTGTGAAAAGCATATAGGTGCTAGGGCTTGACGTGACCAGCCGATTGATCGGAGGGGGCCTCTTCGACCGCCCGTCTAGCCCAAGATAGGGCCAAAGTGGAGTATTGCATGTCATGAACTGCTCATCCACCTGGGCTCCATCCTTTAGCATCACGGGTCGCCACCCACGGCCAACAGGTGGCCCCATTGGGGGAGTCTTACCCCTCTGCAGAAGTGCAGTCAGTGCATTCTAACGCCCCAGCCGACAGGGCGGTTATCTACTTCAGGTCACTGCGTTTTTAAACACAGCGGGGCGTATGGAAAACTGATTCGGATTCATTCGGAGATCTCCGTTCCCTTGGAAAACCCCTAAAAAGTAATAAGTATTTATTTTCCTGGTTTTGGGTGGAGTAAGTATTAAACTAATTCTTTTTATGAAAATGGGTTTCTATGCCTTTTGGCGAAAGAGGGGGGATGACCGTTGAAATTAAATGAATTCCCTTTTATTGGCTCGACACCTTGCCAAAACTGGTGATCGAAGTGCATATAAGAACAGAGAGAATCGTCTATTTCTCTTAACGAAATACAATGATATTAAGTAAAGACACCTTTTTTACAGCTAAGGGGGCAATAGAGAGAGAGGGGAGAGAGAGAAACTAAAAATCAATCTGAGTCTGATTTTCTAGTATGGCTTAAAATCTTTCTAGTCATGACTGTAACAATTTCTAAGAGATTAGTTGAAATCGCGCCAAAAAGGGACCAAGCCTTAGCTGTATGGACATTTGGTGAAATATCATAAAAGTACGATTTAAATAAGCCCAGTAAATTTATCGACCTTTTTTTTTTTTTTTTTTTTTTTTTTTTTTTTTTTTGCGAGGGAAAAATAAGTAAAATAATGCATTTCAGCATTGTCATAAAGGTTTCAAAGCCGTTAATTAAAACTGATAATAAATTAAAAGAAACTAGAATCATCAAAACTGTATTAATAAACTATTCTCCATAGTAGTAGTATTAATAGCGCCGGAGTGGCCTATTGTCGGTATCAGCCGAACAGCGAGGGGGTCTATCCCCTTTTTGCTATTGCCACACTAGGAAGATTGTTTTACTGAGGTGGAGCGCTACAACTACTGTTAGTTCCTAGATCCTTTACTGTACAGATAAGATTATCCAGGATGTGCATACATGCACTGAGTTGGTGAGGATCGGTATCAAACTTGTAACTTTGTGATTCCGAGGCGGATGTTCCACTGACTGAGCTAAACCGGCACATTCACCGTACTTAACCAAATCTTATGTACCAATCATTAAAGGATGCAAGTACAGTTCTTATAACTTAGTCTGACAAGTCCATTCTATGAGGATGATGGTTTGGTTTGGTTTATTAGCTTTACGGCATATCAACCCTTTTCGAGTCATTTAATGCCGAAATAAGTCATTTTGATAAATGTTGCTATGTTTCAAGTTCTTAAGATTTTCAAATTGGTATAATTAATGTTCATTAACTTCATTTGGTTTGGTTCGTATTGATTTGTTCAATTGGGTAAAAGGGGAATGGGACAATATCAAGGTTGTTGTTTCACTCTTGATATTGTCCTATTCCCCTTTTATCCAATTTTAAACGATATACCGGTTGTAGAACTTTTGAAAATGCACCGGTCGAAAGGGCCCTTAAGTTTCTCTATCTTCTTTCGATTCCTTTTAAAATAATTCGTTTAATTAGCTGATCACCAAATAAAGTATGATATTATTTAAACTTTTATACAAATTTAGTTGTACCAAAAACTTGTTTATATATATATATATATATATATATATATATGTATATGTAATATTATATATACATATATAAATTGGTTTGGCGCTTGGTTTTGAAGGCTGTCACAATGCAAGTATGATTCGTAAGGATAAGACATTATTAGACATGCATACACACAATCACAAACTACAACAGAAATGGGCAGATTCTAAGAGCAATAAACATCTTCTTTAAGGGCTCTGTGCTCTCAAAATCTTCTGACAAGGGGTTTTTCATCCCGAAATATTAAGAAAATAAATCAAAGGTAAATGAACATCATAGTTACTTCATTTTTCTTCACACTTGCATTGTTATTGCCTTCAAACCAACCACCAAACCAATACACACACAATGCTTAAAAAATTGTAAAACTCTTCTCTCTATCTATCTATATATATATATATATATATATATATATATATATATATATATATATATTGAAATGAAAAATAAAGGAAAGAAGATGCTGAATGGATAAAATACGTTTTATTTTATTTTACTCACACGTGTTTCGACCAGGAGTTTATCCATGTACATATGTACTCTATTATCATTTTAAATACAAAATAAAAAGACAATAATAGAAAACTACAAAAAAATTTTAGTATACAAGGAATAATGGCCTTCGTCAGAGTAAATTCTTTTTTTTTTTTTTTTACTTTGACAAAGGTCGTTATTCCTTGTATACTGAAAAAATTGTAGTTTTATTGTTATTTTATTTTGTATTTAAAATATAATAGAGTACATATGTACATGGATAAACTCCTAGCCAAAACATGTGTCAGTAAAATAAAATAAAATCTATTTTATCCATTCAGCATTTTCTTTCCTTTATTTTCATTTCAACATACCGTCGGATTCGCTTCCATTTTCAACTTATATATATATATATATATATATATATATATATATATACGCAACAAGTCTATATTATATGATCATTTTATAAGCGTGATACACTTAAGATTTCCTTTAAGAATAGATATGTTCATTTAACAAATGAATGTAGATTTCACGGAATCTTCTTTCATACTGACCTTCATTTTGTTTCATTATAACAGAGATAATTATTAAATCCTAATAATTAGAATCCTTCATTCACTGTTTCCTAGCAGCATCAATATCATTATGGATCGCTATTTCAACTGAGATATAACAGGTTCGTGGGTGGTCTAGCTAATATCATTAAAAGGAAGCTGTCAGTCTTGCTTGATAAGTAAAAACAAAAATCTAAAATTATCTCCCTCCGTTTTCTATGTGTTTGTTTTTACACAAAAGAATCTCTTTTGGATGTAATGATTTCCATTAAGTTGATCTTTTTTTGTAAAACTGGCTGTCAATAATTCGGCGGGAGATGAGCCAAAGTGCTGTTGTATCAACAGGGAAAAAGGGAGTTGGTCAAGTCAGCCAAATGTGAATAAGCGTCGGATTTTGTGAAGGTGGAAAGTGGAAACGGATCTAGGTCACTCTCATTATATCTTGTTAAGAGGGATATATCAAGTTCACCAAATTAACCTTTTTGGACAGATAGAATTAGATTTTCTGAAAGGATCTCCAGGGACTCTTTCTTTTGCTATAAACCGAGAAAAAGTAGCCAACTTCGTTAATAAGGCAAAAAGAATTCCACTGTAATGATTGAACCGTTTCCCGTTTTGTAAGCATTCTATCGGTGTTTTCCTTCCAAAATGATTTTGTCAAACAAATAGTTAATGATACAAAAACCCCGCGAAGGCCGGATTCTGCTTTGCCTGACCGCCAAAATTACTAGTCATGCGCATCACGAAGCAATTCGAAAATGAAGATGGAGAAAACTTAAGTTGGAATATATATAATTTGAGTGAAAAACGAATTCGTGGTTTTGATGATTTGTTTTGCGAAGGGAGACAAGAAAAGAGAAAGGGCGGGGTTTTTTTCCTGAGCTGATGATCATAGGTCGCGTTGTTTGATATTAATAGAAGAAAATGGTCTTGTTTTAGCAGTTACTTTTTATCTTTCTTTCTTTTTGCTGGCTCAGACGCTGAGTAAAGTAAAACGAAGAGATTTGAATCGGCTGCCAGGTTTTCCTTACATTTGTTCGGCAATGTTCCAATCAAGATGAGATATCGCTTTCTTCACAATACACAAACAATATTCAAATTAAACGATTGGAATTCTTCCTTGAAAAGAAACACAGCCAAATATATACCTATTTTTTTCCCTTTTGTGAATCTAACCCTGTTCACTTACTGCAATTATTTGAATACATACATACATACATATACATACACACATATATAGCGCAAAGGCGCGTAGTGTAATGGTTATCGTCATAGGAAATGGACACTGTGAGACGTGTTCAAATCCCGGACGTTTTTGTTTGCATTCACATCTCTATCAGATGAAAGTTCCAATTCTGAGGTCTGGGGAATGTGAAGTATCCCTTCATCACCATTACTCCCATGTCCACTTTGATCCGGAATGATAGTACCTGCTAGGGTCCCATCTATGGGTTAAATAGGAAAAATGAGTTTTGAAATGTGTTTAAAAGAATTGTTTGAAAAAAGATTGAGTACCCATCAAAAATGAATAAAACAAAACGTCTTCAGCATAAAATAACCCAAGAAGGGGTTGACATCCCGTTAAATCCAACCAACCAGCATAGTTATTTAACCATGCGCAATGCGTTGAAGGTCAGTTTTATATGGCGTGCCCTGTAGGAAGCAAGCCACCATGGGGCAGGTACAAAAATTACTCATTGTCGACATTTCCATTCAGGAGCGCCTTAGGCGCCAGTAAATCAACCCAATCCTTATCCCCTTTTAGGCCCCTTGAACATGAACCTTTAACATCACACAAACAACCAGGCCTAAATGCCTCGCGGAATCGCTAATATGAATAATCAATTCAGGCGTAATGTGATTCATTTCCAAAGCCAAATTCACTTTTCTATCTTGCAATCCTACATCCTATCACAGATCCATCAATAAAGTTGGTGGGTGCGGCCATTACCGTCAACACTTGAAAAATATCATATCCTAAATATCTCGTTAACTATTTAATCAATCTGGATCTAACGAATTTAAAAGATGCTTGTTAATGGGTATGCATATCAATTCAGACCTCATATATATATATATATATATATATATATATCCAATTGTCGCTTAAAATTTTCCGTTGAAGTGGCATTACTAAATTATCCAAAAGTGCTCAACTTATCAAGCACAGAGCAATAACATTGGTAATAGTGAAAAAAAGTTAAGAGCCTACCATAGTTTTCGATCTAAATGATCTCATCAGGACCCTACTTTACACTTGACTAAGTCTGTGTCTTAGTTAAACTAAGTAATGACACCGATTTAGTCAAGTGTTTTCATTGGCCAAGTGTTATCATTAATGCAATTGGCCCTAATGAACAGAATGCTCGATATAGAAATTTATTAGATTTAAAAATAATCGTAGTAATTCACCTAGCCTATTTAAGTTTTTCCTCTATTTCCATATCACAATTGATCCCTAGTGACCCCAAATGAATTCAGGGGTAAATATCACCACTGGATTCCTCGTAAAATTCTACCATAACATTTTTTTTGTTTGATCTTAGTACATAACTTTGTTTTCAATTAGCAGGACCTGTGCATATATCACAGTATGATAATTTAATTATTACAACGTTTAATATGTTTACTTCAGAGCTATTGCTAAATAGTTCACTATGTAAAAAGTATAATAATCTAGATTTAACTCTCTCTCACTCTTTTTTTCTTTGCTTCGTTTCATT
Organism: Doryteuthis pealeii; assembly: GCA_023376005.1. NCBI lineage: Eukaryota > Metazoa > Mollusca > Cephalopoda > Myopsida > Loliginidae > Doryteuthis > Doryteuthis pealeii. The sequence continues at coordinate 61,159,488 of CM042142.1, read as the reverse complement.
ATGTTTGATTGAAACAGATTAGCATTATCGCTTCCCCATCTCTTTATTTATTTTCTTTATTATATTTTTCTGTGTTGCCTGACCTTTTTCTTCCCTTTCTATATGATAAAAACGGAATGAGCCATTAATTAGCTGAGGTGACAGAACTTATATTTTTGCATTTCATTTTGGACGATTTGGACGGTCTCATTTTTAACCAGAGGGTGTTGCAAGATAACGGTCCGTAAAATTAAGGAACAAGAGTATTAACATATAGATTGTATCCCGGATAGACAGACAGAAACATATGGACCACAAATATAGTCTAAGATTGTAATGAAACTAAAGGTTTGCTTTTGATTAAGAGATTTAAAACCAAACCAATTTCTTATATCCCAACCGGTACCTAGTGGCCCAAATGAATTCACGGGTGAATATAAATATCACCACTGGATTCCTCGTAGAATTCTACATTAAAAAGTTTTATTTGATCTTGGTACATAGCTTTGTTTTCATTTGTATCCCTGGACAGACAGAGACCACAAATATTGTCTAAGAAACTGAAAGTTTTGCTTTTGATAAAGAAACTTAAAACCAACCGGTACCTAGTGGCCCAAATTAATTCACGGGTGAATATAAATATCACCACTGGATTCCTCGTAGAATTCTACATTAAAAAGTTTTATTTGATCTTGGTACATAGCTTTGTTTTCATTTGTATCCCTGGACAGACAGAGACCACAAATATTGTCTAAGATTGTAATGAAACTAAAAGTTTTGCTTTTGATAAAGAAACTTGAAATGGCGACTTGTTTAACCTGTGCAATTATTTTGCTCTGTTTCCTTTTCTTTCATTAAATCAAATAATTACGATCTTTGAAGTTGACACATCAAAAACAAAGATGTAACAGATGTGAATGTTTTGAGACGGGAAACTAATTGACAATTTAATTGGATTTGAAATGACCATTTCCCAACTCCAATCAAGCAGACAGATTAGACGGCATCAATTAAGGTAAACTGCAAACGCGAGGACAATGAATTTTTGTCTTTGAATACAGGTTTTAATCACTTCTTATTCTGGTAACAAATGTGGACTTTTTAAACGGATTTTTTCATATTAACCCTTTAACTACCAACTTAGATTGGAATTGCTTTGCAATATTTTTAAAAATCTTTATGCTGATAGCCTTTTAGGAAGTTAAGCAGTGATGAGCCTGTTCAATACTTAATTGGGTGACCATTTAAGCAATAGCAGGTACTTTAAGCAACCTGGGTTCTTTTTTTATCAAAAATGACTTGATCCGGCATTAAATGACCCGCAAAGGGTTGATATGCCGAAAAAACAAAACAACCAGCCAACGAACCTTTTACAGATAAATTCATCTTTTAACCCTTTCTCTACCAAGTATTTATTAAAGGATTTATTAAATTTTCAAATATGCAAAATTGTACTTTGAGTATCACGTTTTAAGGATTAAAACGAAAATGAAATCTGACTGAGACACTGGTGTTTTAGTGGGAGTGAAAGTCGACTGAAGTGATTCACGAAATGTTTGTTGTAAAAATACCTCTGTATAAGGAAGGCTAAGTTCTGACATAAGTGTTGCATAATGGAGAGACAGCAGGCTATCATTTTTGTCAGTTATGGTAGATTTTAAAATAACGATAAACCGAGTACGAGGGTGAGTCAAAAAGTAATGCCATTCTGTTTAATACAGGTATAATTACCAACACAGGAACATGTATCATACATCAGAATGAAGCTGTTCCTCTGTGGATCACATCCCTACTTCTCTACATAGTCACCGTTTCTCTCAATAGCAATGTTCCACCTTCGAATGAGAGCATGTATCCCTGCCCCCTAAAATTCTGTTGACTGTTCGTTGAGCCACTTCTTCACTACAGATTTCACTTCCTCATTACTGGAATAATGTCTGCCCCTCAAACCCTCTTCCATGGGGCCGAAGAGAGGATAGTTTGAAGACGCTAAATCTGGTGAGTATGGAGGATGCGGTAAAGTTGTCCACCCGAATGAGGCGATTTTCTCTCTTGTCTTGATACTTGTGTGTGCTCGAGCATTGCCATGCAGACGGAGGACATTGTCGATTGGCAAGTTGGATTTTACTCGTCGGATTCTTGTTCTGAGCCTTGTTAGGTTCTCAATGAAGGCCTTAGTTTTATATTAAAAAAACTTCACATGAAATAAAGAAAATGGTATTACTTTTTTACTCACCCTATTACAACTATCTCGGAGTTCGATAGTTTATCAATACAATAGAGAGACAAACTCTAAGATAGATAACTAATTATAATAAACTTTCTCTTCTAATCTTCGTTCAACGTATATAATTTCACAATTTTAACGTTGGAAAATGTTTTAAATAAGTTTCTGCTAACTTACATATAATTTCATTTTTATTTTCTTATTTATACTTTAATTTTAAAAAATGTATATTTTTATAAACACTAAATATCTGTTCAATCAATAAAGTAAAGTCGTCGGGTGGCTTAAAGTCAGTATCAGCCAGACGGCGAGGGAGTATATCCCCTTTTCACTAGCGCTAGACCAAGGAGATTGTTTTGGCGTCTGAGGTGGAGCACCACATTTACCATAATATCCTCAATTTATTGTACAGATCGCTGTGCTACTCATACGTTCAGTTAGCGATGGCCGATGTCGAACCCGGAACCTAGTGGTTCCTAGCAGGGCGCTCTACTGGCTGAGCTAAACCGGCCCTAGTAGTTTAATTTACATTTTCAAACCTATTTACTTTAGATTTTTAACGGATAGTGTTCATAGAATGATCTTAATAGGTAATTGTAAGATGCAGTATTACATTTTGATACCTTCTCATTTCAACTTCCAAATTAGATAAAATGGTATTTCTCTGAATGTTTGAGATGAGGCTTGAAGATTAGTATTATCTGCGTTATTCGGACTATTGTCCCCATCTTCATTGTTATTTGTACAACGTTTCGGCCGATATACCCTCCGGCCTTCTTCAGGTAATGAGAACAGGATACCCCCGTAGAATAAATAAAGGGTTAGGTTCAAAGTTCCGTGATGGCTCCCGAATACGACAAGAAAGTTCCCGAGTTCGAAAAGAAGGTTCCCGAGTCCGACAAGAAATACCTGAAGAAGGCTGGAGGGTATATCGGCCGAAACGTTGTACAAATAACAATGAAGATGGGGACAATAGCCGAATAACGCAGATAATACTAGATAAAATGGATAGGTAAGTAATATCGTTCTTTACGACATATTTTGAAATTTATATTTCAGAATATGTAATTTTCTTCCATTTCATTTTTTCTAAGGTAATTAAAAACACCTAAACAAAGCCCGAGGTTACAGTGGCCGGAACATTGGGTTTATACATAACACAATAAAGATGAGGACAACAGTCCGAAACATCAAAATTATTTACTTTTTTCTATAAAATAATGAATTTCTTATTCACTCCGCCAATTGAATTTGAACACACCAGCTCTCATCTTAATTCCTTTATCTAGAAATTTACGTTTTTCTTTTTTTGAAGCTTATCAATTTGATTTCAGTTTTATTTTTACTCAATCAAATGTTGTTTATATCTACGATTTCAATCTTCCTTGGAACCACAAGGTTCCGGGTTCAGTGCTGGCCCTTGCCAACTCAACAATGAAATCTATTAGTAGTCATGATATTGGGCGTGTGTGTGTTTTATAGGAATTAATGTAGGAGATAAAGAAAGAAAAAAAAAACAAATTCATCAATTTATCCTTCTAGTTATATTTTTGTAGTTATTAAGAGAATCTAATAATGATACAGCAAAATCTAACAGATATCTAATCCGGTTTAGCTCTGTTGGTAAAGCATCCACCCAAGAACCACAAGGGTCTGGGTTCAATACCAAGCCTTGCCAATTCCGCGCATGAATAGCACCGCTCGGATCTGTGCGGTAAAGTAGAGAGCTGATAAGTATGGCGCTTCACATCGGATGAAAAAAATCTCTCTGGTCTAGCACTAATAAAAAGGAGATAGACTCCCTCCGTGTCTGGCTGATACTGACAATAGGCCACACCGCCTACTTTATTTACTACTTAGATTAGTACTTAACTTTTTTTCGATTATTTCTTTAGTCCGTATAAACCAATCAGATTAATTCTATTTTTTCCCAATTTTTCTATTTCTTTTCAATTGCAACTCTCACTGTTGTATTTTTCCGAAAGAATCATAAGGGAACGCATGAACGAGTTGATGGCTTCAACATGGGGGGAAAACAATGACATTTCTTTGCTATAGATCAATGAACCAACATGATTGAAAGAGCAGAGTTAGTTCTCTGTTAAAAATGGGTTAAACATAGGTTCCATGACACCGACTCCGGTAGAGTGGAAGTAATGAGTAAATGATATCTCAACACAGCAGGAAGGGGCAGTAGCCAAGGGACCAAACTGAGTCAGAGTTCAGTATATGAACAGAACAATTACAATAGCTAAAACACTGGACCATTGCCGCTTAGGTAAAAGATGAATGGGTCTCATGTGATATCTCCTACAGTCAATGATATTTTTCTTTATCACTTCATCTGTCTTTGCTCATCCATCTTAGTCTGCCATTTCTACATTGGCAATGATTTATAGTTACACTAAGAGGCTTCTTCACTTGCCCAGGAGTACACCAGATGGCGCTTTAGCCTGTGAAAAGAAACTGAAAGAGCATTCAATGACTTCTTTACACAAAAGTTACCAAGTTCTCAAAGACGATCGATACATAGGATTTTTATCACCCCCTCCAAATAAGGTACAAGTATTTGAAAATGGTTGACTTGTGGTTTTTATTTTTATATTCCCCTCAAAAAAAAAAGGAAAAAAGGAAAGAATAACATATGTGAGTTTGTTGTGTCAAACATTATCAGCCATTTTGGCCTGACTTTTTGTAAAGGCATTGTCTGCTTTTTCTAAAGGCGAATGTTGTACAGGCTTTGCAACTGTTGTGGGTAGATGGACAGTGGCTTTATTCCACACTCTCCATCCCCACCACTAATAGAAATCATGATGGACGGACTATGTGGGTCAAAAGGAGCCATAAATGGCTGAAGGAATAAATGGAGTTGGTTGGACTCATTCCTCCCAAGAGGGAAAAAAATGGTCGAATATTTTCATCAATTCTCGAACTAAGAACAAAAAGATAACTTCTCTGCACAAATCTACCACCCTGGACATTCCTCCTCCCTCCCATCAGGACATCAAAATCTTTTCTCTTTCTTTTATTGCGTTGTATGAGTCAAAAGTCTGCTGATCTACGTACCTTATTATTCTATATATTTTTTTGTCTTTTTATTTCTATTTATTTTTTTTTTTTTTGGTTAATGTATCTTTCTTTATTTCTACGTTTTTTTATCTTTTTCTATTATAAGGATTTTGTTTATTATATTCTTCTTAATATAATAAATATGAGGAATTGGTTTTGGGCACTAAAAGCATTTTTATGCATTTCCTCTTAGTAATTATTATGGAAAAATCCCAACTTGAAATAGAAAAGAAAAAAAAAAGAAATGATTGCACCACTATTATCAGGGGGAAATAGATGTTTTACTTATCGGCTTTAAGTGGAAGGTAAGAATAAGCAGAAATTTATTTTCTAGATATTAAAAGAATCTGTGTGTTAGAAGAAAGCAGTTCCCAGGGTGAAAATACTGATATAACATCAAGTAAATTACATGGCTCTCACATCAACATTTATTATTACAAATATCACAATAACAAAAAAAATAGTGGATGTATGTGATATATATATAAATGGTATATATATATATATATATATATATATATATATATAGATAGATAGATAAAATTGTGTATTTAGGTATATATATATATATATATATATATATATATATATATATATAAGCGTATAATTCACATTAAAATCACTTGTAGTTTGTGTTTATATTATGCATAGCGCATTTAAATGTGTATATTCATATATAAGACTAAACTCCATCGCTTCCATGTAGATATATATGAATTGATATTGGTGGGTGTGTATTAACATGTGGATCTCTATTTTCCAAGCAGTTTTATTAAATAGAATACACTGACTTGTCAGTTAAGTAAATATGCAACTCTGATAATGAATATGCTTATGCATATATCAAGGTCTCTCTCCTTCATATATATATATATAGAGAGAGAGAGAGTAATAATTGGAGGTGGTTATCATTGTAAAAGTAAGTTGGCGGAATAGCGTATTGTCGGTATCAGTCAGGCAGCGAGGGAGTCTATCCCCGCTTCACTAGCATTAGACCAGGGAGATTATTTTTGCTGAGTTGGAGCGCCACACCTACTGTTTACACTCAACTTTAGCGCACAAATCAGAGTATTCAATTTATCCTACTCATGCACTGTTGCCGGCCAACAGTGCATGACTGATATCGAACCGGGAACTTTACGATTCCTTGGCGGCTACTCTACTGACTGAGCTAAACCATCCCAAATTGGGCACTTCAGTTAAAAATCCAAGACGATGCATTTTCAGTAATGCCTTTGGGGAGGAACTAATCCATATCTCCCTCCCCTCCAGCAATGGGTAAATAGCAGGGCAGACTGGGTTCTTTAGCTTTGGTAAAGCAACTAGTCTAGAAAAAAACTCTGAATTTAAAGCAGCTTTACTCTAAATTTAAAAAAAATTACTTTGTGTCACATCCTGCGAAGGAATTGGATAAATAAGTATACATAATACGGTCAATTAAAGAATGTTATTAAATTTCAAAACTAAAAGTCCTCAATATCAAGTGATAGAAAAATATATTAATTACCTGAAGATCGCCTGGTAATATAAAACTGATCTTCCATTTTTGTAGTTTGTGTTACACACACACACACACACACACACACACACACACATATATATATATATATATATATATATATATATATATATATATATATATATATATATATATATATATATATATATATATGGCCGGGTTAGATCCGTCAGTAGAGCGTTCGGCTAGAAACCACAAGGTTCCTAGTTCGATACCGGTCCTCGCCAACTCAGCATATAAGTAGCACAGGGATCCGTGTGGTAAAGTAAGGAGTTGATGGTAGGTGTGGCGCTCCACCTCAGATGCTAAAATAATCTCCTTTGTCTAGCACTATTGAAAAGGGGATAGACTCCCTCGCTGACTGGCTGATACCGACTTTAGGCTGCCCCGTCGACTTTACTTTTTTACTATATATGTAAGAGAGAGAGAGATATACTGCGTATGTGTGTTAGATTTTTCAAATTGCAAGGGTTTCGCGTATGCTTCACATATTTAATGAAAAGGCTATAAAAATAAATGTACTATTTTTATTTATATTTAAAGAAGAGTGAAACTAAAAATTCAAATATATATATGGATGATATCAATATTTCCTTGAGAGGATTCATCCAAAATTAAGAACTCAAACACACAAGGATTTACATATATTTTTGCATATACAGAGTATCATAAATAAATGAATGAGGAGGCAAAGAAATGCAAAACTAAATTTATACCTGTACCCAGGCATCCATTTATTCACACACACACACACACACACATATATATATATCCATCCTATAATGGCCAGTTTATATTTCCATTCAGAAATCTTATAGATCTCTTTCTTTTCAATATTATCAAATTAATTCTTTCTTACATTGATAAATGACTTTTCACAGGAAGTTTTTCTGAAAGATTATTTTTGTCATCTTTTATTTATTTCCTGTGATAAACGGTCACCTCCAAAGTCATTTGGGAAGAAATTCAATTCTAACTTTTCTCCTTATTATAAAAATGCAATACATAATATTTTATATCCACTTATAAACTGAAAATATAATTAAACAGAATTGTGTTTTGGATATGTGGGTACATACACACACACACACACACACACATATATATATAAGTTAGGGTAGCATGGACGAAGTCAGGAGCACTTGTTTACTGACAGTTTCTCGCCTACCTAACTTAGATATAAATTGTCAATCTATGATATTGAGCACTATTTATTTATAAACATACACACACACACACACACACACACACACATATATATATATATATATATATATATATATATATATATATATGCCCGCTTTATACAAGGGTCCATTCAGTTACCCGAATTTTTATCGGATATTTTTACTGTATCATGTTTAATATATGTTATATTAATTTGTATTAACTGATTACTGGCTGTAATTATTTAAGGGGGTCCATTTTTAACTTTTCTTTAATAGTTAATGAGGACTTTCCAAAATAATGTATAGACAAATTAAGATTGGTACAAATATTTATCATACATAAAAAAGATTCCATCCCATTTATGCGATATTGGGAAGATCTAAAATATAAATAGCATTTTGTAAATTCCCCATAAATGGAATGATGGTGCCTTTTGGGTTAGATTGAAAATCAAATATTGGCGTAAAATAAATGCCGTTTTTATTATTAGCATGTACAGTTGCCAAACCTATATAATATACATACGCACGCTAATGCAATTGGGTATGTGCACCCTGTTGGCGGGGCTTCAAATATGCCAACTACAGTCTTTATGGAGGGGTAAGATACCCCCCCCAAAAAAAAAAAGGATGTCCTGGTTATGGCACTAAATTGCATCTGATGGTGAGGCTCAAGTTGCAGAGATCTAGAATGTGGAATGTCTTTTCATGACCATTACTCCCAGGTCCACTTGATCCAGTGTGGTAGTACCTATTAGGGTCCCATCTACGGGTCAAATAGATCTGTTTAAAAAAATATATTTGTATTTGATAAGTCCATGTATAAAAAAAAAATGAAAACCTTTTAAGAAACAACTATACAAAGTCTAAATATAAACATACAATGAATGCGATTCCTTAAATACTAGGCATTAGATAACCCCAGATGGGTTGATATGCTGTTAAAATCAATCATTCATCATGTTTAATGTGAAGTGTGGATTCTGGGGATTATTTTTTAGCCTAAATCTTTAATTCCTTATTAAATTCACTGTTTTTTTTTATTACAGTTGGTTTGCAGGTCTAAATCAAATATATTTGGGAGAGGTGTACTGTCATTATGGGCTTATGGTGTATAGTAAAATACCTGGAAGTATTGATTTTGGTGTACTAGTGTTCAACAAATTTAAATATCGTAATGAGAAGACTTGCAATCAAGTCATACTAAAAGTACTGTTTACCACTAGATCAATAAAGTTAAGCATCAGTAAACCTCTTCATTTCTAAAATGTGTGGCCACTTAGGAAGAACAGGGAGTGTCAGCAATCTAAGGCCTCTATTGGTTTCTTGGTTTGGTTTCCTTATTTAGTAGCACTAGCAAGAACATGCACGGGGGAATAAGTATTTAAGTTTTAATGTAATGAAATATATTAAATTAGGACTAACAAAATTAGATAAGAACTCATATATTAAAAGATTACTTATTTTAATTATATTTCAATTTATTTCTATATAAAATTATTCATAGGATTACTTTTTATGTTTGAGAATAAAACAGTAATATTTGAAATCAATAACGCCAAGTAATTATTTATTAAACCCGGTTTTGTTAAAACCAGTATTCAAATTAACCACACCATATATTACGTAAAACTTTATTTCTTAGTGATATATGACACTTTGCCGGATTTAAAACGCACTAATAACATGGTCTGTTTTGAGGAAAATCTATCTCAGATTTTCATAGACATCGTTAATAAATAAGATTTATTCTATGTATTAGTGCTTTTGACTAAAAATTATATACTCATTGATAGACATGCAATTCCTGAGGGTATTATGTTCTAAGTGACGTAGTTTCGGTTACAGATACAAAATCTACATTATAATAAGAGATATCAACCTTTGAAGTTTATTCAATGCCAAAGACATTCTTCTTCCTGGCTTACAAAAATATAGGAATTATTTATATTCTATTAAAATGAAAAGGTGTGTTGATTTTCCACAGTTACTATCTATATATTAATACTCTTGTTTCTTAATATTCTGACCGTTATCATCCGGTTAAAAATGAGACCTTCCAAATCCTCCAAGATGAAATGCAAAAATGTAAATCCTGATTATCTGGTGTCGCTTATCCACCGAATTCTTATTTTTTATGAGTGTTGTCACCTCAGCTGGATCATTCCGTTTTTATTATAAGAAAGGGAAGAAAAATGACATGCTACACAGAATATAAAAAGAAAGAGTAAGAGAAAATATAGCGGTGGTGCGCAATAACTCTAATCTGTTTCATTAGATATAAATAAAATATCTAATTTAAATAGAAGTGTGTACACAACCAATAATAATATTGTTAATAATTAATAATGTTAATAATAACAATTATATTTTTCACCTATATATATCAATACTCACTGTTTTTTTAGTACTTATCTTACGGCGCTGGCGTAAACAAACGTTTACGCCAGCGCCGTAAGATAAGTACTAAAATAAGAACACAAGTACTTCTAAAACCTCTGAAGATGGGATTTATCCCAAAATATTTAGGGAAAAAAGGTAAATAAACATCATTTTCAACACCTATTCCATTGCATTGTCAATTGCCTTCTAATTTCTATTTTAAATATATATATATATAGTGTAAGAAAGTCTAATTTTCTGAGTTTATATATTATAACTATATATACGTTTTATCTTATTATAATGGAGATTGTGTGTTTTTCTGTCTGTAACCAAAACTATATCACTACTCAAGTCACAATTCCCTTAGTTATTTGCATCACATTCTACATGATTTTATTTTTTATTTAAACATCAGTTATTAATAAAATTGTTTTACATTATTAATACTGTTAGTCCACATATACATACTAATAACATACAACAAAATAGCGGTGTACAGTGTCAACGGGAAGGCTAATTTGCATATTGATATTCAAAATTTGATTTTAATAAATATGTGCTTGTATTATTGATTTCTAATTGTTTGGTTTTTTCTCAATGAATATGAGCAAAAATATCTTCAATAAATCTTAAAAGAAATCCTTTAACAAAAAGAAATAACTAATTTTATTCTTACTTCCTATCTTAACTAAATAGTTAAATTAGGAAAAATTAGTCATGAGAGACGGGAGTGATGGAAGAGTAAGTTTCAAATCTTTTTATCTGCATTCTTATTAAATTTCATTAGCCCTTCCAATTTAAATATATTCTATTACATTAAAACTTAAATACTTGCACCCGGAGGGGGTATATATTTGCTAGTGTATATGATATATATTTATGGGAAAATTTTTTATTTTGTTTTAATGCGAAACACGAGTAAAAGGTGTAAAATAAATTAGAAACTCATTTTATCAGATATACCAACAAAGGAGCCTACGTGGATTCCACAACAACACATATGTGTGTATGTAAAAGTAATCTTAGTATACTTTCATGTGTCTTTTCTGTAGATATTTATTCTCATAGTTTTTAGGACATCAGTCATAAATAAATACACAAGTATGCATACATACATATGTATGTATGTATGTATATATATATATATATATATATATATATATATTCTTGAATATTTCTTTTCTGATGAGATTATCATGAATTTCATTGAACCATAATACTTTGGCAAGGTCATAGGTTAGTACTGGACAGTTTTGTTAATATATTTCATTTATACGAATGCATTAAAATATAATCAGGCTGTCACAAAAGATCACCTTGAACAGCATTCATGGGGTAATCAATAAGAATATTAATAATTTTGTGATGGCTGAAAAAGTCAATGTTAATCACTCTGAAGTTGCTTACTCATTGTTAGAATAAAATTATTTGGCAGCGGTCGACAGTAAAAAGAATAATTTATTGATTTGTTTTTGTTTTTATTTTCTTCTTTTTTTTATCAAAAGAAAAATGGATTAGGTTCCTTTTTCTTTTGCTCTTAATTGGTCAGTAGGGCAACATCAGTGTCATTTTAACGATGACGGTTGCTCATCAAGAGTTAATTAAAAGCCTGGTCGTATCGTTTACATTTACTGTCTTAGTCTCTTTACTGGAATCCATACATTATTGGACATATTGTTGCCCACTATCAGCTGGAATTGGTTCACAGCTAAAGAGTTTTTCATAGAGAAAATTCAAAGGAAAAATATATTGCCTATAACTGAGTAAGGTCTTTTGATTTTGGTAGGAGGATATAGGTTAGAAAATATAAGAGTTTCAATGGAGACTAAGGAAATTGATTCTCATTAGGCTCTTAATCAGACTTATGAAAATTGACATAAAACCTAAAGATAGTGATATATTTGGTTTGTATTTAGACTAAAGCCTCACTTACGAGTTTTGGTTTCCAGTATTATATTTTTTGATATTTATAAATACTAGCAAATATATGCACCCTCCGGGTGCAAGTACTTAATGTAATAAAATATTATATTAAATTAGAAAAGCCAATGAAACTAAATAAGAATCCAGATAAAAAGATTTGAAACAGAGGGGAGTATAATCGAAAGATAAAACAACTGAAACATACTCTTCCATCATTCCCGTCTTTCATTGCTAATTTTTTCTAAGTTAACTATTTAGTTAAAATGGAAGGTATAGAATAAATGTACAGTTATTTCTTCTTGTTAATGGATTTCTTTTAAGATTTATTCGCGAGATTTTTGCTCATATTTATTAAAATAAAACCAAACAATTAGAAATCAATAATACTAAGCACATATTTATTAAAATCAAATTTTGGATATCAATATGCAAATGAGACTTCCTGGTCACACTGTAAACCGCTATTTTGTTGTATATATAAATACAATTGCATGTTATTAGTATGTAGATATGATCAACAGTATTAATAATGTTAAACAATTTTATTAATAATTGAGGTTTAAATAAAAATGAAATCCTGAAGAATTTAGCGTAAATAACTAAGGGAATTGTGACTTGAGTAGTAATAGAGTTTCGGTTACAGACAAAAAATACACAATCTCCATTATAATAAGAGATATGAGGAATATTTACTAAGATTTGCTGTGTATATTACAAGTCAAATGGGAAGAAATGGCAGAAAAATGCTAATGCCAATCAGCAATATTGACCTCTCTTTATTGATAAATATATCAAACTACGCATATATATATATATATATATATATATATATATATATATCTTATTATAATGGAGATTGTGTGTTTTTCTGTCTGTAACCGAAACTACATTACTACTTAAATCACAATTCCCTTAGTTATTGACATCACATTCTCAATGATTTTATTTTAACCTCAATTATTAATAAAATTGTTTAATATTATTATTAACCATATCTACATACTAACAACATGCAATTATATTTATATATACAACAAAATAGCGGTTTACAATGTGAACGGGAAGGATAATTTGCATATTGATATTAAAAAATCGAATTTAATAATTATGTGCTTAGTATTATTGATTTCTAACTGTTTGGTTTTATTTTAATGAATATAAGCAAAAATCTCTTCAATGAATCTTAAATGAAATCCATTAACAAGAAAAAATAACTGTCATTTTATTCTTTACTTCCTCTTTTAACTAAATTCTTAAATTAAAAAAAAAAACAACAAAACAATGAAAGACGAAACTGATGGAAAAGTTTTAGTTGTTCTGTTTTTCGATTATACTCCCTCTGTTTCAAATCTTTTATTATACTCCCTCTGTTTCAAATCTTTTTATCTGCATTCTTATTTAGTTTCATTGGCCTTTTTAATTTAATATAATATTTTATTACATTTAAACTTAAATACTTGCACCCAGAGGGTGCATATATTTGCTAGTGTATATATATATATATATATATATATATATATATAATATCAAACTATGTATATAAATATACCAACCCCTACGTACACACACACACACACATATATATATATATATATATGAAGTTGCCGGGGTGGCCTATTGTCTGTATCAGCTAGACAGCAAGGAGTCTATCCCCTTTTCACTTGCACTAGAACAGGGAGATATTTTTATTGAAGTGGAGTGCCACACCTACTATCTGCTCCCCACTTTACCACACAGATCAGGTTATCCAAGCTGTGCTACTCATGCGCTCATCATCGTTGATTATTTGATAGGCGGAACCATGACTAATCTTCAGAGAACAAGCTACCTGATTGAAGATAACTCATGGATTCGCCAATACCATCTCTCGAGCATCCGGAATCTTCTCATCAGTGGTGGATGTTTTCGGGCGTCCTCCTCTCTCTTCATGTTTGTCTGGCCACTTTTAAACTTCTCTATCCTCTCATATATACTTCTATGTGGTATTGCACTGTCCCTGTCTTGTGGTAAAAGTTTCTGGTGAATTTCAGCCCCTGACACGCCTTCTGACCTGGGAAATCTGGTCACTGCTCTTAGTTCTTCCTTCCAATAATAAAGATATGTTATGGTGAAATTATGGATAATGTTTAATTCTCCCTCATATATATATATATATATATATATATATATAATTCACATACAGTACTTTCACGGCTCATGCGTATGACTAGACAAGGTAGGTTTCAAGCTAGGTTCGAAACTCGACTAAATTGTCATCAGACAGACATCTTACCATCGCGCCATCTGCACACACACCTTTCAGAAATTGAATTTTACTGTTATAAACATACTAGGCCACCAGGGAGTGCTCTATCCGTATTAAGGATAGCTATGCAATTTTTGCTTAATTAGCGGTCAGAAAATTACATTTCCAGAGAGCTCAACCCACCAGGGGTAGAGAGCATATGTATTGTCATTCATATACAGTCCTGTTTCGCCGTTTCACGTCTCCTCAGTAGGACTAGACAGGCAGGCTGCTTCAGGCTAGGTTCGAAACCCAAGTGAATTGTCATCAGTCAGACATATATAATTCAACAAGCAAACGTCTATCTATATAATGCTATTTAATTCATTTTCTCAATAAATCATCTCATAGATATCTAAATATATCCATGAAGTCTTTCTCATGTAATTATATATTCTCTAAAAGAATCATCTCGTACCAGTGTATGTATATTTTTATATATATATTCTTTACAACCAACATTTAAAGGAAAAGGATAGGGTGAGTTGAATGTTAAAATGTATTTCTTTTATTGTCTTTCATATTTCGACATTGTAGTTTACTTTTCAATCACCCAGTCGATGACTGTCTGGATATTATGGCTTCTTCGGGTCCTGTGTCCGGTGGCTTCGGCCACAGGACCGGGATGAATTAAATTAACGGCGTGATCCCAGAGGGTGGGTCATCCCCTAGACAACACCTGTCCCCTTGATTTCAAGGGACAGGCCTGGGTGTATTGTCCAGTGCCTGAGGTGCCCAAATAGGGAAATGCCGAGGGGATCCACGCTTTTTTTTGTACAGCCATCCTATGAGCTTCGGTTCGTGAGTGGTCCCCACATTAATGGACCTTGTGTCTGACCGGCATAGTGGGATGCTAGAAAATACTAAAATATTTCATATTATATATGCTTTTTTCTTTTTTTTTTTTTTTTTTTTTTTTTTTTTTTTTTTTTTTTTTCAATTTGAAATTAAAAATTTTGTTTTGAGTCATTTGGATCAGACCTTCTATAGTGAGAATGATTACTTCAAAATTTATATAACATTTAACAAACTGTGTAATTCTATTAGAAATAATAAAACAAGCATTTTACTTCATCAGTGATAGACAATAAAACGGCCATAAATTTCCAACATAACTCTTAAATTATGCCCAAGTTGTGATAGTATTTTTGTTTATGGTCAGCAAACCTACCTAAAATAAGTCCTAACAGTGTTATGTACTGGACAAAAGTGACAGGGTGTCTCCAGGGAGAAACATTAAGTTAATCACTGATGATATTTCTATCTCCTTCTTCACTTGTACGTCTATCAAGGGAAAGGGTTTTAAAGCTTCTTTCCCGCCGCCTTACATGGTCTGGTCAAGGCTACAATGAATACTACATTATAAATAAATAAGGGAGTCAGTTCCCTTGCAAAGCTAAAAGTTATTAGTTGTCAGAGTGGCTTGCTTAAACATTTAATGGATCTTTTATCAACAGAAAATGCACTCTTTTATTTACCATCAAATTTGCCAAGTTTTCTTAAAGTTGAATTTTGGCCAAAGAATTAAATGACTCGGTCAATGAAAAATAAAAGTATCTGAAGCTGAAAATACACTACTAAAAAAAACAGCCTTTCTCATTATTATGCTCTACAGTAAAAGTATGCGCCCCCTGTTTACAAGTATTTAAGTTCTAATGTAATGAAATATTACATTGAATTAGAAAGACTAACGAAAATAAGAACGAATATTAAAAAAATTACATTCATTTTAATGTTATTTTAATTTATTATATAAAATTATATATAGGATTGCTTTTAATACGTTTGAGAATAACATGATAGTATTAGAAATCAGTAACAAAAAATAATTATTTTGTAAACCCAGTTTTATCAAAATCATTATGAAAATTATTCCCACCATTTACTGTGGAAAATAATTAATAAATTGCTTGACTGTAATGTTTGTACAAATTCATCTTGTTCATACAAAGTATATTGTTATTCTAAGTCAATGTATGTGCAAGTAGTTAATGTAAAAATTTACCCTTATAGTTTTTTCTAGAGTTAAATCTATGGACAATTTACTTAATGCTCCAACAATAGTCAGCTTTCATATTTACATCCCATATACTTTGATACTATTCCTTTGAATTTCAAATTTGGTGGAAACACTCATTTTGCTCATTGCTGACCAAGACTTTAGCAAGATGGCTATCCAGAAAATGGAACTTGATGCTTATGTTGCAGTCGAGCGTTTTTGTGGCTATCCAATAATTTCTAGACAATTTCAGTGTAATTCTTTGCTCGTGCATTTCCAAGAAAGTTCTTGACAAGGTAAAGAACCAAGCATTCTTTTGAGTTCTGACATTATCCGGATGAAATGTTCATCCTTGATAACTTGCCGGATCTGTAGACCATCAAACACACCGACCTACATTTTTTAATTGATAGTCAAAAACAAGTGTCAGATCCAACTCAACAAAAATTGTGTTCTCCAGTGTATGTATATATATATATATATATATATATATATATATATATATATATAATGACAAGCCAGGACATGCCAAAAATTAGGTACTTTAGATATTTTCTTTCGGTTAGCAATGCTTTTATAAATTGCTTCAAGAGATCTAGTTTCATGTATGAGGTGGGACTATAATTTTCTTTGTCAACAAAACTTTTATGTAGAATGATGGAATCAACAGGTTTAAGGTCAGATCTTGGAGGCCAATTGCTTCCATCTAAGGCTTCTCTCAGGCTTTACTGCCTCGCACTGACATTTCAGTTTAATAATAGCTGATGGTAAACTAGGATACTACATAATGATGGATTTAATTCCCTATTTACTGCCATTACTGTATATGTACCTCACTTACACTTTATAATTCATTATATACACCTCACGTGGTTAGGTTAGCAAGCTAGATTCGCAGACCATTATTAGTGAGTTCGATTCTCATTGGGCGCCCCATATTCTGGCCCTGTGCCACATCTAAGCTAAGCTTATATAAGGTGTCCCAAAATTAATGTATACATCTTTGAATCGTTATAACTCATGCAATTTATATATTTTGACTTGCAAATATGATTGACACAAGAGAAAGAATGCACATTTAAAGAATTTGAGAATAAAATATACAAAAATATAGCAAATTAACTTTTATAAGATAAAAGCCACTTGGGGCAATGGCAGAATGTTCATATAATTATGAGTTCACATCAAGCGTCCCAAAATATTGTATACACTCTTTCTAAAGAGTGTATACATTATTTTGGGGCACCACATACATATATATATACGTATATGTGTTTACAAAATTTTCAAGCATTTATTTTTGTAATGGTTTTTATATTATATATTGTCTCGTTTTCACAAAGGAAATCATTGGAAACTTTTCCACATACCTTATATAGATATTGGATTGAGCATGCTTGTGGGGGCCTATTTGACCCAGTCTATATGCATTCGCCTAGAAATCGCAAGGTTTCTGGTTCGATACCGGTCCTCAGCGGATAAAATAGGGAGCTGAGGATATGTGTGGCCCTTCACCATAGCAAAAACAATCTTACTGGTCCAGTGCTAACAAAAAGGGATAGACTCACTCGTTGTCCGGCCAATTTCACAATAGGCCATTCTACCGACATATATACCAACTCCTCCGTGAGAAAGAAAAGTTGAATGCATACCTTTCCCAAGGGTATTAGCACTGTGAAATGCAAATCCTCGTCCAGGATTTGAACTCTGGTGGCCGAGTCCATTTTCTACGACGATAATCATTACCCAACGCACCTCATATATTTAGAGTGAGAAACCGTCTGTAACCAAGCGCCGTTGACATCATGTCCACGCTATCCTAAGTTAGATATCTATGATCTATCCACGATATTCAGCAATATTTACTAGAAATATAGCATAATATATTATATATACATATATGGTAAAGAAAATGGTTTAAATACCAGTCATATTAGCAGTTATAGATCTATTTTCCTCCATATTAAATGGGCTTTTCAGACTGCAACTTTATTGAAATGGAATTGGAAAAGCTTTTGATATTCAACTGATATTTAAACCCTTTTCTTTATCAAATATATTGCTCTGTATATAATTCTTGAATTATGGTACATTGAGCTTTCGATATGGACTAAACCAATTTAATATTCTGTTGTTAAAAAAGGCCCAGATTAGAATCATTCCAAACACCAACTAATCTAGTGATTAAGATATATATATTACTGCACACAATGCATAAATAGCGGATATGTGGGAGAAACATCTACATCTTTTAGACTAAGATTAAATAACCACAAATCCACAATAAAACTCAAATCACCCCATAGCACGATAGCACTTCACTTTAACACCCCACCACACAACCTTACACACCTCAAATGTATTTTAATAGACCACGCATTTCCAACAACGCAATCTCGAAAACAAGCAGAAACCAAATGGATTTTAAAACTACGAACTCATGTGAGGGGACTAAACGCCGATATCGGAATACTCCGTTATTACAAATATTTTACAGACGCTGCCGCTGTCAATGACAACGAAGACAAAGGATCTGTTGAACAGGAGCGACATTCATTTGAAGAAGGGAATCTAACGATCCCGAAAATTTATGATAACAAATAATAAAAAATATGGGAATCCAATACTCCATAACATCGAGTTCCTTCATTTATTTTTAAATGCTTCATAATAACGCCCAACTTCAACATAAAATAAACATATATATATATATACATATAAAATGTTGTTCTGGTTCCAACGGGAGAAAATGTAATATCTTATAAAAAAAAAGAAGAAAGTCCGCAAAATGTATCGTTCTCAGAAAAAATGTTTTATTCTTTTTATTTCACATACGCAACACGTGTTTCAGATATTCTGGTATCTTCTTCAGGCTGAAGAAGATATATATTTATAATTTTTCACTGGTAAAGTTTGTGAGAAGAATATATTACCTTTTTGTGAACATCTTTTGCTAATCAAACATTTCTAATTAATCGTTTAACTGAGAATTAGCCTCACTTAAATGTTATCTATTTTTCATTTTTTATTTCCTATTATTTTACTCAAGCTTCTAAATGAAGAAATGATTGAACGAAAATAAACAAAAAAAAAACAAATTGATATTAAAAACACATTTGTGTAAAGGCAATTTCATTTTTCCTTATCTGACAGTTGTTCAACTATAGAATAAGGGAAAAGCTTCGATGAAAATTGGTGCCAGCAATGAACGCCCTAATGAACACCATTATATCTATTCGAGAAATGCCAGATCTGACACTAAAACACTGACCCGCTGATCTGTGATATGAGCACGATTGATAGCCAAATAGCAATAGAACCGTTTACAAAGCTGCAATCACTTATTAAAGGTGTCAGCGATTCACCAACCGGAACTAATGTTGAAAAGAAACACTACAGAGCGTAACAATGATTGGCCATTAGGTTTCTTTTGAATTAAAAGCAAAACGATAACACCTCTCAAATCACAAAAGAAAAAAAAATCATAATCAGGTGGGAGTAATAAGCACAACAATAGAACGGTTAGAGTCGATTCAATTTGAGCTGGCAGAAATAGAGATAGTGAAGGATGAATAAACAAAGGGGACGGTTCTGCTACTGTTTCAGTTTTTGACTTGACTTGTTTCTAAGCCGTCGCATCTATGAACCACATGTGAACTCAAAACATCAATAAATCAACAGAAATTATATTAAGGATTTGTGTTTCGTTCTTGACACTGTATCAAATGTTGATCATTGCAGTTTAACAGCAGTTATTCAGGGTCTATTCATAGGTGTATTATACCATGATTCTATTAGATTGAATTTAAACATTTCACTGTATTGTGTGTGTCTATGGGATAAGGGGTATTTTGGGATTAGGCTTTTGGTTATTTGGTGATGTTATTCTTCTTTTCTTAACCCAACCACCTCTCCCAACCCTATTGCCCTTATGGCAAGCCCCAACCCCTTTTTATCATATGGGTGCTAGAAGGCGGTGACTAAGGGTCTACATGTCTGGGAATGACGTTAAACTCTATCTGATGGTGAGTTTCCGGTTTTGAAGGTTTGGGGAGTGTGGAGCACCCCTTCATCACCATTGCTCCCTGGTCCACTCTGACCCGGAGTGGTAGTACCTGTTAGGGTCCCATCTATGGGTTAAATAGAAAAATGTATTTATAAAAAAATTGTATTATCCATTAAGAATTGGTTTATTTCAAAACTTTATCGGCATTAAATGACCCACTGAGGTTGATATGCCGTAAAACAAAACAAACCACCACCACCACCACCCCCAAAAAACACCCACCACAAAAGTGTGATTTTTCTTCTGTTGGTCATCGAGCTGAAAAAGAATTAAGGAAAAAATAAGATAGAAACTTTGTAAAAGTTTAAACTTTATTTCTAGGTTCAGAGCTATTTCTTGGAGAGATAATTTCTTCCTGCGTGTGTTCCCAGTAAAGGTCTGCGTTAGAATGGCAAAGGGGTCTTTTTGGTTCCAGGAAGCCCCTGTTGTTTCTTCACATGTTCTTCCTGTCTTAGGAATCATGAGGGATTTTTTTTAAATTTTAATCCCCACGTGTCTATAATCGAATTTCTATGGCAGTGATGTATACAGCTATAGTTGAAATTTATACAATATTCTATTGGTTAGTCCGTATTTTCCATCCGTCGTCGAATTTTCCCGGATTTTCTCGTTATGTTGACACTAAATTCGACTATTTTTGCTATGTTTTCCCTTTATTAAGGTTTTGGCTTAAAATTGATCAGGAGGGTAACCTGTAATAAAAAAATATTTTTTTTTTAAACCAGCAAAGAGAATTATATACAAGATATGTAACCGCCACACAGAAAAAATAACACATCGTTGAGTTTTTTTATTTGAACAATACAATAATACATTAAAATGCTTTTAGGAAAACAACTAAATCCTCCAAATATAAAGGGGATACCAATGAAATGTTAATTTAAATCCTACACGGCTTTTTAAATAGAAGCATCAATAACATCATGGATCGCTGCTTCAACGTAAACTGAACGGATTCACAGATCATCTAGTGTATATACAGTAATTATTTGAGATTTTAAACGGACGCCTCCGCAAATGTCATTTGCTTAAAGCAACAAATTATATAAATATCAGTTCTTGTTTTAATTTTAGAAGAGAAGTTTTAATCATTGTATTTTAGTTTAATTTACTAGGTATTTTTTCTTTCTTTTTACCGTAGTTTTGGTTGCTGTTTCTGTGTGAGTGGACACCCAGCATCACTAAAAATAAGAGCTGTCAAAAGGCGAATCAGCTCCAAACACACTGATAGTAGTAGGATCGGAGTACTTGCTACTCACATAAATTCCCAAATGGTGTAGATGGGACTCTTTAGCCTTGGAATGCAATCTATCGAGACCAGGAAAAGTCCATTATAAAACTTCCATTACCTTTCAGCTATACCTCATTCCAAGGAAAGGCTAGGGGAGTAAACCCCAAAATCAAATCCGAAGCTAGAGTCCCTAAGGTGGTATAATGCTGAACTTCAGCGTTATCCAGCAAATCCTGCGACACTATCATTGCCAGACTGAATTGGTCTTTTGTTTTGCTTTGTTTTTTCTTTTCTTTTGGACCACAATGCTATTTTGCTAATGAGGGACCTGCTGATTGGGCGACAGCTCATCCCCCATATCAACTCGTCCAGGCTATGCGGTTCCATGTCTTTTGGACACTACGCCATCGTCTCGAGTAGACTGATGGATACTAACGGTTGCAGTATCCTCTGAGCTCCACTAGGTGTCTATATTTCGGAATGTCAAACTTGCCTCTGAAGTGGGGTGCTTCCACTCTTCTACAGATCGCATTAATTTACTTTAAGAGATTAAAATTCACGATGACTAGACATTTTATGTCTCACTTATATGGAATGCAGTCAAAATAATAGACAAGGAATAGAATTGGAGAATAAGAAAGTTAAAAGAATCTGCATGTATACTATGCTTAACTCAATCGATCAGCAGCCGAGCACTCTACTAGCTGGAACTGTGGATATGGCACAGTATGATGATTTTATTATTACGTTTCAAATGTTTCCTTAAGTGGTATTGCTAAATAATTCAATATGTAAGAAGTATAATATTGATTTAACTCTCTTTCTTTCTTTCCTACTTTTCATGTTTTCATTGTTCGATTCACAGATTAGCGTTATCGCTTCTCTCTCTCCGCGTAGCATCTTCTTTTTCTTCCCTTTATTTCTTTATAATAAAAATGGAAAGGTCCATTATCTAGCTGAGGTGACGACACTCATAAGAATTCGAAGTATTTAGATTTTTGCATTTCATCTTGGACGATTTAGACGGTTTCATTTTTAACCAAAGGGTTTTGCAAGATGATAACGGTCCTGCAATTCAGGAACTCGAATAGTAATACAATCAGGAGAAAACAAATGATGGATTTGGGCTTAAGGAAACGGGACTCACAAAATAGGAAATGTTGGCGAGGTTCAAGCAGTTAACTAAAAATCCGGGGAGTAGAACATCTCAAGACCACACAAGTGTATGATGAGAATGCTCATGCAATTTTAGAGTAAGTTTAGCCATTTCAAAATAAAACAGAATTTCTTGGTAGAAGAAAAACTGAAAAGTTGTGATAAAAATGAACAAAAAACAAGAACATCTATCCGAACTTACCAAAATAAATACCTATCAACTATGATATTGAATTTTTTATTTCCCTAGTTTTTTTGTTGTTGTTTTTTTTTAAATTCGGTTTATGAGTTTGAGCTATTCAGGGAAATATCAATGATATGTTTGATAAATTCTATATCTCTTACCTTGGTCTGCTCTCTGATTCATGTTGATCTCATTTTGTAAGATAAATACGATCACAAATAAATCTTACGTCAAAATATTTCAGTACAAAACTTCATTCATAAAAATACAAGGTTCAAGTATTCAACACAACCAAACCTTACTATTTCGCCCCTTCATATTCTGTTATGTCGTCTTTTTATGCTTGTTATTTCTTGGACTCCAATCTACTAAGCCTTTTGCACGATATATTATTCACCTTTCTAGATACGTGTCCTGCTCACGTACAATAAATAATCTGATATTAGGTGAAAATCTTTCAGTACAAAATGTCATTCATAATAACAAAGGTTCAATAATTTAATCATCTGATCCGAATATTTTAAAGAATTTTAAAAAGAATCCTGAAGAATAAGTCTGTTGTCATTAATCTGACATAGACACTTTTGGTTTTAGTAACCGATAAAAAGGTTTCTATTTCTGTATCGAGCGAAGGAGACTTATCGAGACAAATTCACTTAATTGTTAATTATGGCGAATATGTCCCAGACTTGACGTGACAGATTATTGATTAAATGGAAGTATTCTATCAGTGTCAGAAATCGATACTGAATTATTTACTTAAAAGCAGAATAAAGAGACGAAATGTAATACTTTTTGGGTAGTTTTAGATTAAAAGGTTGCCTCTTTAGAATGTTTTTGGTAAAGAATAAGAATTTTTTATCTAGAAATACAGAAAGAAAATGTAGTAAAATCTTATTATAATGGATATTCGTTGTCTGTAACTGAAACTGTCACAATACCGTCAGAAATTATGCAAGTTTATTTATGACTATTTAATTTATAGTCAAAATCATTAATACATAGAATAAATCTTATTTATCAACGATGTTTCTATGAAAATCTTAGATTTGCCTCAAAATAGCCCATGTTATTAGTGCGTTTAAAATCCTGCAACGTGTCTTATATATCACTAAGAAATAAAGGTTTACATAATACAGGGTGTAGTCAATTTGCATACTGGTTTTATCAAAACCGGGTTTGATAAATAACTACTTGGTGTTTTGACCTAATATTATTGTCTTATTCTCCAACGTATTAATGATTTAATATAGAAACCAATTAAGATATAATTAAAATAAGCGTAATCTTTTCTATATGCGTTCTTATTTAATTTCATTAGTCTTTCTAATTCAATATATTTTATTACATTAAAAATTAAATACTTAAGCCCGAAGGCCGCATATTCTTGCTAGTATTACAAGTATATGTAAAGGCCCAGTAGTTATTTCCTGAGTTACTTTGTTACAGGGAAAATTACCGTGTCTCTTAGGTGGCCTCGTGGACTGTCACATGACAACCCTCTGTTGCATCTGTTCTTTCCCGGCTAGAGTTTACAATAAAGCCAGCATGGTTATTATCATTTTACTGCGCACCCATTTCAAGTAAGCCTTTTTCCCGTCTTTGTAACCCTTTTCAAATGCTGCTTGTTCATAAAAAAATATGTGCATATTTTATCTGTGGGGAGCAAAGTTTGTGTATTCTTTTTAATACTTATTGTATGTATATAATGTATATATCAAATGTTTATGTATGTATAAATGGGCTTATATTGCCTTTCCTTTCGTTTATTCAGTTTTAATTTATCGTCAAGTCGTGCTGATAGCACGGATTCCTCCCTCTCTCTCTCTCTCTCATTAATTCTTGTAGAGTATTCAATTATCTTTAATTTAAAACACTTTTTAAACACTTATTTCTATTTAACACGTAGATGGGGACTTTAACATGTACTACCACTCCGGTTCATGGTGAACCTGAGAGTAATCGTGATAAAGGGTACTTCACATTTCCCAGAGTTACGAATTGGAACTGCACCACCTAGATGCAGTTTAACGACATACTCGGGACACTGAAACCCTCACCCACCGCTTTCGAGCACATATATGATAAAGTGTCGGGGGTTGCCATAAGGGCAATACTGTTGGGATAATAATTTAGGTGCTAGGGTTTGACGTGACTAGCCTATTAATCAGAAGGAGCCTTTCCGACTGCCCGTCTAGCCGAAGTAAGGGCCAAGGTGGACTGTTCAGCCACCAGGATTCCGTCTATGAGTATCACGGGTCGCCACCCATGGCCAACAGAGGGCCCTAATGAGGTGGGGGTACCTCTCTGTAGAGGTGCAGTCGGAGTATTCTACAACCCCAACTGACAGGGCGGTTCTTTAATTTTTGGCAAAACACAGCATTGTGCAAGTATAGCATCCTCCATAATCACCAGACCCTCACCTCTGACTTTTTCTTATTTTCTAAACTGAAAATTAATCACAAAGATAAGATTTAAGGATAATGAAGTCATTGAGTGCCAACGAGACGATTGAAGAAAATTAACGATACTAATGTAGAATAATGCGCAAGAGATAATATTATTAAATTACGTATAAAAAGCATTACATTTCACGGAAATACCTGAAACCTTTGAGATGCTAGTGTTAGGCTACTTAAGGAGTTTCTGTAATCTAATGGTATTTATAAGTAAAATGCGATTCTAATATTATCTCTTGTGCTCTATTCGGCATTTGCACCCGTAACACTAACCCTAGCGTCTCAGTTTTCGGGTATTCCATGAAATGTAATGCCATTCTAATGATATTATCTCTTGCGCGCTATTCTATATTTGTACCAAATTAACGTTTCATTCATTGTTCTTGGTAAACATAGATTCAGTGTTAACACTTTTTGAACACATCTTGTATTTCTCGTTTGAAAACTCAAAATTTTGAAGGAGTTTTGTTTATAAGAAGACTTGATCTTTGACTTTATAAATAGAAATTGATTGGCAGACCTTTATGGAGAAATCAAATTTCTCTTCAACTAAAATGGATAATCAAAATGAGAGGCGGAGATTCTTCATTTGGTGACATTTTCACCTTTATATTTATTATTCTTGAGTCCAAGACAAAAGGCTGTCACTTCTTCATAAATCAATCGATTCCTGTTGCATCGTTTTCTTGCTTTTCCAAGACTTCTTCTTGGCGTATTAAGAAGGCTCAAGAATAAATGCCGTGTTCTTGAGTAAAAACTCAGAATATCAAGAATGACGTCATCGCCTTTTATAAGTAACAATTCAGTCGGTTAACATTCTTATATTACTAGATTAACCCACACTCATTGGCTCATTCCTATTGAAAAGAAAGAAGGTAAAGGGAGGTAACTAGTATATTTTTAGTATTCAATAGTTATCTCCCTACAGCAGGCTTGTTAAACATACGGCCCACGGGTCACGTGTGGCTTTCAGTAAGCACAGATGTGCTCTCATACGGCGCTTTTACAGCACCAGGTTTTTTTTTTTTGTTTTAAGCTGTTCCAATCGAAAACGGTCGTTGATTTTCATTAGGGTAAAGTGTTGTTAAGAAACAGTCTGTTATCAACGCATTATCCCTCACCACTTCCTTTGAGTTGTGGAAGGGGAGGCTAACTCAGTCAATAAAAGGGAGTGAGTCTTTCCTCTTGCCTTCTGCTTTCAATCAATACATGGCTATAATTGAAAGTGATAGTGACACTTCAACGTTTTATTTTTTTAACTCTGTCAGTAATATTCCTTTTTCCCTAATTTTTAACAAATGTTTTTTAGATATGCATTCAAAAGAAATTAATAATAGCAATCATTACTTTGTTCTGTTAAGCTTGAGAAATAAATGTAGAAAGACGATTTAAAAACTTAGTTGTCATGTGCGACCCTCATGATATACATATGTAAACCTGCGGCCGTCATATATAATCCATGTGGCCTTCGGGGGATACTCAGTTTGATATGCCTGACTAAAAGTGTAATTTATAAATATACGTGATATTTTATTTTAGTCGATTGAAATAAGAAATTAAAGGTACAAGATGATTTCAAAATTAGCAATAAAATCTAATATCTTCTTGACTAACCAAATACTTATTACCTTAAATAGCTTATCACTTCTCGGGGCACGCTTTTCGTGACGGTTATCGTTGTAGGATGTGAAATCGGTGACCAGAGTTCAAATCCTGAATGAGACTGCGTTTTACTTTGCGCTAATTCTTTTGAGAAAGGCATGAATCCATCTCGCCACCATGTCGTTGAGGAAGCGTTGAACCTCGTCGTCGTTTCAAACTCCCTACATTACTTGCGGGCTTTTTTTGACATCCATGTACGACTCGCCATGCATTTATATTAATTGGTGATGAATTTCAATCGATTTAGTGCCTTCTGCGTTCAAAAACCGAATAACTTCGAACTTCACATTTGGCAGTAGCATCAATCGGGAGCTCCATCATATACGACTGCAAAGCGAAGACTGGGCGTGGCAGCGAGGCATACGCAGCGGATGGTACAAGCTAAAAAAACGCAATTATGTCGCCAATAGCCACACGAACAATTTCCTTTCGTCCCCAGTGTTTTGGATACTTACTGTTGGTATTACTCTTGTATTTAGTAAAAATATACGAAAAATTAAATTGACATGTTTCTCTATAAAGATAATGTCTTTAGTAAGTATTAACTGATATCTCACCATGCCAGTTAAACACAAGGATCATTATAGTGTGGAACCACGCACAAACACAAACTCATGTATGGCTAGTTTAAAAATTACGTAAATCCTTCGGTGTTCCTCTTTTGTCCCTTTAAATCAAGGAGGCAGGTGTTGCCTGGGGGATGGCCCCCTGGAATCACACTGATATCTAATATCTTACCGGTCCAATGATTGAAACCACTGCACGCGGGACCGAATGTCAGTTGAATATAACTTCGCAAAATCAATTTTAAAAAAGTTTACATGTGACAAGGAGAGAAGCATTACACTTTGTATACATTAAGTTTTAGACCTTATATGAATTATTTTATTTTTGTGAAGTGGGGCTTTTTAAGTTTTTTTAGTATCCCATAATCCTTATGATAAACGTGGAAAATGGATATATTGTGAAAACCTGGTCGTAAATTGATTATTCTAGATTTATAGATCAATGCACTTTCTATACACCCTCTCTGGGACAAATTGTGTCCCTTTTTTATTATAAAATCTTATTATGGACATTCTGTGTCTGTAATCGAAACTACGTCACTCCTTACGTCATAATAAACTCAGGAAATGCGTAAGTTTATCAATGAGTATTTTCATTTATACTGAAAATCATTAACACACAGAATAAATCTTATTTATTAACAATGTCTCTATGAAAATCGGAGTTAGATTTGCCTCAAAACAGCCCATCTTATTAGTGCTATGTATCTTATATATCACTAAAAAATAAAGGTTTACACCTTATATATAATAAAAATAAAGGTTTACATTATGGTTTTAACAAAACCGGGTTGAATAAATAATTACTTTGTGTTATTGATCTCTAATATTATTGTTTTATTCTCGAGCGTACGAAACTGAATCCTATGAATGATTTTATATAGAAACCAATTAAAATATAATTAATATAAGTGTAATCTTTATATATGCGTTTTTAATTAATTTCGTTAGCCTTTCTAATTTAATATATTTCATTAAATTTTAAATATATACGCCGGGGATGTATATTTTTGCTAGTTGGTGTCAATTAGATTAAAGTCGTGTTCTTTGAGACTGACAAATTCGCTGTGTAAATAATCATATGAAAGTAAGAATCTATCTATTCTTAACACTTTTAACAGTTAATTGAAGCTCGTTCAGCTGAAATTATCATGCAATAATAACTGGCAATGCTTTGAAACAGTTTCTGTGAATGTCTAAAAAATGTTTATTATATCGAATTGGGTAGAAATGCAGAATAGCATGCAAGAGATAATATCATTAGATTACGGAAACTCCCGAAGTAGCCTAACTCTAAAATTAACCCTCGCGTTTCAAAGGTTTTAACTATTCCCGTGAAATATACGTAATCTAATGATATTATCTTTTGCGCGCTATTCTACAATAGTACTTCGAATTGTTTATCGAAAGTCAAAAATCTCATTGTTTGAATTGATTCTAAATAAAGTAATTTCTCCACGTCAAAAATGAACCCCTCTCTCTCCCCTCTCTCTCTCTCTCTCTCTCTCTCTCTCTCTCTCTCTCTCTCTCTCTCTCATCTGAAGAGTTGATTCGACTTGATAAACGGCCTGAAATCCCTTGACAGAATCAATTTCAATAATATTTACTGCTTTCCTTTAAACTTTCATCATTCACTTGATCTTTCACTGAAGAGCAGTTCACTGATTTATTGAGTTACATGAGACTTGTTTATAATTCGCAATTTACATGAAAGGGAAATCAAGCCATAGCATGTAGAAAGAAAATGATGTCGTTTGACCTGTTGGATGTCTGGTTTTACACGCCAACCCTTCTTGGGTTACTTTTTGCCAAGATCAGTTTAACTTATCATATTCGGCTAAAAATGTAAATTCGCAATAATTTTAAACACGTAATCAATTCATTATCTCAAACAGATTTAATGAGATTTTTGCAGTATGCATCACTCATAAAACTGCACACAGCAAACATCTCTGTCGTCTATGCGAATCGGCAGTTATTGCGAAAGTGGCTCAGAAGTTTAGGTTTGCTTTTACGTGTTATATATATATGATGGAATCTCCCGTCGATCGACGTATGAGTGTTCATACAATGAACATCCATACAATGATTTGTTTATAGTGGTGAAGGCTTGTGTTGGACCATCCCCACTTTTTGGCACAGTCGATAGGAAAGAATTGGTGCATCAAGGTTGCCACAAACACAATCAACGACCGACCTCAGGAATTTTGAATTCAGAGTTATCCCTCTCCTAGACTGGTTACCTACCCAAGGCTGAAGTGCCCAGTCTGCCCTACTATTTAACCCATAGCTGTAGGGAGAATATATGGATTCATACCTTTCCCAAGGGTATTAGCTATATATATATATATATATATATATATATATATATATATATCTTAAGAATTTTACTAGTTATGAACTGTCATTTGATCTATTTTTTGTTTTGTTTTGACAGCAAAAGTTTGAGGTGAGAGCGAGCTTCGGATACGCTTATGTTGATTTTTTCACTCAAAATATTTAAGTTTCCAAATCTATTTCGGCAAATTAAAATATTACCTATAAAAACAAAACATTAAAACATATTATACCACATAATTCATTACATTCTATTTTATCATGTTATCATAGAATACAGTGCTATTTTTGTTATTTAAAAAGCGTAACAAAAATCTGGTGTTTATGATTTTGGTTACGCTTGGAAGAGATTAATGGTATTCCAGTTTATTTCTACGGTTTGATATACGAGAAAATTGAGTTATGAGCGGAAAGAATTAAACTCGTAAGTCAGGCTGATTGGTTGGATTTTTTTTAATTATGATCCTTGTTGGGTTATTTTAAGACGTTTTGTTTCATTCATTTTATTTTGGGTATTCAAATTTTTTCCAACTCAATTTTGAAACTCCATTATTTATTCTATTTAAACCATAGATAGGATGGTAACAGGGACCAACATTCCGGGCCAGGATGGACCTGGGAGTAATGGTGGTGAAGGGGTACTCCACATTCCCCAGAGCTCAAGAATTGGAACTTCACCATCAGTTTAACGTCAAACCTAGGATATTAAGACCCTAAGCCACAGCCTTTTAGCACATGTATTATACAAAGTGTTGGGCTTACCATAAGGGCAACAGGGTTGGGACAATCATATAAGTACTAGGGCTTGACGTGACCAGCTGATTGATCACTCTGACATCCCGTCAAGCCTAAGTAAGGTGGAAAAGTAGAATGGCAGACTGCTCGACCACCAGTGTTCAATCCTTAAGCATCACGGATCGCCACCCACGGCCAACAGGTGGCTCCATTGAGGGAGTCTTACCCCTCTGCAGAGGCTGTTGTAAGTCAGTCAGAGTACCATTGTATTTGTCTGTGTAGAGCAAATGATAAAGTCCAAGAAATAGATTTTATATCTGAAAAAAATAGGAAAACATAGACAATAACATGAATTGTTAAACATAGCGAGAAATAAGAAAACGTTTTGTTTTTGTTGTTTGGAGCAGCAAATCGTTGCAATTGACAATTCTTTTAAGATGTCATTTTTATTACATTTTTTGTTTTTCATCGTTTTCTAGTCGATGTCCATGACAGATAATTTATTTAATACTTAATAACTTCGTTGCCTTTTCCACACGAGCCATTTTGACGAATCGCATATAAGAGAAGAAAAAAAAATGTCCGTAAATAGGAAGAATAAAAATAACACCTGTTTATTGCCCAATAAATTAATCATTCGTACTTTCAGTTACATGATAACGCTAAAAGTAAGTATATGAAAATTTAATGAGACTGATAAATAACAATATTGTGGTTCATTTTTATTTCGACCAATACGCACTAAACTCTTACTTGCTAAATGTAAATATTAATGTTGATAGTCTCAAAACATTTGTATTTCGGAAAATTTGTAAACCACATAATTCTAGTCCCTGATAGAGAGTATTTATTTTTTGTGTGATATGCAAACTATATCTATGCAAGCAGAACCTGTGGATATACCACAGTATGATAATCATTACAACGATCGATAGATTTACTTAAGAGCTATTGTAAAATAGTTCAATATGTAAAATGTATAATAACCTTGATTTAACTCTCTCACTCTTTTTCTTTCTTTCTTTCTTTCTTTCCTTCTTTTCATCTTTTTCCTTATGTTCGATTGAAAAAGATTAGCGTTATCACTTCCGTGTGCTCACCTCTCTCTCTCTCTCATTATATTTTTCTGTATAGCATGCCCTTTTTCTTCCCTTTCTTTATAATAAAAATGGAATGGTCCATTATTTAGCTGAGGTGACAATACACATAAGAAATAAGAATTCGGTGGATAAGCAACACCGGACAATCAGAATTGACATTTTTGCATTTCATCTTGGACTACTTGGACGGTATCATTTTTAACCAGAGGGTGTTGCAAGATGATAACGGTTGTACTTTTAGGGAACATTAGTATGAAATATATATATAATGATATTTCAAGTATAAAACAAAATAAAAACTCACGAATCTTTCACGATATTCAGTTAAACTTGTTTCGGCAAGTTCGTTGAATTCAACCTAAAAATATCTGTTCACAAAGCAATATAAGTCGCGTGACTATTACGTCGCTAACTTACAAAGTAATCAATTGGGCGCTAAATTACAAAGTAAATACTTACCTTCGTGGTGACATTTAGCTACAAATTCTGATTTTTTATTCTGCTGATGTGACCGACAAAAAATATATACATATCGTGTTGACCGACAAAAACACGGCGGGAAGGCCACATTGGAAAATAATGTAACAACTTTCGTTTCTCTTTTGTTGCAAAATCAAGGTTTTTTGTTTTGAACTCATTTGACTCTTATCTCCGATCACAAACACCACGGAGTAAACGGGCTCTGAAGATTTTTGTAAAATCGAAATATTGATCAATATCAGCTATGATTATGTTATAAATGGTTTTCTCTTTAACAGCATTGTGTGGTGTTTTCATTCCATCTTGTTCATTCTCATATATATATATATATATATATATATATATATATATATATAATTTCGGATTTTTTGTGACTGTCAGTTAATTGCCTATGTGAGAAGATTTGAAACATTGTGCTTGTAGAAATATATAATATATATATATACTGACAGTCACCAAACGCCGTTGACTCTAAGCTATCCTATCCTATATATTGGTGCGATTGGGCTGGTGCGACCTGGCTCCTCATCAGTGGAGTGAAAAACTATTATTATTATTATTATTATTATTGGTTGTTCACACCAGCGTTAGCTGATGGTCTTTCACTGGAGTTTGAGTGACAACAAGTCTCCTCAGTCTCCAGGACTCTTCTGAGTATTCTAGCCGATCTTAACAGTGCTATAGTTTGGATAGTCTTGATTCTTCCTCTGGTTTCCAATTCACCCAAATTCTTTTCCCGAGCTTTGGGGACCGTTCCAAGGGCACCAATTTCAATTGGTACGATCTTAACTTTCATGTTGTTATTATTATTATTATTATACAACCTACTACTTATAAGTGTGTGTAATCAGCGATATAATTCAATTAATGATGCCCTAGTTTACAGACTTTGTAGTTTAAAATTTGAATTTTCTAACCTATCGCATGTACTTCCCATGGAAACAATTTTTTTTTTTTATTTGATAAATTATTCTTGCCGTGAAAAGAGTTTACAGTTTTATACAGTAGAATTACGCGTTAGGATTCTAATTACATTATTAACTTGTGTTAAGGTATACTATTTCTCTAAAAATGTGCTATATCAATTGTATTATATGCTCCGGGTCACATTGGACCTGGGAATAATGCCAATGAAGGGGTACTCCACTCTTTCTAGAGCCTGAAATTAGAACTTCACCCTTAGATGCAATTTAACGTCATACCCAGGACATCTAGGCTCTTTTGGATTCTCAATCCACCATATATATATATTTATATATATATATATATATATATATTTGGGGGGGGGATATGTGCTTAATTGAAGTCGTACCTAATTTTGAAAATTAATTAATAATTAATTAATTAGGCGGGAATGCCTATTTAAATGTAAGGCTAAACAAATCGAGAAAAATCAATCTCTGTATGTACATTTCGGCCTATTAGGCCTCAGCAGCAGAGCTATAGATAGGAAGACCGCCCTGTGCGTGATCCGAAACCGGACTGTCAAGCTGACAGGCGAGTACCATAACCCCTACACCAAACGGACTTCTTAGATTTTACGATTTGTTTAGAGTAGGCTAATATTCCTCTTGTAGTGACTTTTATTACACGACGATATGATAAGTATGTAAACACGATGTGTTTGGATATGGCTTTTTTGTCGACAATTTTTGGGAGAATATGTGCTTAATTGAAGTCGTACCTAATTTTGAAAATTCTCGATTTGTTTAGCCTTACATTTAAATAGGCATTCCCGCCTAATTAATTAATTATTAATTAATTAATTTTCAAAATTAGGTACGACTTCAATTAAGCACATATTCTCCCAAAAATTGTCGGCAAAAAGCCATATCCAAACACATCGTGTTTACATACTTATATATATATATATAATACACACCCTAGACATTTTGACGTTAAACTGCATCTCGTGGTGAAGTTTCTATTTAGGAGCCGGAGTGTGAAGTGCCTTTTCATTGCTATTACTACCAGATACACTCTGACCCGGAGTGGTAGTACCTGTTAGGTTCCCATCTATAGGTTAAATTGATAGAAAAATGAGTTTTAATCTGGAGTTGGAAAAAATTGAATTCCCAACAAGGATGAATAAAAGAAAAAAAACTAGATATTGTGGTGGTAGTTAAATTGGTAAATAAAAATACCTATAGGAAAATAAAGTATGGAGGCGCGTGGCATAACGGTTAGAGTTGTAGGAAATGGACTCCTCGACCAAGTTCAAATCCTAGACGAAACTGTTTGCATTTCACATAGCGCTAATACTCTTGGGAAAGGTATGAATCTAACTATACTCCCTCCAGCTATGGGTAAATAGTAAGGACGACTGAGCTCTTCAACGTTGGTAAGGCAACCTGTCTAGGAGAAGGAAAACTCAACCTGGAATTCAAACCTGTTAAACTTCGCTTAAGAAATTGACCCTGTGTCGCATCATGCTCGTGCAGAGGGTTGATATATATATATATATATATATATGAGATATTCAGGGATTGACATTTTCTCGATTTGTTTAGCCTTACATTTGAACATATGCCCGCCTAAATTCATTAATTATTAACTAATTAATTTCAAAATTAGGTATGACTTCAATTAAGCACATATCCTCCAAAAATTGTCGGCTTAAAGCCATATAAAAATAAACACATTTGTTTGTTTACTTTACTCACACACACACACACACACACACACATATATATATATATATATATATATATATATATATATATAAAGTATAACTAACAAGGCAATTTAGTGACCGTTACTTCCTTTACCATGTGTATATAACAAAATGTCAATTATGAAGCAGATTTTTACTTCTCTCAGACTAGTTGACACACCAAAGCTAACTATTTGCTCATCGCTGGGGGGAGAGCAGATAGTTTTATGCCTTTTCTAAGTGCTTTAACGCGAATTGAAATACTAACAGCCTCGCCCAGGATTTGAACTCGGATCGCTGATTATAGTTTCTATGATGATAACCGTTACACGAAGTGCGCATCCTCTAAAGCAATATAGTTTGGTAATAAATAATACATAATAAAAATATTGTTGTCGTATTAACCAATTCCAATTGAAATGATAAAATCCTGGTATCTAACTCATTAGTTCTGGTTTGCTAGTCGAGCTTGCTAAGCATTGCACAACGCAGCAGAGTAACCCATTATATCATAGATACAATTAATTCAATAGACTAGCAGGACCTGTGGACATACCATACTGTGATAATTTAATTATTACAATGTTTGATATATTTACTTAAGAGCTATTGCAATTGTTAAGTGCGTAAAAAGTATAATAATCTTGATTTAACTCTCTCTCTCTCTCTCTCTCTCTCTCTCTCTCTCTCTCTCTCTCTCTTATATATATTTAGAATATTTGCAGGTATGCCCGCCTAATTAATTAATTTTAATTAATTAACTTTCAAAATTAGGTACGACTTCAATTAAGCACATATTCTCCCAAAATTGTCGGCTAAAAAAAAAGCCATATCAAAAAACATCGCTTGTGTATTTACTTCTCATATATATATATATATATATATAAATGTCACACTGTCTCCCTCTCTTCCCTTCTTTCCTTCTTTTCCCCATGTTTGATTGAAACAAATGGACGTCATCGCTTCTGCGTGCTCAACACCTCTCTCTTTTTATCCTCTATTTTCTTTTTCTTATATTTTCCTGTGTAGCATGTGCTGTGTCTTCCCTTTCTTTATAATAAAAACGAAATGGTCCACTATTTAGCTGAGGCATGGACACTCATAAGAAATCGGCTGATTTACATTTTGGCATTTCATCTTGGACGATATGGACGGTCTCATTTTTAACCAGAGGGTGTTGCAAGATGATAAAGGTAGTAAAATTAATGAATACGAGCATCAATATACAGCTATGTATAAACTTTCATTCAGACTAATCATGACTCAACATTTCAAGTGAGACAGCAAATTCGAGCGCAACTCTAAACAAATGAAACAGTAAACATGGTTACTTACATCCAACGCTATCAACTTTGTCTAGTATTTATACGAATATAAAATACGAAAAATACAATTTCTCTTTTATTACTTTTGTCATAAAAGATCTTTCCCAAACCAGAAAAAAAACATTTCTGAGAAATTATTGTTTCTCCATACCAACCTTTCGTAGCCAACTGCCCACAAGATAGCATTTTTTTTTACTCGCATCAACTAAATTCATTATCTCTCTCTCTCTCTCTCTCTCTCTCTCTCTCTCTCTCTCTCTCTCTCTCTCTCTCTCTCTCTCTATTTATGTCATATTCGTCTTTTTCTAAATAAGTTCTTTTGTATTGTGTTTCACTTATGAATGTCTCCGTCGCATAATTCACGTTTTTCAATAGAGACCCCTTCCCCATAAGAAAAGAATAAAAAAGTAAATCTGCCAACTTCTTGCCATTCAACAAGACTCTATACCGGAGATGGGCGTTGGCCACTACAGTTGATGGTCTTGTAAAAATAATGATACTTGGAATTGGGGGTAAGGGAACGGATTAAAGATGGCCGTTGTATTGTGTCCGAGTTGACAGATATATGCCAACTTATATTTAGGAACCTTGTCTTTTCTGTCTCCCCTTTCTCTCTTATATCCTCGCTAAAAAAGGACACAATGGACCGTAAGAGAAAACCCAAGATTTCTTTGCAAAAAGAAAACTGAATGGATCTTTCTTTGTAGTGACTGGAAAAATATATTGGCAGATGTGAATAGAAGTCGCAGGGACCTTCCTTGCAAAATGCCACCCCCTGGTCTGGACCACTTCTTCCTGCTTTATGTAACTTGACATGGTTTGATCTTTGGTTCTGTCTCAAACCTTCCAGGTGACCCACCGGACTAGTCAACACTGGGCAGAGGAATTTAGAGATGCCATAGGTCGAGGGTTAACATGAATGTCCCCTAAATCATATCATTAGGCCTGGGTATGGTCACTTGATAGAGACGTGGAGAGGGGGCGTGGGTGTGGTGATTGTTGGCACACACTTAGTTCGCCATTTATTAAAGAGATGTCCAGCAATGCCTGTTCAAGACGGCGGGCAGCTAATTATCCAGCTATAAATCGTAATCTTTCATGAATAATATTGTATCACTCGCAGCTGTTCCACCAACGGTGCTTACTCCCCCCGTCCCGCCGAATGATGATAATGACACAGAAGAAGAAAGACAAAGAAGACGAAAAGAAAGAAAAAAAAAAGAAGTGAAAAGAGGAAGAGGAAAATGTAGAAGATAAAGAGAAGAAGAAAAAAGGAAAATGAAGAAAGGTATGAAAGAAAAGGGAAATAGTTGAGAATGTTTAAACAAAGACGAAAATTAAGATAAAACAAAAGGGGAGGAAGAAAGGGATAAATTGAAGGAGGCGGAGAAATAGGAAAAGAGAAATAGGAGTAGGAAGGGAGAAATAAAAGGAGGGTGAAGGAAGAAACCTAAGTAGGGGGGGGAGAAATAAAAAGAGGAGGAAGGAGAGGACTTGGAGAAAGGGAGAAACAAGTGAATTGTGAGAAAAAGAGAAATAGTAGGAGGGAGAAGGGGTGGAACAGGAAGATGAAGGGGAGAAACAAGTAAATGGTGAAGAAAGAGAAATAGGAGGAGGAAGAAGGGAAGGAACAGAAGGATTTTGAAGGGGAGAAACAAACGGAAGATGAGTAGTAGGAAGAGGAAGGGAGAAATAGGAGGAAGGGAAGAAACAAACTAAGGATGAAGAAGGGATGAAACAGGAGGAAGGGGAGAAACAAGCAGATGAGGGTGAGGGGGAGAAATAGAAGGGGGATGTGAAAGAAGAGGTTAAGCTCCTCAAAGGGTTGATGGGGAGCACATGTCATTTAACAAATTGCAATGACAGCTGATGGCAGTGTTTAAGGATGATGAGAATTCCTCGTCCACTTCCGTAGGAACAGAAATAGACCGGAAGTGGACAAGATGAATTCGGCTTTTTAGGGGTCACTTGTTTAATGATCTATTGGTGGGGGGACGTGGAAAGTTTGGGGTAGGGACTAACTTATATTCGTCTAAATGAATGAGAAAAAATATATGATGAAAATGTTAATTATGGAAATATAGCCTACGTAGAAACATTTTGGCTTGTAATTTCATCAACTTTCTTCAAGGAAATCAGATTCAATATTAGTACTTTAAAAATCTATATATTAATGCTCTTGTTCCGTGATTTTCCGACCGTTATCATCTTACAACCTGATTAAAAATGAGACCGTCCAAATCGTCCAAGATTAAATGCAAAAATGTAAATCCTGAAAAGGACATGCGATACAGATAAAATATGAGAAAGAAAGGAAGTAGAGGAAAGATAGAAAGGGGTGCTCGCGTGGAAGCGATATCGCTAGTCTATTCCAATTGACCATGACGAAAAGAAGAAAATAAAAAAAGTTAAATCAAGATTTGTATACTTTTTACATATTGAACTATTTTGACAATAGCCTTTAAGTTAATATATCAAACGTTGTAATAATTAAATTATCATACAGTGGTATATCCACAGGTCCTGCTAGTTAATTATTATTGCAATCATTATAAGCTTTCGGGAAGCCATAATGACATTAACTAAACTTAGTTTGACATAAGGCCTGAAGTATGAGACACCCTAGCGTGAATCGAACCTACTGCAATGGTCTGCCATATTGATGTTCAAACTTATCTATGCATTGATACTGGTGTTCCTTATTTGTACAACCGTTATTATCTTGTATCACACTCTGGTTAAAAACGAGACCGTCCAAATCTTACAAGATGAAATGCAAAACTGTAAATCCTGATTATCTGGTGTTGCTTATCCACCGACTTATTATTTAGTTATGATTATTATACTTTTTACATACTGAACTATTTATAATAGCTCTTAAGTAGACATATCAAACGTTGTAATAATTAAATTATCATACTCTATCATATCCACAAGTCCTGCTAGTGCACTATAATTAAGCCAGTTTTTGTAAGATTTCACAGTTATGAATTATCGAACCTACAATCAACGTCTTTAGAAAACTATATCTTTAAAACTTTTGTACAACGGATGCTCTTAAAAGTTATCATTTACTATGCTTAGAATACTTTGATACAAGACCAGAAATATGGGTCACCCAGTGAGAATCTAACTTACTAACTATAATTTGCGAGGCTAGCTGACTAACTACTACCCCATGCAATGTTACCATGCCCTTAAAAAGTGTTTTATGCCTAAGTCTTTGAATTCAGAGTTTTCTTTCTCCTTGACTGATTGCTTAACCAAGGTTAAAAAGCCCAGTCCACCCGACTATTTTACCCATAGATGGACGGAGAATAGTTGGATGCATACTTTTCCCGGGTCGCCGTTTGGTCGTTCGTTTCTAAAGACTTAAAATTCTTTCACCTACTTCCGGAGTTTTTTTTTCTTTTCTTTATATGTTTTAATGTCCTGGGTATGAAGTTAAACTATGTTAAAAAGGGGTGGGGCTTGCTATAAAAGCAATAGAGTTGAGGAAATCATATGAGCTAGAGCTTGATGTGACCAGCTGATTGATCGGAGAGGGCCTTTCCGACCGCCCGTTTAGCCAAAGTAAGGGCTAAAGGGGAGTGTTGCATGTTATGGACTGCTCAACCACCAGGCTTTCCAACCTTAAGCATCACGGACAGGTGGCCTCGTTGTGGGGAGAGGGTTTTCACTACTAGACCCCACAGCCACTGCCTTCTTGCACATTTATGATAAAAAGGTTTGGTGCTTTCCATAAGAGAAATAGGGTTTGAAAAATCATATAGTTGCTAGGATTAGGTGGTGTGATGCTGAACTTCAGTGCTAACCAGCAGCTCCTTCGGCACTATCGTTACCTAGCTGCATTGGGGGTTGCCTTTCCTTTGGAGCACAACGGCAGTATGGACAGGGGGGTCTGCTGCTTTGGTGACTGCTCATCCTCCATATCAACCCGTCCAGGCTATGCAGTTTTTTTTACATTATGCCGTCGTCTCTAATAGATGGATGGATGCCAATGATGATCCACTGAATTTGGTCAAATTTAAATATCGACCCCCAAATGAATATGTATTACTTTAAGTAAAGCTTTGTACACTACCCCCTTCCAGGCCAGTCGGAACTCTTTTCGAAAAAAATTATATATTCTAATCAATCATCTTTGACTTTATCAATCCTTCTCTGGATCCACTTTATCTGTATAAAAGGGACGTTGAAATTGATAGATAACTGGTAGTTCTGCTGAAAACGACTCAAAACAGGTAGGGATCAAAGTTTAGGTACCGGACAGTTGCCGAAAAGTTGGGGAGGGTCCCCTTAAGAAATATTCTGGTACATATTACTTAAGCATAACATTTATTATCTGGATGTAGATATAATTCATAGATAATCTATTCATATATCTAGATAATAAATTGAAATAATCTATAATTAATTATTTCATTTTTTAAATGCCTGTAATTTTTTTCTACTAACTTTAACTTTTATCTTAACTAATAAAGTCAGTTTATAATTTAATAAAGACAACTCATTCAACTGTGATATATGGAAATCTAATTGATTGCAAGAATCATAATACTTAGAATAGTTTTTATTTTTCATTGTCTAAAAGAACTATAGTTAAATTACAAAAATATTAATAGTACCGGTGGTTACCTCATTTTAGGAATGACCCCTTCCCCTCTTTTACCGGGTACTTTTTATGATATCACAATTTTTCCTTGAAGGCACCGCCCCCCTTTTCGTCATACGTCCGATACCGAAACTTTGATCCCTCCTTGCTCAAAACCGTACAAAACTACGTCTACTTCTCACTAGACGTCTTTCCCAATTCATTCGTACCGACCGATTTTAGGTTGAACTCTAATTTGTTCAAGTTGACCAACTTTTAGATGAACCCTATCAACCAGACGCACCAAACTGCACATGAACTATCACACGCACCTTAGGCATCGAGCTGACCTCAGTCAACGACACTGGACACCGTAATTACAATTTACATTCATATTATGATAATAAACTTATTTGTTATTTTAGATATAGTCGTCCCAGTAGCTAATCTTCACAACTACTTTCTCCAATTTGGTGACCCTTGCAAAGGGATTAGTCACAAACTAGTACCTCTTTCTCTTTCAAGGTCA
The DNA here is from genome assembly GCA_023376005.1 of Doryteuthis pealeii. Lineage (NCBI taxonomy): Eukaryota > Metazoa > Mollusca > Cephalopoda > Myopsida > Loliginidae > Doryteuthis > Doryteuthis pealeii. The sequence continues at coordinate 61,117,858 of CM042142.1, read as the reverse complement.
CTTTGTAAATTGATCACAATTTTTTTATTGAAGTATCCAGGTTTTGAAATAACTGGTAGTTATCAATTTAGAGAATTTAACTGGTAGAAATATGTTGATAACATCAGATTAGTATCAGGAAGTATATGAACACAACTTGGAATTTCAAGCAATATTGTATTACATTTATACATAAAAAATACAGTTGTATTATTTTCGGTTGCAAACAATTGTACTATTTGCGGCTATATTGTATTATATAGACTAGTAAAAAATAAAAAACACCCTCCGGGCGATGTAAAAATAGATTTTTGAAACATTGCCTGAGGGGTGGGAGTTAAAAATTCAATGTCAGCGAGTTTGTACCCGAAGTAAGTAAAATCATCAAATTCATTAAAGGATTAACAAAAAAAAATTTGAAATGTAAACTTTAAATATGTATTGAAATAAAACAAACTATATATAGATATATAATACCAGTCATGTATATATAAATATATATAAATACACTCAAAATTTGAACATGCCAAAAATCGTAGAATAAATTTTATTCTATGTTATGACGATCTTGGGAAATGTGATGTAAGCAGTGACGTAATTTTTGTTACAGACAAAAACCGGAAGCGAATCTCCATTATTAATGGATATAAAGTAATATAAGTCCATGGTAAATGGTTATGTTAAATTCTCGTAATCACAAGCATCTCTTCTCGTAGTCTTCTGATATAATGGCAGCAAATATTTTCACGACCGTCAAAGCGTAGCTGAGGAGTCGTATTTCTTGCGTGTAGAATTTTTCTTCTTGTCCAACGTAGCAACAACGCATATACGCCGTTTAGAATAGTCAGTTCTTTACTAACACTAGCAAATATATGCACCCTTCGGGTGCAACTATTTAAGTTTTAATATAATAAAATATCATATTAAATTAGAAAGGCTAATGAAACTGAATAAGAATGTAGATAAAAAGATTTTGAACAGAGGGGGTATGATTGAAAAATAGAACAACTTTGAAACTAACTCTTCTATCATTTTCCATTACTCCCGTCTTTCATTGGTCAATTTTCCAAATTTAACTATTTAGTTAAAATAGGAAGCAAAGAATAAAATTACAGTTGTTTCTTCTTGTTAAGGGATTTCTTTTAATATTTATTGAAGATATGTTTGCTCATATTCAATAAGATAAAACCAAACAGTTAGAAATCAATAATACTAAGCACATATTTATTAGATTCGATTTTTTAATATTAATATGCAAATTAGCCTTCCCGTTCACACTGTAAACCGCTATTTTGTTGAATATATAAATACAATTGCATGTTAATAGTATGTAGATATGGTCAACCGTATTAATAATGGAAAACTATTTTATTAATAATTGAGGTTTAAATAAAAATAAAATCATGGAGAAAGTGATGTAAATAACTAAGGGAATTATGACTTGTGTAGTAATATAGTTTCGGTTACAGCCAGAAAAACTCACAATCTCCATTATAACAAGATGTATAACCGTATCTCGTATACAACAATCATAATTCCTAAAAAAAAAATCTCCTTTTCTATCAAAGACTTTTTAATGAAACCTAAATACAATTACAAAGATCCACAATTGTCAATCCAGCCAGGAACAATCGATCTTAAAAGTTTTGTATTAATACAAAATGTTTCAAGACAATATACATTTTGATCCTCTGATAGAAGACAAAAGGTCAATAGTAATAAGGTGCCAGTTTTGAGACTTTTGCCGATTCCAAAGAGAAACAGGTTCTTCTGCCTTGTTATCCTTGCTAATCAAAAGTCAGAAGTCAAGACAGGATTAAGAGAGCAAGATATTACTCATTGCTAATCCTTTGAAAGCATTCATTTGTCTAAAATGAGCTCTTTGCATTCTGAGTCCCTTTCAAATGCACAAAGGTGAACCATTCTGTCTGCTAATTCTCTCTTAGCTCTTTGCGAAGAGGCTAGCTGATTTCATCTCTATCATTTGCAGGTGTGTGTGTGTGTGTGTATCATGGGGATCACAGATTTTATTAGAGCCTTAGTGTTAATAAGTTAACTGTTAAATTTTTGGTTTGATTGGTTGGATTTTACGGCATGTCAACACTCAAGGGTTATTTTATACCAAAATCATTTTGTTTTATTCGTTCTTGATGGGTATTAAAATTTCTTTTTTTTTAACTCAATTTATTAAACATATTTTAAACTCCTTGGGATCACAGATTTATTAGAGCTTTAGTGTTAATAAGTTAACTGCTAAATGTTTGGTTTGATTTTACGGCATGTCAACACTCGAAGGGTTATTTTATACCAAAACATTTTGTTTTATTCGTTCTTGATGGGTATTAAAATTTCTTTTTTTTTTTAACTCAATTTATTAAACATATTTTAAACTCCTTGGGATCACAGATTTTATTAGAGCTTTAGTGTTAATAAGTTAACTGCTAAATGTTTGGTTTGATTTTACGGCATGTCAACACTCGAAGGGTTATTTTATACCAAAATCATTTTGTTTTATTCGTTCTTGATGGATATTAAAATTTCTTCTTTTTTTTTTAACTCAATTTATTAAACATATTTTAAACTACTGGGGATCATAGATTTTATTAGAGCTTTAGTGTTAATAAGTTAACTGCTTGCAACTGCTAAATGTTTGGTTTGGTTGGTTGGATTTTACGGCATGACAACACTTAAAGGGTTATTTTATGCCGAAGACATTTTCTTTTATTCGTTCTTGATAGGTATTGAAAATTCTTTTTTTTTTAACTCAATTTATTAAACATTTTTTAAACTCCTTTTATTCTATTTGACATAGATGGGACCCTGACAGGTGTTGCCACTCCGGGTCACAGTGGTGATGAATGGGTACCCCACATTCATCAGAGCTCCAGAATTGAACATTCACTATCAGATAGTTTAACGTCATACTCAGGACATCAAAACCTTCAGCTACCGCCTTCTAGCACATATATGATAAAAAGGGTTGGGGCTTGCCATAAGGGCAATAGGGTTGAGACAATCATATAGGTGTTAGGACTTGACGTGACCAGCCCGATGCCCTTCCGACCGCCCATCTAACTAAGTAAGGGCCAAAGCGGAGTGTTGCATGTCAGACTGCTCAGCCACTAGGTTTCCATCCTTAAGCATCACGGGTTGCCCTTGGAGGGTCTAACCATTTGCAGAGTATTCTAAGGCCCCAGCCGGCAGGGCTTTGTCAGAATGGGAAAAGAAAACGTTGTGTGGAGAGTATCATAAAAATGACGCAGAAAATATGTTGAAAAATTCTCACAGTGAGATCTAATAACGAATGAAAGAAGAAATAATTCACTAGTAGCAAACCAAATATATTGATATGAAAAATATTTATGTACAACAAACATTCTTGGTGAAAAGAATGTTGCTCATTAAAAAAAGACGTGTGGCATCACCTGCTATAATGAAAGTGCAGAGTCTTAAAATGTTACTTTTTATATACACTTTTTAGATCAAGTTACCTTTAAGCACCCTAGGGGCAACCTGGATTCAGAGAGACATGTTTCGTTTTGCACCGTCAACATGTGGTTGTTTGTTACCAGACGATTTTTAGACGCATTTTTTTTTTATTATAAAAGTAACTGCTAACCCTAACCCTAACAAACAACCGGATATTGACGGTGCAAAGCGAAACATGTCCTTCTGAATCCAGGTCGTCCCTGGGGTGCTTAAAGGTAACTAGGTCCCACTTTTTATATATAGGCATTTAATGTTGGTTCCTTGGTTGTTTTAGTGAGTTATTTAATACCAATTTTTTTGTAATTAAACTATAGTCTTTTAGACAATGAAAAATAAAATTATTCTAATTATTATTCTTATGATTCTTGCATTCTATTAGATTCCCATATATCACAGTTGAATGAGCTGTCTATCTTTATCAAATTATAAACTGGCTTTATTAGTTAAGTTAAAGTTAATAGAAAAAATGACAGGTATTTAAAAAATGAAATAATTTATTATAGATTATTTCAATTTATTATCTAGATATATGAATAGATTATTTATATTATATCTACATCCTGATGATTAATGTTATGTTTAAGTAATAGGTACCAGAATATTTCCTTAGGGGACCCTCCCCAACTTTTCGGCATATATGTCCAGTACCTAAACTTTGATCCCTACCTATTTTTAGTCGTTTTCAGCAGAACTACCAGTTATCTATAAATTTCAACGTCCCTTTTTTATTTTTGTAGATAGTTTTTAAGTAAGTAAAGTCTAATATCAGCCAGTTCTAAATAGCGCTAGACTTATTCAAAACTAGTCTATGAATAATTATTTGTAAACAATTATATCTCCAAGTATGTATTGAACCAAACCCTGTAACATAGGCAGGACGTTTTTATGCAGAGTAAAGCTAGTTTTAATTCAATTTTCCTTTTCCTAGACTGGTTGCCTAACTGAGACTAAAGAACCCAATATATACTACCATTTACCCATAGCTGAAGGTAGAACTGATGAATTTATGCCTTTCCCAAAGTGGATGTTATAGCTTCAAATAATCCATTCTTAACTAGTTGGACCTGTGGATATACTACAGTATGATAATCTTAGTATTACAACGTTTGATATATTTGTTTAAGAGTTATTACAAAACAGATTAATATGTAAAAAGTATAATCTTAGGTTTAACTTTTTTATTATTATTTTCATCTTTTCATTATGTTCGATTGAACGTGTTCATACCCTCTATCTTTCTCTACTCTATTTCTTTCTTTCTTATATTTTTCCTGTGTAGCATATCCTTTTTCTTCCCTTTCTTTATAATAAAAACGGAATGGTCCATCATTTAGCAGTGGTGACGGCACTCATAAGAAATAAGAATTCGGCGAATAAGTAACACCAGATAATCAGGAGTTACACTTTTGCATTTCATCTTGTACGATTTGGACGGTCTCATTTTTAACCGGAATGTATTGCAAGAGTATAACAGTTGTTCTTCTAAAGAACATGAGTATTAATATATAGTAATTTGTAAATAATTACATATTCAATTATGTATTGACCCAACCCTTCTAACATAGGCAGGATATCTTTAAGCAGAGTGAAGCTAGTTTCAATTCAGTTTTCCTTTTCCCAGACTGGTTGCCTAACCAAGGCTAAAGAATCCAATATGTAATACCATTTACCCATAACTGAATGGAGAACCGATGGATTTATACCTTTCCAAAATGGATGTTATAACTTCAAATAACTATTCTTAATACTGAATAAAATAGGTTTTGTATCAAAATAACAACTAGAGATCTATACAATGGCTCGATAGAAATCTGAAATCCTACAGGAACATTTTGGTGAAGCGAGACAGGAATTATTTGATATATAAATTTCTTTCAATTAGCCAAATAATGCAAAAGATATAAAGACCATCTTGAAACAATACATTTAAAATTCATTGCGTAGTTTGATAACTAACGTCATAAATAGAACGTAATAGTTTCAAAAACGTTATCATTAAACATTATATATGAAGACTTTATTGCAACCTGCTTATTCACTTGACCTTGCTATTAGAAATGACCCTCTTTCAAGTATGTAAACCACTTCCGTATAGATAAAATCTACTCCAACCAAGAAACTTTCATTCAGCTTAAAAGTTCTTTTAACAAAAATTCTTTAGCAAGAGAATTGACATGTGGAATAAGTACGCAGCTGGAGAATATTGTAATTGAATAAATCATTTTCTTTGAGAATATTTTCAACATATCTTTAAATACATATACTGTTGCAAACTGAACAACCTTATAGAATAAATTGATAAATTTGGAACTTTTCTTTTTATCTTTTTCAAATATAATGTATTAAACCCTTGTTAGGTTATTTTATGCTGAACACATTTTGTTTTATTCATTTTTCATAGGTATTGAAAATTCTTTTTTTAAACTCAATTTTAACACATTTTTTTAAACTCGTTTTCTATCTAACCCAAACATTGGACTGTCTGAATATGCTATGACCTAAGCCTGTTGCAGTTTAAATAAATTATTACATGAAGCAAATTTAAAGTTTTTTTTCCTTCATTTATTCATTGTATTCCTGTCTGTTCACACACCTGCAACAAGGCACAGAGCTCTCACTACGGATGACATGTATTATTACATTTGAAGCCCATATGGAATGATTCTCATCACCATATATATAAGAGAGTTTTATAATTGCTTGAAGCATTGTGTACATATTGGTTTGGAGGTTGATTTTGAAGGCTTATAACAATGCAGGTGTAAATAATAAGTTAACAATGGTGTTGTGTGTTAACCTGTATTTTATTCTTGAATTTTCGAGATAAAATCTCTTTTTCAAAAGATCACTGGAACTGAAGTCGTCTTGTTGTTGCATTTCTAGTTAAATCTAGTTAACTAGAAATGCCATAACAAGACAATTTCAGTGATCTTTTGAAAAAGAGATTTTATCTCGAAAATTCAAGAATAAAATACAGGTTAACACACAACACCATTGTTAACTTATTCTTTACATCTGCATTATGATAGCCTTCAAAATCAACCTCCAAACCAATATATATATATATATATATATATATATATATATTATGGAAGAGATGACTTACCGGTGAATATGGTCACGGTGGTTGATGTGAAGTTCATAAAGGTAAGGCAGTGATATAATAAATAAAAACGTGCTCAATACGTTAGTAGAGCAAATTTATTTTAATTATAGGTCCAATATTATTATCACTAATAGGTTATCACTTGGACCTATATTAGTATTACTAGCAAATATATGCACCCTCCGGGTGCAAGTATTTAAGTTTTAATGTAATAAAATATTGTATTAAATTAGAAAGGCTAATAAACTAAATATACAGATAAAAAGATTTGAAACAGAGGGAGTATAATAAAAGATTTGAAACAGAGGGAGTATAATAAAAAATGTGAAATTAGTCTTTCATTGATATTTTTCTAATTTAAGTATTTAGTTAAAAGAGGAAGTAAAGAATAAAATGACAGTTATTTTATCTTGTTAATGGATTTCATTTAAGATTCATTGAAAAGATTTTGGCTTATATTCATTAAAATAAAACCAAACAGTTAGAAATCAATAATATTAAGCACATATTTATTAAATTGATTTTTAATATTAATATGCAAATTAGACACTGTAAACCGCTATTTTTATTGTATATATAAATATAATTGCATGTTGTTAGTATGTAGACATAGTTAACAGTATTAATAATGTAAGACAATTTTTATTAATAATTGAGGTTTAGATAAAAATAAAATCATGGAGAATGTGATGTCAATATAAGAGAATTGTGACTTGAGTAGGAATATAGTTTCGGTTACAGACAGAAAAAACACAATCTCCATATAATAAGATATATATATATATATTATATATATATATATATAATATATATATATATGAGAGAGAGATGATTAGTCAGTCAGAAAGTTGCATTGAAGTTTAAAGTTAGTTCATACTAGGAGGTATTGCAAGAGAGGATAGAGAGAGTTGAATCACAATTGAAGAAAGATAACTAGAATTAAAATCCTGCCATCTTCACAAAAACTTGAGAGGGAAGACAATACAAACAATAAAAACTTGTAAAAAAGATTTTTTAAAGCTTGTTCACATTCGTTTTTCCTTCTCCCAAACGGTTTCCTTTCCAAGGTTAAAGAACCCAGTCCGCCCTACTATCTACTCATAACTGAGTGGGGAGGGTAAGAACAGATGGATTAATACCTTTCCCAAGTGTATTAGCACCCCGTGAAATGCAAACAGCCTTTGACAGGATTTGATTAGTTGTGTGACCACTTTAGCAACAGCAGGTACTCTAAGCTACCTGAATTAAAAAGAATTGATTTAGTATTAAATGACCCGAAAAGTTTATATAACAATAAAACAACCAACCAACCAGGATTTGAACTCTGGTCACTGATTTACATTTCCTACGATGATAACCATTATTCTGTCTCTGACTTTCCTGCCATACAGACCATTACACCATGACAGAAGAAGCAGGTCCTTCTTAGGAGATAAGCATGGATTATCTATTCACTGACAGCAATTCATCCTGATAATCTCTCTCGTTTATTTCGCTGAGTCTCATTCATGTTTGGTTTGTTTGTTTGTTTTACGGCATATCAACCCTTTTCGGGTCATTTAATGCCGAAACAAGTCATTTCGATAAAAGTTTTTTTATGTTTCAAGTTCTTAAGATTGGTATAAATAATGTTCATTGACTTTATTTGGTTTTGTTTGGTTCGGATTAGTTTGTTTAATGGTAGAATAACCCTGTGGTCATTTAATGTCGAAAATTAAGTGCGGGATAAAAGTTGGTACTTAAGTTTCCTTTACTGGTGTAATTTTTGTAGATGTATTTCGTGGGTGTATTTTAAATCTGATTCAGAGTTTTAGATATATTTTTCCTAAGTCTTGTGTAACTCTTGTAAAGGCAAAATCCATTTCTACACAAACAAATTAATGTTCCCACATTTTGCATTGGCTTTTCATTTCAATATTTCAAAGTATTATGGTAAAAAGAACATTTTTCAAAAACGATGGAGAAAAATTTTAATTAAAAATGGAAAAAATACTCGAGTTTTATTTTATTTTAGAAATTTATTTGATAATTTCAATTTCCTTATAAGACAATTTAGATTTGGTTTATTTGTTTAATGGCATATCAACTGTCACGGGTTATTTAATACCAAAGCCATCCTCGTAGCCTGTTTTTATCTATCTCAGGCAGAGATAGATATATGGATAGATAAGAACAGTGAGTTCTTATCTATCTATCTGTATTGCCTGTTTATTGTGGATATTTTTAATCTAAAATCTATAAAAATAGAAATATGGCGTAATGAATATGCGTACAGAAAAAAAGGATTTTGGATTACTACTTTTGGCATGACGAGAACAATAGAATACTAAAGGATTATATTTGCTAAAATTTCTCGTAATTAAGGGCCAATCTTTCTGGATATCAGTGGCTTGTAAATGTAGGCCTATATCCCACCTGGCATTTTGATAACCAAATCTTTATCAGCTGAAGAATATTGACAGTTTATCAATCAAACTCTTATGATCGTCAATTTTGGGGATAAGAGCCATATCGATTTTCCACAACAAGAAGCATTTAAATAAATAAACTTCAGATCTTTCTAACAAGTCATTATTCAAAGTTTTGAAGAATGTCTTTGCTGAAAGCATTGAAATAAATCCCTCTTTCAAATTAGAAATGTTATTCCAGATCACCAAGAAACAGAACGGAAAGATTTAGTGAACAGTTCAAGTTATGAGCCAATGTTTCAAGCCAAGAAAACTTCATTGATTTGTTTGCTATGTATATATTTATAATGTATCATCTGAAACGTTTATGCAGAAATGTTTTATTTCCGAAATAGAGAAGCAACTGGCACTCAACTGTGAAGTGAACGTGCCTGTGGCTTTGACTGGCAGATTTCTTACCCAAAAGCCTGGAAAGTGTCAGATTAACCATGAGATGCAATCATATCTCCAAAGCCATTGATATTAAAAATTTAAAATTACCTACTCCTTTCTCTCACTTACGCTTCACTTCTTTTACAGTGGCTTACGAAAAGTTTTTAGTCGGGAGAAATAAACTAGATCCAATTTCAAATTACGTAATACCTACTCAACATAAATAAACAATATTCGAACTAGTATTGACTATTGTAATAAATGATTAAATTGATTTTTCGTTAGTGTCAGTGGAAGAGACATTGTTACGCATTAATTTTTTAACGCATTTTCGTCCAGAAAATGCGCTGAAAAATTATTAAAAAAATTCAAAACTACAAATCTCGTCACCTGCAACAACTCCTCCCCCAAACTACCCGTCTTAATGAGACCAATATTGTGTATGAATTCAAATGTACCGTAGGAGACTCTCTCCAAAATTAATAATACATATATTGGCCACACGACGACTACATTATCACGTAGATTAACCTACACCTATCAGATTCCAGCTCCATTAATCAACATCTTAAAACACATTCATGCCCCCCTCTACCTACCGCAAAATTCTAACTGAAAATACACACACACTACATAGAGAAAAAAACAAACAAAACTTCAAATAATTGAAGCTTTATATATAAAACAAAAAAAACTACCCTAAACAAAATAAAGTTTGAAGTAAGTCAACATATCCTAAAATGCTTATAATTTTCTGCCTACATTACTTCCATTATTCCCCTCCCCTTATCACAACCTGTGCCCCCCTCAAAAAAATCACCACCGCTTTGTTCAAACTACTACCATTCCAAAAACCTCTCACTACCAATTGATATTACCTCCCACTAATTCCTTGCTACTACTCGTTCTCGTTAAAAACGAGATATGAAAACTATTCCATCGTTTCCCACCTGAGGATGGCAAAGTGTATTGCCGAAAGCGCTAGTGTTGAAACCTTCGGTGGACTGTTATACCAGTTCCACCCTGACACCAGAAGGATGGCCCGAAGATTGGAAAGGATCAATGAAAGACTTGTCAGACAGGAATTGTCTGTTCAATTCAACAAAACTTGTATAAAAGAAAAAATGCTACCTAAATACACTTATATATATACAGAACCCTAAGAAACTAAACGATAGAAGTGAGAAGAGCGGATATCTGTGGGATATGATAAATATACACATGATTATTTTATATATTTTCCAGAGAAAGAAGTAAATTAACTAACGAAAGATTGTATAGGAAAATTGTTCGGGGATTAATGTTTGCAATGACTATGACTTAGACCAGATTTATATTTTATTGTAACGGAAGTGTCACTATTTATGAGCGAACTATACGTGAAGCATATGATGTTAACGAAACATAGATATAAGATTCCATTTCATAAGAAATGACTTACAGAAATTAAACTCAGACTTTTTAACATAGCTAGTGAAAAAATAGCAGATATTATTCACAAAACCAGTGAACAGATATAAAATGTAATGAAGAATTTACGTATCTGTTGATTGGACTTTGGACTGAATTTTTTACATGTAAAAAAAAAAGAAGAGAGATATCATGTGACAATAAGTCCAACACCCAAAATAGAGGAAGGAAGAAAAATAAGATGGAGATCATGTGATAACAAACAAGTGCACAAAAATGAAAAAAATAGAGGATCATGTGACAAGTCAAATACCCAAAATTGAAGAAAACAAAAAAAAACTTTTAAAAACTATTTAAAACTATTGACTTTGTTATAATAATGTGATGAACTTTGTTTTATGAAAAATATTAACTTTGAATAATGTAAATTTTAAATGTGAAAATTGTAAAAGAGTTTTGTACATTTGTAAAAAGAAAAAAGTCAACTTGTCTGATAATGGAAGTGACCAAACCCTGTGTTTTAAATATTTTTTTTTATTTGAAGGAAATTTTAGTTGGAGAGGAGATGTTGAATTTTACCAACTAAAATAATTCCTCGAGCATAGGCTACTGCCTGTAGGTCACGTTTCCAGAACTAGGTGGTAAAATTACTACGCGACGACCACTGACGCCATAAGCATTGGTGCGTAATTCATTTTCCCTTTTTTTGTCTTTGTTCCTTGTATTATTCTGTTCAGTGTAGTCAACCACCGTGTAAGCACGTCTGTTCAGTACCTCCGTTAAAATATGTGTTCTTATTTTACTAACACTATGAGTCGACTAACCCATACCATTTCAAGTAGCAATATGTCGCTTTATTCAATAAAAATTATCAGTTTTACTTGACTTTTTTACTGTTTAGTTCAGATCGATTGATTTTAATGTCATGTCAATCCACCTAGGGTTATTTTATGCAAATAAAAGCATGTGTGTACATATTATTTTGAAGAAAGCAGATTCATATATATATATATATATATATATATATATATATATTCAATTATTTATTAAATATAACTGTTTATACAGAGGTTTTAGTGAGCATCTACCTAAGGTATCAGGCTTTTGCCTTCTTCAGGATACTATTTCATCCCTCTGATGCTCACTAAAACCTCTGTATAAACAGTTATATTTAATAAATAAAGCTCTTATATTTGTAATTGAGCACTTTATTTTCCTTTATTTCATCTCGGAAAAATTACCAATATATATATATATATATGAGTAGTGGCTTACCGGTGGGTACGGGTACGATCGTTGGGAGCGCACAGTATCCAGGGGTTAAGACCGTGGAAAAACAAATACAAAGTGCTCAATACAATGGAGAGCAAAATTTATTTAAGAAATGGATATAAAGTATATATATATATATATATATATATATGCTATGAAAAGATTAAATGTTTTATTCATATTCAATTAAGCGTTAAAAGCTAAGAGGATAATGGGGGAGAAGAAAAGAAAAAAGAAACAAGTAAGCTTGCTTATTGTTTTCTCCTCACTCAACAGAACTAAATACCAAGGAGAATGTAAGTTAACATGAGATCGAGTAAGATTAACTTTTATTTTCCTCGGTATTTAGCTCTGTTGAGTGAGGAGCGAAATTAGTAAGCTAGCTTGTTTCATTTTTTTCCTCGTTGTTTTCTTAGCTTTTAACACTTCTAATTGAAAATGAATAAAATATTTGTTCTTTTCCTGGGATTAATAAAATTCTGTACCCCCCCCAAAAAAAAAGTATATATATATATATATATAAGGCCAGTATATTAGTATATTTATGATTACCTTAATCTGTTTCAAGCTATTCTGCTAATTTTCCTTAATTCTATCTTTTTCTCATTCTCTTCAAGGCATCTGTCTCATTTACAAGACCAATTCATTGCTGAAATGGTAACAAGTTTTCCTAAGGTACCAGTAGACAGTGTTGAAATTGAGATAAATGATAAGCTTTTTTCCCCTTGGGAGATTGTGGCTACATATTCTTCAGATCTCCTTTTCAACACATAATTGCATAATCTGTAATAGACAAGTGGTATATCTCTGTATTTGTCAATGCCGGAATCTATCAATTCATCTGTTTATTCAGTTCTTCACTAATCTACCAATTGGCCTGTTGTTATTATACCTGTCTAGTTGCCAATCTTTTATTACTGTTTTGCCTGCCTTTCTATCCTTGCTCTCCTTTCTCTCCTTTCTCACCTTGCTCATTTCTTCAAACACTACTTTTAGTTGTTATCATGTTATATTGACTTTTCTTTTAATATTCATATCTTTTAGCTATATATATATATATATATATATATATATATATATATATATATATATGTGTGTGTGTGTGTGTTTATATGCTATATATATCATATCATATCTTTTAGCTATATCTGTATATATATATATAGATATATATTATATATCCTATATATGCTATATATGGTCTCTATCTGATGTGAAGTTCTATTCTGGATCTCTGGGAAATGTGAAGGCCACTCTGACCTGGAAAGGTAGTACCTGTTAGTCCCATGCAGGGGTTAAATAGTAGAAAAAAATGAATTTTTAAAAAGTGTTTAAAAAATGTGTTTTAAAAAATTGAATATCCATCAAGAATGAATAAAACAAAACATTTTTGCATAAAGTAACCCAACAAGGTTTGGCATGCTATAAAATCCAACCAAACAATAAGAGCATGCATACTATGCTTATAAGCTCTTGGAAGTAATGCCTCCTATTCTATTATTCTAATACATATAGTCAAAGACAAATGAACCTGGTAGGAAGGGTCATAATACATAATCTTAATAATCTATATATTGATACTCGTGTTCCTTAAAAGTATTTTATAATCTTGCAACACTCCCTGGTTAAAGATGAGACCGTCCAAATTGTCCGAGATAAAATGCAAAATATAAATTCTGATTTCTCTGAATGTTTGAGATGAGGCTTGAAGATTAGTATTATCTGCGTTATTCGGACTATTGTCCCCATCTTCATTGTTACTTGTACAACGTTTCGGCCGATATACCCTCCGGCCTTCTTCAGGTATTTCTTGGATTTCATGGACTAAATAAAGGGTTAGGTTCCAAGTTCCATGATGGCTCCCGAATACGACAAAAAAGTTCTCGAGTTCGAAAATAAGGTTCCCGAGTCCGACAAGAAATACCTGAAGGCCGGAGGGCATATCGGCCGAAACGTTATACAAGTAACAATGAAGATGGGGACAATAGTCCGAATAACGCAGATAATACATAAATTCTGATTATCTGGTGTTGCTTATCCACCAATTTCTTATGAGTTTCGTCACCTCAGCTAAGTAATGGACCAGAAAAATAAACGAATTTAAAGAAAAATTGAGTACCATGAAGAATGAATAAAACAAAATGCCTTCAGCATAAAATAACCCAACAAGGGTTGACATGCCATAGAATACAACCAAACAGATTTACAACAGAATTATTGATTTTAGTATTAGAATTATTGATTTTCTTTTTTAATTTTTCTTTTTGGAAGACTTAAAGAAACTTATGAAATGTCAAATGAGTTAAACTACAAGAATGATATGTGGAATGACGTATTTTTCAAGGCTTAAGATCATTCTTTTGTTGTTTTTTTTTTTGTCGAGACAAGAAATTTTCCGCCCTCCCCCATAATATAAAGCTATAATTCAATCCATTCAACTCCTAACATATACAGATATATCTATATATTAGCATGTTTCCATTTCATCTCTTGCTATTTAATTATCCATATCTCTTACAACCAATCTTCCATCCGCCAAATTCATCATTCAACTCCTCCATTGAAATTTTCTTCAGTACATATCTAATACATTGGTGTTTCCTATTTTTACAAGCACTATCTCTTTATCTATCAATTTACCTATTTTCATGTCTATTTACTTATATCAGCTTTCAGTAAGAAAAAAAGGGGAATATACCAGCCTTTCCGAGTGCAATCTTATATATATATATACAGTCCATTATCACTTGACAGTAATATTCCTTTCCAGTGCAATGCCACAACCCTTCAAATAAACTATCCTATGAAGAACGCACTTTTGGCAGTGACCGGTATTAAAGATTCAATTTAAACCATTGAAAGAAGCAGAAGAACCAGAACACTTCCCGCTATTATGTCCGTTTTTGAACAATAACTTCCCATCATTATATCAAGGATATCTCTCATCTCCCTCTTTTCTGCTCTCAAGGAGAAAAATAGCCAGTGGCTTCCATGGGCGTTAAAACATCTTGGAAATCACCCAGATGCACTTTCTAAATATGAACAGTACAGTTCAAAGCAGCTACAGATGATATTGCTCGAGTGCTTCGAGAGGTTTTCTTTTGTATATCTAATGCTGTTAGAGATGGAAAGATTTCAAATTCATTATCTAAAACCTTTTTATTGCTGAGTCAGCAGACATTTTGAGATTTTCTATGAAGCCAACAAAACTTCATTCTACATTGAACTTTGAAGAACCTTACCAAAAAGTATTGCCAGTTTCTTCCAAAAACATCACTTCTATAATATGAAAACATTTATTTATATTATAAGTCTTCCTATTCACAAATATAGTTACAAGCACAAACAACTACAAATCAAGTTATGATATGAACTTATTGATCCACCATCATTATATATATATATATATATATATATATTATATATATATATATATATGCAAAAGGAATATTCTATTTTTCTTATCACTTTTATTCATCTTTATATATATATATAAGATAAATCTAATGGGTCAGACTAACCAACTAAAAGTTTCGCTTAATGCTCTTCAGGGCTAAGATCTTAGCCCTGAAGAGCATTAAGCGAAACTTTTAGAAGGTTCGTCTGACTCATTAGTTTTATCTTTATTATTTGCTCTACTTAGGTATTGAGCACTTTTTACTTAGCTTTAGTCTACCATCATAATATATATATAATGCATAAGGAATATTTCTATTTTTCTTATCACTTTTGTTCATCTTTATATATTTATATATATATATATATATATATTATATATATATATATATATTATATAAGGATAGTGTAGACACAGTCAAGTGCTTGATGACTTTCAGTTACTTGCTTATGGGATCATCAAATCATAACATAGAATAAAATTTATTCTACGATTTTTGGCATGTTCAAATTTTAAGTGTATTTATTCAATAAGTACACTCAAAATTGGAACATGCAATATTAGACTGTCCGCATTGTTTTTTAAAACAAGTTTAAATAGATACATGACTGGTATTATATACAGTTTGTTTTAATTTAATACATATTTAAAGTTTACATTTCAAATTGTTTTATTTTTTAATCCTTTAATGAATTTGATGATTTTACTTACTTAGGGTACAAACTCGCTGATATTGAATTTTTTACTCCCACCCCTCAGGCATATGTTTCAAAAATCTAATTTTACATCGCCCGGAGGACGTTTTTTATTTTGTACTAGTATATTTAAGTTAGGGTAGCAAAGATTTTGGTAGATTTTGTTTGCTTTCATGATAAAAGAAATATGTAATTAATTAATCCATAAATCAATTAATCATGTGTTTTATCCCCGTTTGATTTTGTATTACCTTTAAGTTGGCTTTGTGTGTCAATCCTTGTTGGGTTATTTTATATCAAAGTTACTTTAACAAATATAACAATTATATAATGTATGAAAATGTATCTTCAAAATTATTTTAAATAGGTATATGCACTTCATACTTAGTTGAAATGTCAATGTTTTTAAAAAGCAATGTATTAATGAAGTTCAAAATCACTTGAAACATTAACTCAAACAAATCTATGGGTAATATTACTTCAGATCAGAGTGGAAGTAATGGCAATGA
Source organism: Doryteuthis pealeii (assembly GCA_023376005.1). NCBI lineage: Eukaryota > Metazoa > Mollusca > Cephalopoda > Myopsida > Loliginidae > Doryteuthis > Doryteuthis pealeii. The sequence goes on along the minus strand of CM042142.1, from coordinate 61,101,161 downwards.
AGAGATGAATTCACAATCTCCAGAGCTGAACCCTCAACACCAGATTCAGTTTAGTGTCATATACAGAACACCATATTCTTTAAGATCAATCTATCCTGCTGAATATATTATTGTATACATATCTTAGATGAGAGGAAAGTGTATGTATGTATGTATGTATGTATATACATGTAGAATTAAACAAAAGACACATCTCCTGTTTAACAACTTTTTAATATTTGGGTGGAATTCGTGGAGAAGTCCACCAAAGTTCAGGCCCCGAGTACTTTCGGCACTTCGAAGTGCCATCATCAGGGGTGATGTATTCCAGTTTTGTTTTTGTTTTTGTTTTTTATTATATTAATGTGGAGGCTGGAAGGAGAAGAATTGATGAGAAAGATGTTATAGACATTTTAAAATGTGTGTACTGCATTGGAAATTAATTTTGTTTAAGGATGGTTTGTATTATATATATATATATATATATATATATATAGGCATGTGATCTAATGGTTAGTCGTAGGAAATGGACTCGTCGACCCGAGTTCAATTCCTGGATGAAGATGTTTGCATTTCACATAGCGCTAATACCCTTGGGAAAGGTATGAATCCGATTCTCACTCCAGCTATGGGTAAATAGCAGGGCAGACTGGGCTCTTTAACCATGGCTAGGTAACCAGTCTAGAAGAAGGAAAACTATGAATTTAGACCTGTTAAACTCCGCTTAAGAAATTAACCATGTGTCATATCATGCTCGTGTGGAGGGGTTGGTAATATATATATAATCAACCCCTCTGCATGAGCAGAGTTTAACAGGTTAGAATTCCGTTTTTCTTCTCCTAGACTAGTCATAGCTGATGCGAGAGTGATTGGATGCATACCTTTCCCAAGGGTATTAGCACTATGGGAAATGGAAACAGCCTCATCCAAGATTTGAACTCTGGTCGACAAGTCCATTTCCCATGTTTCTAACCATTACACCATGCAAATCAAACGAAACTTTATCCTAACCTAGAAAATTATAATATTGTAAGTGAGTGCTAAAATGAAGTGGCCACAGGGTGTAAATAGATAGGTGATGGAAAAGGAGCCAGAGGAGAGAGGATTTGATGAGTTTCCGAATTTGACCGGTGGGCTAAATGCAATAAAATATGCTCTATCTGACACCCGAGCATGAAAAGAGCAATTAGTGTCATGTTGCCGAAATTATCAAATGGTTGCAAGAGCAGGTCAAGCATACCACCTACACAGACAGAAGTTGGGCTTTACTGTTCCGAGAATACCCATGAAAGAAACTCTGTGTTTTTTCCAAGACTGGCACAGTAGTGAGAGAAACCATAGTTTGAGATTAAATGTAAAGAAGATATATTTGTCTGTTTTAATGAGATGAGGCTTGATATGAATAATTTTGAAATTTTGGACAGTTGTCCTCATCTTTATTATGGTATGTATAGACATTTTGAAATTTCTGTTTTAGAATAAGTAATTTTCTTCCATTTTATTTTTTCTATATCTAATCCCATTTCTGTCAATAAATCTGGGGGCATTTATACATGTTTTGAGTGCCTTGAACTAGTGGCAATGATTTTGACACTGAAACCACATTTAAATTCAAGGTTATTGTCTGATGCCTTATTTTAATGTAATTTTTAAAAATAACACCTAAATAAAACCCAATATTACAGTGGCCTGAACATTGTGTTTATACATACCAAAATAAAGATGAGGACAACAGTCAGAAATATTAGAATTATTCATATCCAAGAAGAGTTGGTTTCTACTGCATCAAAGAAAGACTCACAAATCCCTACTCAAACATTCAGTGTTTGTCACCTGTTTCCATGTGTTCTTAGAGTCTCAGCAAGTAAAATAAAGAAAATAAACAATGGATGGTCCTATATTTGAGGCAAATTGTGTTTTCCCTCATCCATTAGACAATCGGCTCATCTCCATCCTGACAAAGCAGTTTTTGATGACAATACCACAAAATCAAATAAAAGAAACTTTTACTTATATTCATTTTTCAAAATTGTTTAATAGCTTTATGCTTATGACATTAAAATCTTCCTACAACTAATTTCATGTATTGAGATAAATACATAAATGTTCATAGAATGCATGTGAATAAGATTACTTGCTCCTCAATAAAAAAATTGTTTTCATCATTTTATATATAAAGTAGGTAAAGTCGTCGGGCGGCCTAAAGTCGGTATCAGCCAGTCAGCGAGGGAGTCTATTTTAATTGCGCTAAACCAAGGAGATTGCTTTTGGTGTCTGAGGTGGAGCGCCATACCTACCATTAGCTCCTTACTTTACCGCACAGATACGCTGAGTTGGCGAGGACCGGTATCAAACTAGGAACCTTGTGGTTTCTAGCCGAATGCTCTACCGACTGAGCTAACCCAGCCCCTTTTATATATATTTATGTGTGTGGGATGGTCACTGTTTCAACTTTTGCTGGAATGGCGTACCAAAGGCAGTATTATTGGTAGAGTGCTCAACATAAAATAGAGCTGTTATATAATAAAATAAATATATAAAGGTTTTTCATATCTATTTATTAGGTGACAAAGGAACATTCACGACCATATTGGTTTCATGCGAGGCAATCATCAGGTGAAGATATTTCAAATGCATTTGAAACATCTTCACCTGATGATGTTATATACACATCGTTTCAATCAATGTGCCCTCTGGCCTTCTTCAGGTGTTTCTTGTCAGATTCGGGCGTTCATGTCATAACACTGGGAGCCTTCAAGGAACTTCGAACCGAACCCTTTATTCAATCCACAATGGTAGACTGTTCTCATTTCGTTAACCATGACTGTGTAAAAGAGACACCCGAAGAAAGCAGAGGGCACATCAACCGAAATGTTGTGTATATAACAAAGATGAGCACAATAGTCCAAATAATACAAATCATCAAATTATCAAATTATAATAAAATAGAATAATTCAGAGGAATTGAAAAGAGATATTCAGAGAATATCAAATTATCAAATTATAATAAAAGTAAACAAAAAAATAAACCGAGAAAGACGAAAGATGTTAAGAAGAATTTATTACAAATATTTCTTCATTTCTCTAAAATGAAATGGAATTGGATTGGAGGCATGCAAAACACAATAATTTGAGGGGAGAAGGAAGAAATGTATTATAATGTAAGAACACAACATTTTGTTACAGAATTTTTAATGGGTAAGGACAAAAGTTGGAACATAATATGACAAATGGTTTTATTGACAAAAGAAAAAATTTCAAATTTAAAAATAAAAGTTTTAAGGAATAAGCAGAAACATAAATTGATGAGTAAATAAATATATATTTTTTAATCGTGCCCCGCCCCGCCCACCCCCCTCCTCACATATTGGTCAGTTTGTTTTTTTTTGTTTGTTTGTTTTCCATTTAAGCAACAGCAGTCATTTATTTATTATTTAATAGAATAATCCAGAGAAATATTTTTCTTTAGCTATTGATTATTTTTTTATTTAATTCTTTGTGTGAACACAATACAAAAACTTTGTACAAAATAAACGATGTAAAAACATTTTAAATTGATTATATAAGCTTTCTCTCTCACAAAATCAATTTTAGGCTCATAAATTACCTTTGCTTATCTGCTGCAGATGTGAACATATTTCAACAGGGTTAAAAGGTTTCTCTCGGTCTGATACAAGAAAAATGATCATTTTTGAGTCAATGCTCCAACGATGAATACGAAGGATTAATTTTTCTTATCTTCAGTCCCCTCTTCTTCTGTTGAACTGGTCAGTTACTGTAACCACAGTTCTGAAACTCTGGCCGAAAAGAAATCAGTGCGCCTATTATCCATTGGCCTAAACTAGCCAATGACCCTTTATCCATTTTGCAACTGCTGTCCACCTACTTGCAATGCTAGCTGGACATAATTAATGTGCCGGGGTCACCACCTGTTCAGCCGATGCAGTGTTTCATATAGCAGCCACTGTGTACTAACAAAATTACTTTTCATTCAATGAACTAATCAACATGTACTGATAAAAGAAGCACATAAAAGAAATGAGAGATTAGTTTTAGATCAAACACTGGCTACATTGCTCGGTCCTCAACTCTCTCTCTCTCTCTCTCTCTCTCTCTCTCCTCTCTCTCTCTCTCTCTCTCTCTCTCTCTCATTACTGACCACCTTTTAATGCTATAGGCTATATACTGACCACTCAGCGATGTGGACTAAATGTGTGCATCACACAAAAAGATAAATTAATGGATAAGTGATCAGTCCAGCCCAAAAGATTCAGGAATTCTTATTATGCTGACTTTACCAAAAACGTTTTATGATTTTGTGTAGATCGAAATCAATAGGGAAAAATAAATCCTATGCCTTGAACCCTCCTGCCTGTCACTTGAAGAAAAGTATTGTTTTTTTTTTTTTCTTAATCATAGTTTTATTTATTATTAATTTTGACTTGTATGATTTTTCATCGTTTAATTTTTACTTCCTATGTTTTTTCATCACAAGTCTCTCGTCACCAATCTATAACAGCAAGAGACAAAAATGTATCAGACATGATAATAAAAGTCCCCTAGTGAGACTCAAATTATTATTTTGTACAGGTCGAAATCAATAAAGAGATCCTATGGCTCGAAAACCATTATTGCCTGTCACTTGAAGAAAAGTATTAACTTTTTAAAGTCATAGTTTCATTCATTTCTTACTAGCAGGATCTGTAGATATACTACAGTATGACTATTTAATTATTAAATTTGATATGATTATTTAAGAGCTATTGTAAAATACTTCAATATATGTAAAAAGAGTAATAACCTTGATTTAACTCTCTCTCTCACTCTTTTTTTTCTTCCTTTTCATCTTTTTGATTGAAAATTGCTTTCTTATCAAGGAGATCAGATATCCATATATATATATTAATATGGTTGTTCCTAGATCCGTCCGTTATCATCCTGGAACACCCTCTGATTAAAAATGAGACCGTCCAAATTGTTAAAAAAATGTAAACCCAGATTATCTAGTTTCGCTTAATCGCAGATTCCTTATTTGTCTCATTTTATTTCCCCCAATTTTAACAAGGAAACATTCCAAATCATCTTGTGTCGCTTAAATGCCCAACTTAAATTAAAATGAATAGAAAAAAAGTTACATGTTTGTTTTATTTGTAATATTGAAATTGTGAATGATGGAATATGTCTTTGTAATTTTGATCTTATGTCATCCTGGCCTCCTGCTTTGATTTATGCTGTTTTAGCAACCTAGTGTCAGGTGAACTTCTTGCCCAACTTAGATATGTTCTGAGTCATGTTTTTGTAACTTTATGCCCCCACCCCCGCCCCCGCCAGATTTTTATCAGCAAATCAATGTAAATATTTTACTAACCCCCTTTTAAGAAAGATGGAGAGAGAGAGAGAGAGTTAAATCAAGATTATTATACTTTTTACACATTGAACTATTTTGCAATAGCTCTTTGTATAAGTAGAATAGTGATCTGCCCCTGTGTCTAGGCTGAACAAGGTGATCTGCTCTTGACCAAGAGATTATAAATAGAATGATGGGAAGCAGCCACTTGCAATTTGACTCTTGACGTCTGAACACTACTGACCACGTCTTTCATACTTTATACTCTTAAGTCAACATATCAAACCTTGTAATAATTAAATTATCATACTGTTAAGTATCTGGTCGGCATCCTTAGTTCCAGAAGTAGTAAGTAAGTAAGCAAGCCAATAAGAATCCGGTGTTAGAGTATTCTTTGTAAGTCCGACGTCCAAGAGAATCCAAGTGTCAATGACATAAGTTTAGAATGGGGTCTCTATTAATACAGCAGAAGCAGCAGCAGCAGTGCCAGTGATTGGACAATAGAAATCTACCCCAGGTCACTTGGTAGTCAACGAGTCTATATTTAGGAGTAGGCATCTATCACACGCCTTATATCACAAAAAACTGCAACACCTGCTAGTATGACCAATAATCTGTCTATAGAAGTCCATGCCTTTACTATGCATTTACAGTTTTACAATATCCTTTTGAGATTAATCTTCATTCAAAGAAATGTTCAGGCTATTAACGATTATCTTAATGTTGCTCCCATGTTATAACAAACGATAACACTGATAGACTTTAGAAAGCTTTATTCTACTTAGACTAATTGGTAAACTTACTAATAGTTTATATAGTCTAGTATTCTCTAGAGAGTTCTCCAAAGGGGAGGTAATCATAAAGTAGGGGAAGTAATTCTCAATTACTTATTACACCCCATAATGTTTCAGCCAGTCCACTCTACAACATTCTTCTTTTTCTTTACATAAAATTCTAACAACAGAAGTAACTGTTGTAGAGTAGCTAACACCCCTTCAATACTCTACCAGATGGACTGGCTAATAGCGATAAAATAGCCTACGATTAAAGTTGATTAACTAGCTGAATAATATTCATACTGACTTTGCTGAGTTGGCTATACTGAACTGACTCTCCTCTTTTAGTGAGAGTTTTTCTTGTTAATTGTGTGTACTTATTTGTTCTGTGTTTGTATGTATCCGTTTAGCACCGGATGCTGGTGTTTAATAAATGTGTTAAGCACAATATTCATCTGTGTATCTTTCCACCTCGTGATACAACAGTAACACAAAGAATAAATTCAGTAACTCAAAAACCTCATGGAATAATAATAACTGTTCACCAAATTCCCCCAGTTGGCAGAGTTTAGTATGTGCTGAGTGTACCCCCTGCAGAGAGTTAAGACCTCTTCATACCAAAAAAAGGATAGATAGATAGATAAAATGTTGTTAAAATGAATATATTTTTATATCATTTTCATTACTAATATTGACAATATTTCGATTTATTAGCAATGAAAATGATATAGAAATATATTCATTTTAACAACATTGTGTGTTTCATACCCTTTTTATCAATACATATACCGTCGGATTCATTTCCTTACTCTTAACTCATATATATATATATATATATATATATATATATATATATATTGTGTGTGTGTGAATAATATCCAATATTTTCGTGCAAGGATTTAACCTATTTTGAGAACTCAAATGTACAATTATATATATATATATATATATATATATATATATATATATATATATATATATAGGAAGGTTGGAGTAAATCCGACAGAATGTGGTTGTGGTAAAGAATAAAGGAAAAAGTGGACAAAAAGAGAGCAAAACTCAAACAAGTAGATGTAGGAGATATATTTCGTTCTGCATTGAGAAGGACTTGGGTATGACACTAAATTACATCTGATGGTTAGACTCCAATTCTGTAGATCTGGGGAGTGTGGTGTACCATTTCATTGCCATAACTACTAGGTCCACCCTGGCACTCTTTCAGTACCTGTTAGATACTATGGCTCCAATAGATCTGTTTGCAAATTGTTTGTATTAGATAAGAAAACCTGATATCGTATAACTGTGTGCAAAGAAACTACATAAAAATATAAATATAGGCATACAATGTATGCAGTTCTCTAATCTTTATGCATAAAATAACACCAGTTGGGTTGATATGCCTTAAGAATCAGTCAATCACTGTTCTCAAAATCATGGAAGATATGTCTTTATAGTTAGTATTATATTTTGGTTGGGAGTCATTGAAATATGTAATGAGTACAGAATTACTGTTTAGGGTTATTTTAAGGTTAATTCATTATCAAGTTGAATAGATAACTAACTACAATACAATAAAAAAAATCTTTGAATTCGATAAACGATAGCAACTATAATGAAGTCCGGGCCCGACGGGTCATCACTCAAGGCAGCACCGAAATATAACACAAGAGCTTATTTTCGGCTGATGTCTTATTCTCCATATATCGAAAAACAACATTAAAAAGTAGAAAACTACGAAATTCCTAAATAAACAGAAATTACGATAAACGATCTACATTTATTTACCATTAACATTTTCTTTTATTCAAAACCTCATTAACGACAATTCTTTAAAAATAATATCATCATCCTCTGGAATGTTATTGCTCTCAACTAGGGCTTATTTTTAAATCATCCTGAAAAATCGCGGTTGGTCTTAATTTGAAGTTAGGTCTTATTTTCGGAAAACACTGTAACACCAGGCAAATTCTATATAAATTGGTATAGAAACGAAATATTTCTTATTTAAAGATCGAAATCATGGGAAAAAGAAACAGAAATTGTTTAGAAATAGATTTTATTTTTGTAACTTAGTTTTGTAACTTGATTAAGAAGATTGAGAGAAAAAAAGATAGAAATTGTGATAACCCCAGAATATTTAGTAGTTACTATAAAAAAAAAAAGAAAAGCAATACAAATTAATGGAAAAATACTAAATCAAATTATTAACTAGAAATTAATAACTGACAATGCCTCATGATAAGAACATATTCCAAATAAATAGAAAGCATATCTTAGGGTATGGATGTGTTAATACAAAAATCTAGAAGTGGATAACCATTTGAAAAAAGACTTTAGAAATTGACGTGCACACGTCTGGGCAAGTGGTCAGTGTAGAGTAGGGGAGGACACGTCTTCTTCTATGATATGTTTAAGAATGGCTTGGGAAATAACAGAGATGGCAGGTTTCTTTATAGCGATATGACATTGTCATCTAATTAAAAAAGAGCATCTAAACAGCTGCCAACTGACCAACGCTTTGCTGAGTAGAATCACTACTCATCAGTCCTGGCCATGGTCTACCTTGACAGTTCTTGACCATCCAGCCATTTCTTTGTGAAGTCTCGGCATTAATAAGAACAGTGGTCAAGACATTGTGCTCATCAATTTTAGCCGGCGCTGTCAGACCATTCTACAGAAAAGTTGCCTTTTGTCGTTCTTCTGTGTACTCTGAGTCAAGAAAATGCTGACCAAGTATCCGAGCGCCCTGCACCACCCCCACCTCCAAAACTTAATGTATAAATTGAAAAGTGGAGAACCTTTTTGCTTTCTGGACGCAGTGAGTCACACTAACTTTAAGGGCAGTGAAGCACCAGAAAAAGAAGGGGGTAGGGCCAAAAAAAAAAGAAAAAGTCTAAGATGAAGGCGGCTGGCCGATGTCCATTAAGATGACTTTTGGCTCTTTGTGTGTTTACAATAAGGGAAACCCATTTTTCCTAGTATCTGGAACAGTGAACCAGTGGTCAAAGATCTTTTACTGGATCAAGTAGGGGGCGCCACCATCACCCACCACCTGACACACAAATCATCACGACTAACAACAATCCAACACAATTTATTTTGTCAAAAAGTCTAAATGTCAACAAGACTCACTTGTTTTCGGCTGATCTCTTGATCTTTCAAAGTTTCCACTCACACATATTCATTTGCTCTTTCTTTCTTTGTCTCATTACTCAGAACATTTATTTCTCTCTCTCTCTCTCTCTCTCTCTCCCTCCCTCTCTCACAGAGAGAGAAGAAGTAACTAATATATATATATATCTTGCTAATAACTACAATCTAGCAGATTCTTTTGATTTCTAGTAAACTAGACGATTGTATCAAAAAGAGAAAAACCCGCACTAACATTTTCCTTTTTAAAAAATTCGTAAATTAAATATTTTTACTGTCTAATACACATATGAACTGGCACATATGCTTTCATCCCTTCTTTTACTGTATGACACTAAACCGCACCCGATGGTGAGATTCCTGTTCTGAAAGCCTGGGGAGCGTGGAGTACCCTTTCATTGCCATTACTCCTTGCTGTCTAATACACATATGAACTTTCATTGTCTAATACACAATTTACTCCTTGCTGTCTAATACACATATACCCTTTCATTGCCATTACTCCTTACTGTCTAATACACATATGAACTGGCACATATGCTTTCATCCCTTCTTTTACTGTATGACACTAAACCGCACCCGATGGTGAGATTCCAGTTCTGAAAGTCTGGGGAGCGTGGAGTGCCCTTTCATTGCCATTACTCCTTGATCCACTCATAACCGGAGTGATAGTACCTGTTAGGGTACAGTCAGTGGGTCAAGTAGATCTGTTTGGAAATTATCGATATTGGAAAGAAATACTGGAAATCATATAACCGTATACTAAAAGGAAAAGTCCGACACAAAACTGCTGTTGTTTCAACGAAAGGCTAGGGGAGTAAACCTCAGAAAACAAATCAGGAGCCGGAGCCTCTAAAGATGGTGTGATGCTGAAATCCAGTACTACCTATCGACTTCTGCGACACTACCGTTGCCAAACCACATGTGTACCTTACCTTTCCTTTGGATCACAGCGACAGTGTGGAGAAGGGGGATTTGCTGCATGGTCAACAGCTTATCCTCCATGTGAACCCGCCCAGGCTATGTAGTTCAAAGAAAAGAAGAAAAAAAGTTTGACACTGCTCCACCGTCTCTCGCAGACAGAAGGCTGCCAACCAGATAGGAATACATGATCTTTCAAAGAACCACATACACGCACACTAACATATTCATTTGCCCTTCCTTTCTTTTTCTCATTATTCAGAAAATGTATCTCCTCTCTCACACACAAGAAGTAACTAGTATATATATATTGCAAATAACCACTCTCTAGTAGTTTCTTCTGATTTCTAGTAAACTTGAAGATTGTATCAAAAAGACGAAAAACCGCACTACCATTTAACTTTTTTTTTAAATCATAATTTAATATTGTGGACTGTGTAACACAGACATAGTGGTTCATATACATTCCTCCCTTGACACTTAACTTTATCTGACGGTGAGTCTCTAGTTCTAGATATTTGGAGAGTGTGGAGTACACATTAATTTCCATTACTTACTAGTCCACTCTCATCATCAGCCGTACTAGCAGTTAGGATCCCATCTATGGTTCAAATAGATATGTTTCAAAATTATTTATATTCCATAAAAATTACATTAAGATACTTTTCAGCCATTTTGTATTTCGTATGTTTTAAATATATAAAACTAGTAAACATTTTCAACCATCGGATTATTTTGTTTCTTTCAAATATGACAACTTTTTAATTGTTATAATTTTTATCAAGGCTTCTTATTTCTCTTAAAATTGTTGAGGGAGGGGTATTTCCTTTGCATTCACATATTCCTTAAAGATATTTCTATTTTAACGTGTCAGTGCCATATAAACATCTTATTATAATGGAGATTATATGTTTGTTTGTCTGTAACCGAAACTATATCACTACTCCAGTCACTATCCATTTAGTTATCATACATCACATTCTCGATTAATCATTTTTATTTAAGCCTCAATTATTAATAAAATTGTTTTTCATTATTAATACTGCTGGTCATATCTACGTACTAAAAACATGCAATTGTATTTATATGTACAACAAATAGCGGTTAACAGTGTGAACGGCAAGCCTAATTTGCATATTGATATTTAGAATTTGATTTTAATAAATATGTGCTTGGTATTGTTGATTTCTAATTATTTGATTTTATTTTAATGAATATGAGTAAAAATCTCGGAGATAAATCTTAAAAGAAATTAATTAACAAAAAGAAATAACTGTAATTTTATTCTTTACTTCCTAATTTAACTAAATAGTTAAATTAGAAAAAAAATAGCTATGAAAGACGGGAGCGATGGGAGAGGAAGCTACAGCTGTTATATTTTTCGATTATACCCCTCTGTTTCAAATCATTTTATCTGCATTCTTATTTAGTTTCTTTAGACTTTCTAATTTAATATATTATGACATTAATACTTGCACCCGGAGGGTGCATATATTTGCTAGTGTTTATAATACCCATTTATAACATCTGCAAGTTGGTTGGCTCCAGCATTAGCCAATCCGGTCCACGGAGGCAGAGGTCTACATTAGCAAAACACTATATAATCCGGTATAGTTTCTAGCATTGAACCAGATGTGTGACGCACTAGGGATGGTCGTCCCTAGTGGGTTCTAACTGGCTAGGGTGTTTTGTGTTGTTTTGTTTTTTAAAGAATTGAAATCCCCTAATGAACCCGCAGTAGCATAACTGATGATGCCACCCAACACTCTTTGTAAAGGTGTATTTCAAACAAATGTTCACATTATCAGAATTTGTTGTATAAATAAATCACCGAAATTCGTCTTCTTTTTGATGAACCTGTTATGCACACATTATGTGCATAAATCGAGTTTAATATGGCAAATGTTCAAGACCTTACCAATTTAACTAATCTAGGCGGCTCTTTTAGTGGGGATCCATGAATTGGGAGGAGACAATGATTTGAAGGCACCATTTATCAGAAGAGCCTCATTTCCATTGCAGTGGCAGAACAAATGACTCTCTCTCTCTCTCTCTCTCTCTCTCTCTCTCTCTCTCTCTCTCTCTCTCTCTCTCTCTCTCTCTCTGGAGATGTTCATTAATAAGAACCTGCTGCATCGTGTATTAAGCTGTTATTAGCAAACTTGTCACAACAAAGACGCTGATAAGTTGAGCACTTGTTTGATTTATTCTTCTTTTATTAATCTTTATCTACTTCTTGTGATTCTCATATTTATCATCACTTTCTTTTTGGCATTCAACACACATTGAACTCTCTAGTGATTCATATATGACTATTTCAATAAGAATTTGATATTTTGTATAAAAGTTAATTATGTCTGTTACTTCTGTTCTTTGCATGGAATGATATTTGAATTATACATTTTTTCTTACGCTTTACCTTAACTTTAATATATATCAAAATTGTCGTCAACAGACACCGTGTTTCGACGAATCACGTCTCCTCCGTAGCTAGACTTAGCGGACTAATATATATATATATATATATATATATATATATATATGATAAAAGACCAATAAAAATCCAGTCTTCTCCCCTCATTAAAGGACCAAATCACAGTGTATATAAACAAACTACTAAACCAATTTGGTCTGAAGATCGCATGGGCGAGAAACCCTCAGTAACCAGGTGTTGACTCCATGTCCACACTACCTTAACATATACACACACCAATCTCCATACGAGTAGGATGTGACACAAGGTCAATTTCTTAAGCGAAGTTTAACAGGTTTGATATCAGTTTTCCTTCTTCTAGACAGTTTGCCTAACTAAGGTTGTATTGATACCTTTCCTAAGAAATATAAATGCTATTCTACATATTATATTTTTGCTTGAAGGCAATTACAATGCATGTATCGCATAAAATTCGATACTTTTTTATATAGAAAATGAACTTGACAAGTGTAATCCCGGCAAAGGATCGCTCGGTGTGTAGAACATCGTACAGACTGTTTCGACTTTATTAAGTCTCATCAGCGATGTATACTAACGACTTCCCTCCGACAGAAATCGAAATATTCTACATATCCATTCAACAAAACATTTTGCGAATCATTTCTCAAGTTTCTTTAACATTTAAATTCAATAAATATGTTTTTAATGGTAATTTCCTTTTTGATTTATCAAGAATTTTGTGCCCCCCTTCATAGTTCTGTTATTTCAAAATGGGTGCAATTTCTTTCACAATGATACTGTTAAATGTATCATCTTCATCATCATTATATACAATGGACTCTCCCGTCGATTTTCGACGTATGAGGGTTCACACACACAATGAACTCCCACACAGGGATTTGTTTATAGTGGTGAAGGCTTGTGTTGGACCATCCACACTTTTTGGCACAGTCGATAGGAAAGAATTGGTGCATCAAAGGTTGCCACAAAACCAATCAACGACCGACCTCAGGAATTTTGAATTCAGAATTATCCCTCTCCTAGACTGGTTACCTACCCAAGGTTAAAGAGCCCAGTCTGCCCTACTATTTAACCTATAGCTGGAGGGTGAATATATGGATTCATACCTTTCCCAGGGGTATTAGCGCTATGTGAAATGCAAACAGCTTCGTCTAGGAATTGAACTCGAATCGACGAGTCCATTTTCCACGACTCTAACCACTAGCCCATTATATATGAGGAGTAGAATCACTTGATTAGAATGTCACAAAAATATCTAAATAAGAATTACTCATGTAAGGCATGAAACTTTATTTTTTATTAGAAAATACAGTCTATATATTAATACTCGTGTTCCTTAAAATTTCAACTGTCATCATCTTGCAACGCCCTCTGATTAAAAATAAGACCATCCAAATCATCCAATACGAAATGCAAAATGTAAATCCTGATTGTCTGGTATTGCTTATCCGTCGATTTCTTAATTCTTATGAGTGTCTTAACCTGAGCTAAATAATGAACCATTCAATTTTTATCATAAAGAAAGAAGGGGAATGAAAAGACTTGCTAGACAGAAAAAATATTATAAGAGAGTAGGGAAAAGATAGAAAAAGGGAGTGAGCGTGCGGAACTGATAACGCTAATCTGTTATGGAAAGAAAAAGAATCAGAGAGAGGTAAATCAAGATTTTTATACTTATTACATATTGAAGAAAATTGCAACAGCTCTTAAGTAAACATATCAAACGTTGTAATAATTGAATTATCATACTGTCGCATATCCACAGGTCCTGACAGTTGTTAATAATTATACAATCCAAGCTGTGAAGGTATTTGATAAGACTGTGAATAAATGAATATCATCCATAAAAATATGAGCACTTAAAAGCAGAATAGGAGAATCTAACTATCTAATCTTAAAATTTTTAATCGGAAATTGGTTTAAACAAATTTCCACACTTAAAGTGTATATTATACATTGAAATGACAACGAATTAACGCAAGCATTAATAACATAAAGCTTTTATAAGTGCAAGCATATATATATATATATATATATATATAACGTGTGTCAAAAAAGTATCAACATTTTTTTCTACATTTTGACACACCTTGTATTCTGAAAAAAAAATAACGTTACATACATTCTTCATTTCTATCTTAGTAAATACAGCTTCAATGTTGATAATTTTATGACACACCTTATGTGTGTGTGTGACATGCATTCAAATTCTGGACAAGGCTTTTTCTGCATTTCATTTATGTCTGTGGGAAAAGCATGAACCTATCTCTTTCCCCCAACTATGGGTAAATAGACGGGCAAAATTAGTTCTTTAGCTTTCGTAAGGCAACCGGTCTAGGATAGGAAAACTCTTCCTTGAAATCTACTGTACTCAACTTACGAACTGATTTTGTCACATATCCAGCTCATCTGAACGGGATTGTGTGTGTAAACGCAACGCTCTCCTATATAAGAGATGGAGCACTCTATGGCGGCCTTTACATACATACATACTGATGTGTGTATTAAAACAGTTAAAATCCCTTTCGCATTCTGTAGGTGACGATGTCAATCCCGGCTGTAGGTAGCTTACAAATTCTAGCCACACTGAAGAGACTTGATAAGTCGAAACACGTGTCTGTGGATGACATTATATATATAATATATATAATAATATATATAATATAAATTTTTGGATGTTTGTTTTTTATAGAAGCAAGTTGAATAAATTATTATTATATTTCTGCTTGAAGGCAATTATAAATGCATGTATCGAATAAGATTCGATAATTATAGAAAATAATCTTGACAAGTAAATCCCGCAAAGGATGGCTCGCTATGTAGAACACCGTACAGACTGTTTCGACTTTATTAAGTCTCTTCAGCGATGTATACTAACGACTCCCTCCGACAGGAATCGAAACCGGGACTTCACAGGCATAGTCAGAGACCATATCCGTTCGGCCGCCGGTACATAGCGAACAATCCCTGCGAAATTAACCTTGTCAATGATGATACTACTATTACACGCCCCTGCCATAGCAGTCAAGTGGACGTTTTTATTTAGTAAACAAACCCGGCCGTTAGCTCTTCGGCGAAGTGAATAAGATTTTTGGATGTTTGTTTTTTATAGAAGCAAGTTGAATAAATTATTATTTATATTTCTGCTTGAAGGCAATTATAAATGCATGTATCGAATAAGATTCGATAATTATAGAAAATAATCTTGACAAGTAAATCCCGCAAAGGATGGCTCGCTATGTAGAACACCGTACAGACTGTTTCGACTTTATTAAGTCTCTTCAGCGATGTATACTAACGACTCCCCTCCGACAGGAATCGAAACCGGGATTACACAGGCATAGTCAGAGACCATATCCGTTCGGCCGCCGGTACATAGCGAACAATCCCTGCGAAATTAACCTTGTCAATGATGATACTACTATTACACGCCCCTGCCATAGCAGTCAAGTGGACGTTTTTTATTTAGTAAACAAACCCGGCCGTTAGCTCTTCGGCGAAGTGAATAAGATTTTTGGATGTTTGTTTTTTATAGAAGCAAGTTGAATAAATTATTATTTATATTTCTGCTTGAAGGCAATTATAAATGCATGTATCGAATAAGATTCGATAATTATAGAAAATAATCTTGACAAGTAAATCCCGCAAAGGATGGCTCGCTATGTAGAACACCATACAGACTGTTTCGACTTTATTAAGTCTCTTCAGCGATGTATACTAACGTTAGTATACATCGCTGAAGAGACTTAATAAAGTCGAAACAGTCTGTACGGTGTTCTACATAGCGAGCCATCCTTTGCGGGATTTACTTGTCAAGATTATTTTCTATAATTATCGAATCTTATTCGATACATGCATTTATATATATATATATATATATATATATATATATATAAAGTGAGAAAAAATGGAAATTAATCCGACAGATATGTTGAAAAAAATAATTGGAATAAAAATATATATACTTCGGTATGGATGAAATTTATAATTATTTTAAATAAATAATAAGTATAAAAATAAGATAAAATAATTATAATACAAAATTAAGCATATAAACAATTTTGAGTTATATAACGTAATCAGTTTTGAATGTTTTTACTTGTATTACCCTTCTTTTTTTCTCTCTCTCTCTCTCTTCTTAATCAAAACATTCTGCCCTGATGATGACCTTCTATTTTCATGCTTAATTTTGTGTTTTCTATTATCATTTATTTAATTTTTATATTTGAAATAATTTTAAATAGATTTCTTTGTAAGCGAAGTTTGGTCGAAACACGTGTCGACAAATAATAATAAATTTAATCTATACCAAAGTATATATATTTTTCTTCCAATTATCTTTTCAACATATCCATACATATTATGGTCAAGTCATGTTGAAAACACTATTTCCCGCTTTATCCCCAACGTTAAACAGTGATGATCCTGTTTGATACTTAATTGAGTGATTACTTAAGCAACATCAGGTACTGTAAGCAACCCTTTGGATACATACCTTTCCCAAGGGTATTAGAGCTATGGGAAAAAAACAGCCTCGTCCACGATTTGAACTCGGTTCGACGAGTCTATTCCCTACGACTCTAACCATTACACCACACACCACATATATATAATCATTATAATTTCTATTATCTATCCTTTTCTATTATATTTATCAAGATTCCTTTAAAATTGTAGGAGACCAGAATGTTGGAAATTTGCACATTATCAGTCTTCCATGTGTAGAGAGTTTTCCCACGTTGAAAATCGGCATTTAAAACAATAATTGTCCATTATTTATTCATCAAATTTAATTTTGAGTACCTATATGGGGTAGGAGGAGGTTTGGGGGTTTTAAAGGTTTAATGTAGCTGGATATTCTTGGTGCGTGTTCTTATGGTTTTTGCTTTTTACCCTATCTCATTTGGTGGTCGCGCTGAAAAGGAAGGAATTTAAGGAACGAAAAAGAAAGAGACAAAAGCAAGAGGTAGTTTTATGGCTTTATTGACCAGGTCATAGTCGCCTCTAGCAAGGAAATATCTCCCTGGCTAGTAGGAACGACCAGACCCTGTTAAGGCCTAACCGAATGGCCGAAATATTCTTTTGGGGTCGGGGGATAGTCCTTTTTGTCGCAAATGCGCGGAGTGTTCTTCCGATGATGACCCAAGGGAGTTTGTTGTTGTTTGTTTTCGTTTACCTACAAGAGAACATTGTTTAGCAAGCTCGTCTCCCAAAACAATTCACTTGTATAGTAAGCTTGGTTTCACAGGTTTACTATTTTTGTGGCCTTCTGCCATAAAAAAGCGACACTTACTAATTCTCCATCTTAAAATATAACTGTTGGCTTAAATTTGGCACAAGGCCAGAAGTATGGGCGCCCAGTGAGAATCGAACTCACATTGTTTACTATTTTTGCGGCCTTCTGTCATAAAAA
Source organism: Doryteuthis pealeii (assembly GCA_023376005.1). NCBI lineage: Eukaryota > Metazoa > Mollusca > Cephalopoda > Myopsida > Loliginidae > Doryteuthis > Doryteuthis pealeii. The sequence continues at coordinate 61,083,120 of CM042142.1, read as the reverse complement.
GCGGCACTTACTAAATAACTATAGAATTCCATCTGAAAACAAGTGTTGGCAATTAACTTTAGTCCATCAACTTTTCAAGATGTATCAATGGACACTGCTGGAGAAGCAAGGACGAACTCCTGTGACGTTCTCCAGTGGAAACTTGCACATGCACCCGGCAATGTGGTCTGCCTAGCAAGAACCTACATCGATCAGCTCTGCGTGGATTCCGAATGCTGCACAAAGGAGGTGACAGATAGGGATAGTTGGCGAGAGATTGCCATGGATATCCGTGCTGCCTGCAGGACTTGATAATAATGATGATGATGATAACTACTTTTGTGGCTTTCTGCCATAACAAAAAGTGGCACTTACTAAATAACTATAGAACTCCACCTTAAAACAAGTTTTGGCAACAAACTTTAGTCCATAAACTTTTCAAGATATATCAAGCCATATGCCTAAAAGGAATCCTAGAGATAAAAGAATATTTTGATGTGGGTGAATTAATGACATCTTCGATAATGCCTTCCTTGGCTTTGATTTAAAAAAACGTTTGTTAAAATACCAGTCTTAAATAAGATTAACCGAAACGTTAAGTTCTGGCCAAATAAAAAGGCAGTTGATCTACAGTCTTTTTTGCAAGCTCAAAATGATCCACACTCTCTTTCGAAGCTCAAATTAGATACAGAATTCAACCACTCTTATCTCATCCCTTAAACACTCTTTTCTTTGTCAATTATCCTTACTTAAACAAACTTCTTTCTCTTTTTATACCCCCCACCCACACACACACACGCCCGGGCTTTATCTAATATTTTTCTTCTGATGGCCACCAAAATCAACGTTCTTCTTCTGCATCTGACCAGAACTAAGAAATAACAGCCAGGAGAAAGAATTCTTTTTATTGGCATCCATTTGGCTTTAGGGTTTTTGATTACCTATCTCCAGTCACGGTGATTGGTTTTATTTGGTACGCTTTCCTGCAAAATGCATCATCGAGAGGAGACCCGGTAGACATGTCGGCCCGAATGGTCAGTTGCCAACACTTCTGTCTATCCCTCCTCACCACGCTCCCCTCCTACCTCCTACCCAAAAGGAAGGTATTGACTTTATTAACTGCTACACTGGATATGACACTTATTTTCAACCCTCTAATTGATGCTCTTGCTTACCACGTAGATCTAACAACTGGTCTTGTCACGCTGCCAATCCAGTGTCCACGTTGAAAATAAAAAGGACAGGGGTAAGGGGTTATCGTTTTAAGCAAGGGCTCGAGCCTTTTGTCATATATCTTGACTGTTATTTTCATTAAGATTTTCTGCCGGTCAGCCCAATCCAATTGATAGGTTCTTTCTCAATCCCTTTAAAGAAATACGTGGACCGTTTCCACTTTTTTTTTCTTTTCTTTTATCTTCTTTTTCAATATGGCAGCCATGGGTAAAAGACTCCTAATCAAAGATAACATTGTGTCACGAGTTTATCTTACAAATCTCTTTTTAGCATCTTCCTTCGCGGAATAGTTTAATACCAAAACCAGTTCTTTTATGAACAGGAGGAAGTGTGATTCAGCAGAAGACGTGCCTCTCTATTATAGAGGAGCGATTCAGTGATTTTTGTCTGAGGGAATCTAATGAGAACTCCTCTCTCCCTCTGTGGTGGTTGTTAATGCGCTGTAGAACAAATCGCTCGGTTCGCAAAATTTGTTTTTATTGGTGTAAATGAGGTTGTGGGGGTATGGTAGCAAAATGTAATATGCAAGATACGGACCTCAGTACTGTCTCTGATGGCTGGTTGGTTGGTTTTTACGGCATGTCAACTATTATTAGGTTATTTAATGCCGAAAACATTTTGTTTTATTTAATGTTCATAAATACTCATTTTTAAAACTCATTCTTTTCTATTTAACCCCTAGATGGAACCCTAACAGGTACTACCACTCTGGGTCAGAGTGGACCTGGGAGTAATGGTGATGAAAGGGTACTCAATATTCCCCAGAGCTCCAGAATTGGAACTTCACTATCAGATAGTTTAACATCATACCTGGAACACCAAGACCATCACTCACCGCCTTCTAACACATATGATTAAAGGGTTGGGGCTTGATATAAAGGCAATAGGGTTGGGAAATCATATAGGTGCTAAGGCTTGACGTGACCAGTTGATTGGCCGGAGAGGGCTTCTCAGTCTTCTCGTTTAGCGTAAGTAAGGGCCAAAGTGGGGTGTTGCATGACATGGACTGCTCAGCCACTAGGGTTCAATACTTAAGCATCACGGGTCGCCACCCATGGCCAATAGGTGGCCTCATTGGTTGGGGGGTCTTACCCCTCTGCAGAAGTGTAGTCAGTGTATTCTAAAGCCCCAACCGACAGGGCTGGGTTCGTTCGGAGTACATTCTTCAACAGTGCCAATGTTCTTTTCAACAATTTAAAAAAATCTCTTTAGTTCCTTTTAGTCCTCGTCATTTTGATTGGAATGTATTTTCACTTAATCGAGTGACCTTTCAAGAATTTTCTTGGCTCGTTACTTTATTCGACCAACCTTTCATGATTTTGAACTGTGTTCTTGGTCCCCTGTGATGCAAGAGTGGCCTCTGGCATTAGGGGAACGTCATAACCTCTTCACTGACCCTGGATATTTTCATAGTTTAATTTTCTTCAAGGCACAAGTCATTCCCAGAAATCTTTGAAAGTTTCATACATTACGTTAACAGTTATTGAAACGTGAAAATGAAGTGCCTCCACGAACTTTTAATGGCGACGTTTTTAAACGTATCGATAAAAACGGTCGAATCCTGTAAAGTTAATTTTATCATAACAAGGATTCACGTCTTTTGATTTTAAATACAACGGAAATAAATTTACTTCATTTATTAAGAAAAATACCGTGGTTTACTTCATATTCTGAAAAGAAACATTATAAATTTATTAAGAAAAATTCCGTGGTTTACTTCATATTCTGAAAAGAAACATCATAAATTTATTAAGAAACATTCCGTGATTTACTTAAAGCACATTTTGTTAAACAAATATTATTCTGCAATTGTCTTGGAAGATTTTCTTCTTAAACATGCACATTCTGGGGAGGGGGCATAGTGAGCTAAGATTTTGAAATCACACTTGCAGAGAAAGTAATATTTTTGCTTTTCGGGCAACACTGATGTAAGTGTCCATAGGAGAACGTCACTTATGAGTTCATCCTTACTTCTCCGGCACTGACCAGAATGTCATCGTCTTTTGTAAATGGTTTGTGAGATCAGAGATAAGTGCTGCTTCCAGTTCAGAACAGCACGCAATCTCATTGTGTAGTTTTTAATATACATTGCTTATTAACGATCGTAGAATGACGATCTGAGACTTGAGAATAAATGCAACAGAAACAAGATGGGTAAAATATTAGTTAATGATTAACTAGCAGGACCTGTGGATATACCACAGCATGTATTATATTGGCATTTCAGTCTCGGAAAAGTATAATATAGTGTTTGTGCCCCTGAAGTTACAGCGCCTCCTGTGACTGTGAAGTCCAATGTTTGAAAAACATTCTCAACCACATATGTCGCATTTGAAGGCTGTCCCTGAAGATGTTGATGTGCCGGTGCTTTGTTTTAAAAAAATATTAGTCAATGATTAACTAGCAGGACCTGTGGATATACCACAGCACCATAATTTAATTATTAAACGTTTAATATGTTTCTTTAAGAGTCATTGTAAATACTTCAATATGTAAAAAGTATAACAATCTTGATTTAACTCTCCCACATTCTTTCTTTTCCTTCCATCTTTCTTCTTTTCTTTATGTTCGTTTGGAATATATTAGCGTTATCACTTTCGCGCGTTCAACCCCTCTCTCTATCTTTTCCATACTCTTTTTTAATATCCTATTTTTGTGTACATGTTCTTTACCCCCTTTCTTTATAGTAAAACGGAATTGTTCTTATTTAGGTGAGGTGATGACACTCATAAGAATTCAGTGAAGCAACACCAGTTAATCAGGATTTACATTTTTGAATTTCATCTTGGGCGGTCGCATTTTTAACTAGATGGTGTTGTAAAATTATCATCATCATCATGTCACGCCGGCAGCACGGATATTCATGACAATCTCTCGCCAACCTTCCCTATCATTCATTGTTGCCGCGCTGCATTCAGTATCCGCGCAGAACTGGTCAATGGATGTATTTGCCGGTCAGCCTAGGCTAGCGTGCCCATGTGATGGCTTCCACAGAAGAACGTCACTTATGAGTTAGTCCTTGCTTCTCCAGCAGTGTCCGGCGTGTCTCGTTCGCCTTACACGGATGGTCTGTGTGATATGGGGCAGGTAGCCGTACAGCTGCTTTCTCGTGGGGTGCTGTTTCCACGTTCTGTTTAAGACTGCGCGCAGCATTCTTGTGCAACTACCGTCAAGTTTATTCTCCAGTCGCTTTGGGTCCAGGTGGTGCAAATCAGCTAAGTATCGGATTTTAATGAAAATGTTCGGTATTTGAAGCCATAAAAGGGTTAACTAAACAAAAAAATCTTATTATAATTGAGATTGTGTGTCTCTCTATCTGTAACCAAAACTACGTCATTACCAACGCCGCAATTCCCTTCGTTATTTACGTTATATTCTTGATGGTTATTAAATAATCATTATTTAATAACAATGTCTCTTAATGTTTAACTGAGATAGATTTGCCTCAAAACAGCCCATATTATTAATGTGTTCAAAATCCTGCAATGAGTGTTATGTATTATTAAGAAATAAATGTTTACATAGATATGGTGTGAATAATTGTAAAACCGTGTTTAATAAATAATTAGTTGATATTATTGATTTCTAATATTATTGTTTTATTCTTAAACGTATTAAAATCAATCCTATGTATAATTTTATATTGAAATCAATTAGAATAAATTAAAAATTTAATATAATCTTTTTGTGTTCATATTTAATTTCATTAGTCTTTCTAATTCAAAATAATATTTAATTATATCAAAACTTAAATACTTGTGTCCGGAGGGTGTATTTTTTTTTTTTTTTTTTTTTTTTTGCTAGTGAGTATAAAAAATAATCTTGAAAAAAAAATTCAATACCCAACAAGAATGAATAAAAGAATATATTTGGCATAGAATAACCCAACAAGGGTTGACATACTGTAAAAGCCAACCAATCAGCCAACAAATTTTTTTCTTTCGATAACTAAATTGGGAAATACTCTTACTCACTCAGCTTTGTCCAAATCTAAAATTTACGATAGGATTTAAACTGATGCATTTTTTAGTATAGATCTAATCAGGAAAATGATGATGATGATTATGATAGTGCACTATAGAACTTTTCAAATGTGCTGTTACACCACGACCGTCGTCTCCCAGCCTAGCAGCATGTAATTGATTTGGGGGCATCAAAGAATAGGAAGAGTATTTAGGATTGAACAATATACATACACAAAAATGTATTGATTCAAGAAAAGGAGTAGGGAGCTTTCCTTTTTTAATATGATACAAAAACAAATGTTAACACACATATGAAACAGAAACTGAACCATACTGGCTCTCGAATCCACAGCCTTTACAATTTCCAGACTCTCTCTCTCTCTCTCTCTCTCTCTCTCTCTCTCTCTCTCTCTCTCTCTCTCTCTCCAGTTGTTGGTCTGAGGGCCTCTCATTTTCGACTGACCACCCCCACTGCCCACTTGACCATATGTTGCTTCCGGGATTACTCACCTCGCTGACTCAATTCCATAAGGTCCTTGGAATCGTAAGAAATGAACCTCAAAATATTGTCCACTCGATCACGTGCTACACTGACCGACACTGGCCAGTATAACTGCACTTTTACAAGTAAATCTTAAACTAGCGCAAATAGAAAGGGCAGGTTTTAATTAAAAGGAAAAACCTTTTCGACGTTGATCTGATTGTGCAATTTTATATTTTAAAACACTGGCATGACTTGTGTATATATACCACAGTATGATAATTTAATTATTACAACATTTGATATGTTTACTTAAGAGCTATTGCTAAATAGTTCAATATGTAAAAAGTATAATCTTGATTTAACTCTCTCTTTCTCTCATATGTTCGATTGAAACAGATTAGTCTTATTGCTTCCGCACTCTCGCCCCCCCCTCTCTCTCTCTCTCTCTCTCTCTCTCTCTCTCTCTCTCTCTCTCTCGCTCTTTGTCTCTTATATTTTTCTGTGTAGCATATCGTTGTTCTTCCCTTTCTCTCTTGAAATAAAAACGGTATGGTCTTATTATTAGTTGAGAGGACGACACTCATAAGAATTTAGTGGATCAACAACATTTGGTTAAATTGAACTTAACGGACCTAAATTTCACTGTCGTATGTCACCCCGCCGAAAGAAGCAAAATACCAAAAATCAGGGAATTAACCGAATTTAATGAAATTTACAGTGTTGATATACTAATGAATAAAAGATATAATGCACCAGTTATTTTATTTAAAAACTTTCACATTTTTTCAGGTCAGTAAACTTTGAACCACATATCTTTGAGAATCTGTGTTACGCCTGAAAATAACTTGTGCATTATATATTATTTCATTGATATATCAACACTCCAAATTTCATTAAATTCGGTTAATTCCCTTTTTTTTTTTCTTTCGGCAGGGTGACATACGGTGGTGGAATTTAGGTCTGTTAAGTTCGATTAACATTTTTAACCAGGTGTTCCAAGATGATAACGGTCTTACTTTTAAGGAACACGAGTATTAATATATAGATGGGATCATTTTTTCTAATTCCAGTGCACTATTAGTAATTTTTATACAAAACTAACAGTCGATCTTAAATTTGACAAGAATAAAAAAAGAATTAGTTATTTCAACGTTTAGTTGGTTTCCAATAGGCACAAACCTTTTAATTGAATCACAAAAGTAGTTTACAGTTCATCCAAGGAAGAAATTGCCTTTCTTTCATTCTTTTTTTTTTTTTTTTTTAATTTTGATAGAATTAAAAAGAAAAAAATGAATCTTGCGAAACGATATACCAAGTGTATTGAACTGAGGAATGAATATGTGGAATTGTATGTACGATTCATGACTTTATCACATTTTTCTTGGTCGTGTCGAGAACTTTCTGGTACGCTTGTAAATAGAACCGGAGGGGCGTAAATTCGTGATGCCAGTTTGGTTCAAAACCATTCGCTTCTGTTTTCTTAATGAGAATTTCATATATAACAATTAATGACAAAGTAAATATATATATACACATTAAATATCAACGGTTCTTGCTTTTTTGTGCAAAAATTATGAAGATTTGATTTATATTCGAAGGTATTTAGAAATTAAAATATACATAGAAATAGCATTGAAATTCTACTTTAAAAAGTCCAGCATTTGTAAATCTCTAAAGTAAACAAATAAATACACCAGGGTTATCCCACTCTAGATGTTCACATGGAGGCCAATGACTCTTGCTGCTTTCTCTAGGTTATGCAACAGTGGATTGTGCACTTGAAGTGCTAGACCATCTGCGTAGACCGCATCACCAGCTTCTTGCCTTCTATTACACAAACCATTCGGATAAGACAAAATAGACATGCTGGACACCGCTGGAGAAGCAATGATGAGCTCATAAGTGACGTTCTTCTGTGGTCACGTGCATATGGGCACACCAGGGTGGGCCGGCCAGCAAAAACATTGATCAGCTCTGCGTGGATACTAGATGCTGTACAGAAGACCTTTCTGGAGCAGTAGCTTATAGAGACGGGTGGCGAGGAAAATCATGGAAGTTCGTGCTGTCAACACGATTTTGATGATAATGACGTACCAGAAATATAAAAAAGAGTATACGATATATCCCAACAAATAAAAATATACACCATATTGTTCCATCAGCAAAAACCGTATGTGGAAGGGGTACAAAAATTGAAAAAGCTTAATTGACAATAATAGAAAATATAACCACGTGGCTTTATGGTTCCCTGGCAGTGTTCAGTATCAACCAGACAGCCAGGGAGTCTATCCCTTTTCCCTAGCGCTAAACCAGGGAGATTGTTTTTGCATCTGAGGTGGAGCTCCACATCTGCCATCAGCTGCCCACTTTACCGTACAGATCCAAGCTGCGTTATTCATGCATTCCGTTGGCGAGGAGCGGTATCAAACTCGGAACATCTCGGAAGATGCTGTAGATGTGTGCATATATATATTATATATATATATATATATATATATATTTGTGTGTGTATGTATGTGTTATGCGCTCAAATCTACCTGTGTACATGCAAAATCGGATGCAATTTTATGACTCCCTTTGCTTTGTTATGCTTATGGATTCGTGCGTCTATATAGATACGGACGAATTTATCCACATAGAAACGTTGCATATATTAGAAATATGTTTTGGGGGTTGAGGATAGGGGGGGGCTTCTGAATCCCCTCGGCAGAGTCGAATGTCAGTTTAGACGGCATCATGCGAATATCAATCCAACTGTCAAGTTGAAAGGGAGAAAAACATTCTTAACACATCCGACGGCAGACGGGGATCTACCGCTTACTCAATCCCATACCATCACCACCGCTACAAAAAACAAACAAAAAATTATACATGTGTGTGTGTATATATATATATGTGTGTGTGTATGTATGTGTGTGTATGTGCACATGTGTGTGTGTATGTATATGTGTGTATGTGCACATGTGTGTGTGTATGTATGTGTGTGTATGTGCACATGTATGTATGTATGTATATGTATATATTTTATATATGTGTGTATGTATGTATATGTATATATTTTATATATGTGTGTATGTATGTATATGTATATATTTATAATATGTGTGTATGTGTATATATATGTATGTGTGTATGTATATATATATGTGTGTATGTATATGTATATATTTATATATGTGTGTATGTATATGTATATATTTTATATATGTATGTATATATTTTATATATATATATATTTTATATATGTGTGTATGTATGTATATTATATATGTGTGTGTGTATGTATATATATATATATATTGTGTATGGAAATGAAAATGTGTATGTATATATATATATGTGTGTGTGTGTGTATATATATAAGCCGACAAGCCTTCTTGCATCGTGTATATGTATGTATGTATGTATGTATATATATATATATATATGTGTGTGTGTGTGTGTGTGTAAGTGACAAGCCGGCTTGCATCGTATATATTTTAAGTTCATTCTAATGCACTGACCGCTGTGGCGCGAGAGACTTGACCGCAGTCACAGGATGAAACATAAACAGAGCAAAGCGTATTAATACCGAAAACAAGATAATTGGAAAGGAATACAGCCTCTTTTCCTTGGCCAATGGCACAGCGCCCACTGGCTTTGCGCGGGGATTTTTTTCTTCTTTTTTCTTGCTGCCATATTGATACAGCTAATATAAAAGAACAGATTTCTGCTTTTACATTCTCAAAGTTACTTTGAGAATTGCTTCTGTCTTTGTGGATTGTTTTCAGTTTGAGTAAAATCTGCAAAGATTGGTAATATTCTTTCTTTTTCTTTCTTTTTTGTAGTTAGGACCAGTTTCATCATTTCTAATCTATATAATAATACTGATGTTCCTAAAAAATACGACTGTTATCATCTTGCAACACCCTCTGGTTAAAAATGAGAACGTCCAATAGGAAATGGAAAAATGTAAGTCCTGATTTTCTGGTGTTGCTTATCTGCTGAATTCTTAATCCCTATGAGTGTCATCACCTCAGCTAAATAATAAACCATTCTGTTTTTTTTTATTATAAAAAATGGAAGAAAAGGTACGTGCTACACAGAAAAGATATAACAAGAAAGAAAGAGTATGGGTAATATAGAGGGGTGAGCACACGCAAGCGATAACGCTAATCTGTTTCAATCGAACATGATGAAAAAATTAAAGGGAAAAAAAAGTGTGGGAGAGAGGTTAAACCAAGATTTTTATACTTTTTAAATATTGAACTATTTAGCAATAACTGTTAAAGATATCAAACGTTGTAATAACTAAAATACCATACTGTGGTGTATCCACAATCCTGCTAGTGAATAATAAGAAAATTGTCTTCATAAAAAAATAGTCAACGAAACTTAAAAAAAATTGTCCTTGGTATGACACTAAACTTCATCTGATGGTGAGACACTAGTTCTTCAGATTTGAGGAATGTGGAGTACCCATTCGTTGCCATTGCTCCGGGTCCATTCTGACTCGGAGTGGTAGTACCAGTTAAGATACAATCTATGAGATGGCCTGAGTATGACGTTAAACTACATCTAGCGTTGAGGTTCCGTTTCTGGAGCTCTGGAGAGTATGAAGTATCCCTTCATTGCCATTACTTCCTGGCCCACTCTGACCTGGATTGGTAGTACATGTTAGGGTCCCAACTATGCGTTAAATAGATTAAAAAATTAGTTTTAAAAAATGTGTTTAAAAAATTGAATAACCAATAAGAATGAATAAAACAAAACGTCTTTGGCATAAAATAAACTGAGGGTTAATATCCCGTAAAATCCAACCAACCAACCAAATATGGGGGAAATAGATCTAAAATTATTCATATATTCAATAAGACCGTGAGAAAAACAAAACCTTAAGAAACAACAACGCCGGAAATGTAAATATCAACGTACAATGAACGCGACTCCCTAAGCAGTAAGCATAAAATAACCCTAGATGGATTGATATGCTGTTAAAATCACCCAACCAAAGATTTTTAAAAGGAAACATTGGTACAAATACAGAATAGCGCGCAATAGTTATCAATAGAATCGCATTTTACGTATAAATAGCATTTAGATTACGGAAACTCCCGAAGCAGTCTTACACTAACCCTAAAACTAACCTTTACTCAAATTCTAGCGTCTCAAAGGTTTCGGGTATTTCCGTGAAATTTAATGCTTTCTATACGTAATCTAATATTATCTCTTGCGCACTATTCTGCATTAGTGGCAAAAATTCTTACAGAGAAATTCTAATGATAATAAGAAACCATTGTCCGTCTATGACGTTCTGGGCCAACATAATAAAATAGGGGGCATTATTTCCAACCACCTCTCGTGCGAGCGTGGCATGCAGGCTCTTGTTTAACGCACACGAAAATGCTTAGCCACTTGTGATGATTATGTGAGAAAATAATGTTTTGTAGTTGAAAACTTGTTCTATTCAATGATGTTATTGTAATTCCTTAGAAAAAAATAGCGGACTTTACTTTCGGAACTACCCTCATATTAGACTGAATCAAGGCTTTGGACGATATTTTTGACAAACCCTACTTGTGCTATCACATAAATTGGCACACACACACACACACACACACATATATATATATATATATATATATATATATATATGTACAAGGTGTGTCAAAGAAGTATCGAGATTTTCGGTACTTTTTGACACTTAGTATTCTGAAAAATTAACGTTCCATCCAGTCTTCATTTCTAACTTGGTAAATACAGATTTAAAATCTGCACTTTTTGACACACCTTGTATTCTGGAAAAAATTAACGTTATGTTTATTGTTCATTCCTATCTTGGAAAATACAGCTTCACTCTCGATACTTTTATGACACACCTTATATATATATATGTGTGTGTGTGTGTGTGTGTGTGTGTGTGTGTAAGTTTTATAATTTGCTTGAAGCATTGTGTTTATATTGGTTTGGTAGTTCGTTTTGAAGGCTAATGCAAATGTAAAGAAAAACGAGGTAACTTTGATTTACTTTCTTAATTTTTCGGGATAAAGATCCCTTCGTCAGAAGATTTCTGAAAGCCAAGTCCTGGAGCCATTATCCTGTCGCTGTGATCTGTTCATTCTGTTGTATGTCTTGTGATATCTTCCTCCGAATTATGCCCAACAATGGATTAGCATTATTCTTGATTTGGCCTATCCTCTTTCTTTTTTTTTCTTTTTCTTTGGGGGTGCGATGTAGGTCTCAGCTGTTATACATATGTGTGTGTTTGTGTGTTCTCCTACTACCAGTAGTCCCGGCAACAGAAGTGTGGAGGTGCTTTATAGACAGACTAAAAGCGACTACCCCGCACCGCCTGAGTAGAAGGGAGAGACAAAAATTCCTAGTGTATTGATTTGTTTACTTTTGAGATTTACAAATGCTGGACATTTTTAAGTAGAATGTCAATGCTATTTCTATGTATATTTTAATTTTTAGTTATCTTCAAATATAAATCAAATCTTCATGATTTTTGTACAAAAAGCAAGAACCAGTGATATTTAATGTGTATATTTACTTTGTCGTTAATTGTTTTATTTTCTTAATATCATCCGGACATATATACATACGTACACACACACCAACTGCTATTTATATATGTATTGATGAGGTTAGTGTGATTTCCATTGAAACCAACAGTGAGAAAGTTTGTGCGTTGAGTTTTAACAGTTAGGCTTCCGGGGTACTAGAGAGCGGACCTGGTTTATGCGTGCGTGCTAACGTTTTAGAAGTCCTTTTTAAGAGCTTCGATTTAAATTTAAAAGACGCAAGGACTTTCCTATTTCAGAATGGAAATATTTCCATCACTTTTTAGACAACACTTTATTCGTCCTAATGAAAGGTTAAAAATAAACCGAAACGTTTTAACGTTTCTAAAGTAGATTAATGTTTGGAATAATTTTTTTTTTTTTTTTTTTTGGGGGGGGGTACATACCGTCGAATTTATTTCCATATTTTACCACCCAACTAAAATTATAATAAGGTTATATTTTATTATTTTTTGTTTGTTATTCGTAACTTTATGTATATATTCCACTTAATTTCCACCGGTCCAGTTAGATTAGGCCCTCACTTAGGCTAGACGGGCAGTCGGAGAGGCCCCCTCCAATTAATCGGCTGGTCACGTCAAGCTTTAGCACGGTTAAACTTCATCTGATGGTGAAGTTTCTATTCTGGAGCTCTGGGAAAGTGAAGTACCCATTCATCACCATTACTCCCAGGACCAATGTGTTTAAGAAAAAATTGAGTTTAAAAAATTGAGTATCCATGAATAATGAATAAAACAAAATGTCTTCGGTATAAAATATCCCAACAAAGATTAAATCCAACCAACCAGCCAATCTACATATCGTCGGATTTATTTTCATATTTTACCACCCAACTAAAAGATAATAAGTATTTCTCTGAATTTTTAAAATAAGGCTTGATAATTTGTATTATTTGGAATATTGTTCTCACTTTTATTGTTATCTGCACAACGTTACGGCCGAAACGTTGTGCAGATAATAATAAAGGTTTGGTTTGGTTTTGTTTTGTTTTACGGCATAAAGTTTTGAAATAAATCAATTCTTATGGATAATACATTTTTTTATAAATACATTTTTCTATTACCCATAGATCCACTCCGGTCAGAGTGGACCAGGGAGCAATGGTGATGAAGGGTGTCCACATTCCCCAAACCTCCAAAACTGGAACCTCACCATCGATAGAGTTAACGTCATTCCCAGGACATGTAGACCCGCAGCCACCGCCTTCTAGCACCCATATTAAGGGGCTGGGGCTTGCCATATTATTGGGAAATCATATAGGTGCTAGGGCTTGACGAATAATAAAGGTGAGGACAATAGTCCAAATAATACAAATAATACAGATTATAATAAGGTTATATTTAATTATTTTTGTTAGTTATTCGTACATTTATGCATATATTCCATTGAATTTCCACCGGTCCAATTAGTTTATATGATAGACGTTGGAAGTGATTTGTCATACACAGCCTAACAAATGCCGGTTTACCACATTTCGCATTAAAATTATTGCGCAAAAACATTGATGGCGATAAGTCCACTTTCTGATTATCTTCATATTACCTGTTTTTCTCCCGCCCACTTTCTATCGTTAATTAATCCGTCCCTAATAATCAGTTCTGCTCGTTTTCAACCAAATATGCAACACAGCAACACCTGCCTCCATTCCAAATACCTTAACTGACCCCCAACACTTTTGGAGATCTATTTACGGAGCTCAGTGACCAAAGGGGTCAGTTCGCTCAAAATTATAGTTAAATAAAATTCACTCTCAACTTCTTAATCCATTCCCCAAGTGCTCATTTATATCTGGCTAATTGTGTTGTGTTGCCTGACCCTGGTCATGTGACTAAGCCCATCCCTGTCAGTCTCCGGTTAAGAGAAAGGGATGGGACTTGAAAACCTGGCGGTGTGGAGTTGGGGGCTGTAGAAGGGGGATAAACAACTCGCTGCAGGGATTGTTTGGAAAAGTTGAAGGAATTAATTTGAGTTGATTAAATTATCGACGTAGCTGTTCAATTAAACAACATTTCGGAATTCTTTTAGCAAGATGGCGCCCATCTTAATTTTCTCTCAGATTCACCTTCTACTTTCAATTCATTATTATGTTACGAAACAATTAATAAGCAAACTGTATTGCTCCAGGATAATATTCAATTGGTTACAGTTTGGAGGCAAATTAGCTAAGGAATAGTGATGGCTTGTGTTTTGGGAGCAAATACCAAATCTCTATTATTGGACCATAACAGCTGGGAAAGACCTACCCCCCACAAAAAAGTATAACTTGTAATATGTTTACAAGGTTTTATTTCAACAAACTTCAATAAAGCAAAAACTATGAAAGCAAGGGAGAATATAACTTTCATAAAACTCCGATGACAGAGAATTCTTTGTCATTGGGTCAGCTGTGATGTTATTACAAATAACTAGTTGATAAAGGATACTTTTTTTAAAACTGAAATTGGAATGTACAATAATAAAAATACAGCAAGACTTTGGGATAGATAATGTGTTGAAATCTAGAGGTACCAGCAATTTTAAATGTACTTGCCATTAATCATATTGGTGGCCTTAGATAACATGAGGCCAATTTCTAAATTTTGCACAAACACACACACACACACACACACAACATTTATCTCTGCTACTGCCCTGAATTAAGAATACAAAATAGTACTAAATATATTTAAAACAATGGACATTAGACCAGTTGCCTACGGCCTTTAAGTTGGTTTGAATAAAAATCATTCATTAAAATCAATATCAAATTTTCACAAAAATAATTCTGCATCACTTTGTCTTTTACTAAATCTAGTGGCACTTATTTCGGCTACGTGTGCAGTTGGAGAGGACCCTTCCGATCAATCGGCGGGCTACGTCAAGCCCTATATGATTGTCCCAACCTTAATCTTATGGCAAGTCCCAACCCTTTTTATCATATACGTGCTAGAAGGTGGTGGCTGAGGGTCTTCGTGTCCAGGTTATGACGTTAAACTTTATCTGATGGAAGTACCAATTCTGGCTCTGGGGAATGTGGAGTACTTATCACCATTACTCCAGGGTTAACTCTGTATCTGGTATTACCTGTCAGGGTCCCATGTATGGTTTAAGTAGAAAAATGTTTAAAAGAAAATTGGGTGTGAATGAATACAAACAAAACGTTTCGGCATGAATAACCCAACAAGGGTTGACATGCCTTACAATCCAACAATTCTTGTAAAACATCTCTTATACTAAATTTTAACATTTTGATGATTTGACAAATATTTATTTTTATATCACAGTGTCCTCGATGTTTCGCATGCCACAAAACCATCAGCAAATCCATGGGTTGTAAGGTGACATGTAAAAAAAAAAGTGAGTGATTTTGCGGGGTATGCAACTTGTTATAAATATGTATATAGATTTTCTTGTTCACCCTGTCAACGGGGCTTAAAGAACGTGGCTGTATCCCTGAAAGAGGCAAGATCACCTCACAAAAGATTTCCTGGTTATGACTCTAAACTGCATCTGATGATGAGGTTCCAGTTCTGGAAATCGGAGTTGTGTAAAGTACGGTTGATTCGCAGTGGTAGTATCTGTTAGGGTTCCATATATGCATCAAATAGATCTGTTTAAATATTATTCGTATTCGATAGGACCGAGTGTTAAAAAAAAGCCTCTTGTGATATACAAAACATATAAATACGGACGTATGCGATTCCCTAAACTCTAAGCATAAAATAACCCTAAATGAGTTAAAATGCCGTTAAAATCAATGAGTCTATAAATGTTTTTTTTGGGGGGGGCGTTATTGGTTATTGGTTTGGTTGGTTGGGTTTACATGTTAACCCTGTTTGGTCATTTTATGCAGAAGACATTTTGTTTTATTCATTCTTGATGGGTATTCAATTTTTTTAAAACTCAGTTCTTTTTAAACACATTTTTTAAACTCGTGTTTTTTCTATTTAACCTATAGATGGGACCCTGATAGGTACTCTCCGGGTCTGAGTGGACTGGGAGTAATGGTGATGAATGGGTACTCCACATTTCCCAGGGTACAGAATTGGAATCTCACCATCAGATAGTTTAACGTTATATCCAGGACATTAATTTTTTTACTATTACATCCGTTTCATTCGCGACTAATATTTTATGGTCTTTAGGTTGGATTTTACGGCATGTCAACCCTTCTTCAACAATTTTTCAAACTTTTTTTTCTATTTAAACCATAGATGAGACCCTAACAGGTACTACCACCCGGGTCAGAGTGGACCTGGGAGTAATGGTGATGAAGGGATACTCCACATTGCCCAGAGCTCCAGAATTAGAACCTCACCATCAGATAAAGTTTAACGCCATACCCTGGACACCAAGACCTTCAGCCACCATCTTCTAACACGTATATTGATTTCTATTAAGCTTCGATTATAAAAGATTTGTTTTCTTCTTCCTTTCCCTCTCCTTGAATTACAAATCGATTAGATTTTACTTTTTGATTTTTTTAATTCATTTTTTCTACAATTAGACTACTTTCTTATTCTGTTTAATTTACACACACACACACACACACACACACACACACCACAATTTCAATTTTTAGCCATGTCCAATTTCGACTCAGAGATTACTTTTTTTTAAATGTTTTTTTAATGTTTTGTTTTTTGGTTTGTTTTATTTTTTTTTTAACTGCATTTAATGGTGAGGTTCAATTTGGAGCTTTGTGAAATGCGGAGTATCCTTTCATTGCCATTACTCCCAGGTTCACTCTGACCTGGAGTGGTAGTATATGTTAGGTAAATGGGGTAAATAGATAAAAAATGAGTTTACAAAAGTGCTGTTAATTTAATTTTCAAACTCAATTAAAAAACAATGCCCAACAAGAATGAATAAAACAAAACATCTTCGGCATGAAAAACCCAACAAGGGTTCACATGCCGTAAAATCTAACCAACCAACTTTCTTCTTTTAGCCACTTTTCATTTCCATTTTCCTTGTAATTTTTCCTTTTATTTTCATTTGATGACTTCTTTTATATTCGTTCATATTTTTTCGATTATTTTTTCCTATCAATTAAATTAATTCTTCTACACTTTCTTCTCTTTCTTTCAATATGGTAACTTCATTCCTTGCTTCATTCATTCCTTTATTTTATTTTTTTTCTCATCATTTTTGCTCCTCAAAAAAGTGTCACTTTTTCATAAATTCTCTTTACTTTCATTTGTATCTTCATACGTTTTCTTTCTTTATTCTTTCTTTAATTTTTACGCTAATTCTTCTGTTCTGACCCTTATTGGTCTTATTATAATGGAGATTGTCTGTAACTGAAACTACGTTACCACCAACGTCACACTTCCCTTATTTACGTTATGTTCCTAATGGTTATTAAATAATCATTATTTAACCTTAATTAGTATCTTATTTATTAACAGTGTCTCTATTAAGGTCTAGCTGAGATAGGTTTGCCTCAAATCAGCTCATATTATTGATGTGTTAAAAATCCTGATATGTGTGTTATATATCATTAAGATTAAGATGTTTACATAGTGTATGGTGTGAATAATATACATATTGGTTTTAACAAAATTGTGTTTAATAAATAACAAATAACTTGGTATCATTGATTTCTAATATTATTGTTTTATTCTCAAACGTATAAAAAAGCAGTTCTATGTATAATGTTACATTGAAATCAATTAGAATAAAGTAAAATAAAATGTAAACGTTTTTGTATTCGTATTTGATTTCATTAGTCTTTCTAATCTTATTATAATGGAGATTGTGTGTTTTCTGTCTGTAACTGAAACTATATTACTACTCAAGTCACAATTCCCTTAGTTATTACGTCACATCCTCCATGATTCTATTTTTATTCAAACCTCAATTATTAATAAAATTGTTTTACATTATTAATACTGTTGACTATATCTACCTATTATTAACATGCATTTGTATTTATATATAAAAATAGTGGTTTGCAGTGAGAAGGGAAAGGCTAATTTGCATATTGATATTAAAATTTGATTTTAATAAATATGTGCTCAGTATTATTGATTTCTAATAGTTTGGTTTTATATTAATGAATATGAGCAAAAATCTCTCCAATAAATCCATTAACAATATTAACAGTAATTCTATTCTTTACTTCCTAATTTACCTAAATAGTTAAATTATGAAAACTTAGCAATGAAAGACGGGAGGGAAGAAAAAGCAAGTTTTTAGTTGTTCCCCTCTGTTTCAAATCTTTTTATCGGCATCTTATTTAGTTCCATTACCCTTTCTAAGTTAACATAATATTTTATTACATTAAAACTTAAAGACTTGCACCCGGAGGGTGCATATATTTGCTAGTTCAATATAATATTCAATCATATAAAAAATTAAATAATTGTGCCTGGAGGGCGCTTCTTCTTTTTTTTTTCTTTTATTGTATCCATAATTACCCAAAGTATGAATACTTGTAATAATAATAGTATAGTAGTAGTAATAGTTATTTTGTTTCCAACGGAAGACTTGTTCTCTTTCATTAAAACTCATTGTTTACACGCTCGGCACACACTCAATTTTTCATTATCTTTTTCTTTGTTTTTTTGTTGTTTTGTTTGTTTTGTTTTGTTTTTTTTCTTCTTTTTTTCTCCTGCCATTTTCTCCATCTCTATCTTCTGACGCAAAGGACACATATTCTTTATAGTTCCCTTACGGCTTTTGTGCAATCGATTTGGCGTCCCGTTTTTGTTTTTCAGTCTCGCTGGAGAATTTTTGCCCGGTGCCGGGCACGGGGAAACTTAGAGAACTGGGAATTGGCGGGAAAAGAAGAAGAGGGAGAAGACTGAGGATCAGGGAAAACTCCCAGCGTGTACCGCATGGTGTCAAAAAAAACAATGACTAATGCATTCTACATGTATGAGGTGATGCAAAGTGATCGGCCCGAGAATCGAAGCTAAAACTCTTTTTAGAAAAGATACATGCACTTTTACGTATGAATACACAACGTTGCATACACACACACACAACCTTGCCGGATGCACACGCACACACACACACACACACACACACACACTCCCTTGGCGCACACACACACACACATTCTCACTTAAACAACCATATATTCAATCGTTATCTCATGCAAATATACATATATATCATTCTCTACATACAGATACTGTATATATGTGTATATAAAGATTATTGCCTATATATGGATGGTCTCACACACACACACACACACACACACACACATATATATATATATATATATGTATGCAGTCATATGCATAATCACACATTCTCGAACTCATTTTACTTACCAATATGCATGTATCAATATTTTTATGCATTTGGACATCAAGACACACAAATTTATGTATATTCTTCGACATATCTACACACACACACACACATGTGTATATATATATATATATATATATGCGCATATTCCATATGGACACTAATACATTACTCATGAACAAATATATCATTTATGCATATCGTTGTGTGGGGTGTCATTGTGCTTATATAGCTGCATATACGCATGCGGTTGGGGTCGCTCGTCATGTAACGGTTACCGTCGTAAGGGATAAGCCAGAGTTCAAATCATGGAACAGGCCGATTGATTTTAACATAACAGCCAGCTATGCGTAAATAGTAAGACAGACTGGCGCCCTTTAACCGGTGGCAACCGGTCTAGCAGAAGGAAAACTCTGAATTCAAACCAATTGTACTTCGCTCAAAAATTGACCTTGTGTTGCTTCCTGTTCATTGTGGGAGGGGTGGTTAAATAAATATGAGCCAAGTTAATATCAAACTAGCAAAACCTGTGGATATACTACAGTATGATAATTCAATTATGACAACGTTTGATATGTTTACTTAAGAGATATCGCTAAATAGTTCAATATGGAAAAAGTATAATAATCTTGATTTAACTAACTCTCTCTCTCTCTCTCTCTCTCTCTCTCTCTCTCTCTCTCTCTCTCTCTCTCTCTCTCTCTCTCTCTCTTTCATTCATGATGTTCAATTGAAACAGATTAGCGTTATCGCTTCCGCGCGCCCACCCCTCTATCTTTCCCCTACTCTATTTTTCATTTCATTTTTCCGTAAAGCATGGATATACAGCAGTGATTCGGCTTGTGCAGGTGAATTTACGAAAAGTGTTTGATCATCTTCGTAGTTCGCATCAGAAATTTGTCTCTGCGGGATGCGCCTGCATACCGCATGATATTTCTTATGCTTTTTGGCTGTAGTCATAAGTGTTCATCATCGATAGTCGATGACTGTCTGAATGTATTCGCCATGTCAGCTGGGCATTGAACACGCTGACTGTATCTCCTGCAGAGAGGTAAGAGACACAACCCCTACCCTAAGGAAAAAAGTATCCAGTGTAGAACATAAACTGCATTTGATGTTGAGGCTCCAGTACTGGAGAGCGTGGAGTATCGCTTCATTGTTATTACTTCCAAGTCCACTCTGACCCGGAGTGGTAGTACCTGATCGGGTCCAATCCATGGTCAAATAGGTCTGTTTAAAATTATACGTATTCGATATTGTACCTATATGATTGTCCCAACCCTATTGCCCTTATGGCAAGCCCCATCCCGTTTTATCATATATGTACTTGAAGGCTGTGGCTGAGGGTCTTATTGTCCTGGGTAGATGGGGTTCCAATTCTGGAGCTCTGGGAAATGCGGAGTACCCCTTCATCCTCGTTACTTCCAGATCCACTCTGATCCGGTGTGGTAACCATCTATGGGTTAAATAGAAAAAAATGAATTTTAAAAATGTGTTTTTAAAAATTGGGTTTTAAAAAGAATTTTGAGTACCCTTCAAGAATGAATAAAACAAAACGTCTTCGGCATAAAATAACCCAACAAAGGTTGACATGCTGTGTAAAATCCAACTAATTAGCTAACGTAATTATAGAGACTAAATTATTTTAAGTAAATTGATATCAGATAGGACCATCTGAAAACAATAGTCCTTCATATGGTAAGAGAAAAATATTGACTCAGGCCATAGAGAGAAGAGTAAATTGGACATTGGGGGGGGGGTGCATGTAGGTATCTTTGTGATCCAACATCTTAGTATCGCATGTTTAAAAAGAAAAGGTAATGGATGAATTTTTTTGTTTTTTTTTGTTGTTTTTTTTTGTTGTTTTTTTTTTTTTTTTGCCCCGCACCAGCACATCAGACAAAAAGGGGCTCAGTAAATTATGAGTGATAGGTAGAGAATCGGATATTTAGTGATGATACTGGTTTGTTTTCTCGAGTCACATCGTGCTTGCTGGGGATATATTTGGAATGAGGATTTTGCTGGTGTCGTGGTGGCAACAGGATTGCTAATAATTAAGCAGGGTTTCATAGTTGTTGAGGGTCACGGCGAACACGATGTTTACAATTAGAACGTGTATCAAAAATAAAAACGATATTTAGATAATGATGCACGATACTCACACTCACACACATGTATATATACATGTATGTATATATATATATGTATGTATAAAATAAAGTCGTCGATGTGGCCTAAAGTCGGTATCTGCGAGGGAGTCTATCCCCTTTTCACTAGCGCTAGACAAAAGAGATTGTTTTTGCGTCTGAGGTGGAGCGCCACCTATCATCAGCTCCTTACTTTACGCCACAGATCCCTGTGCTTACTCATACGCTGAGTTGGCGAGGGCCGTTATCGAACTAAGAATCTGTGGTTTCTAGCCGAACGCTCTACCGACTGAGCTAACCGGCCCTTATATATATATTATGTTTGGTACGTATATATATACACGATGTGCATGCATGCATGTGTGTGTGAGTGTATATATATATATATATATATATATATATAGAGTTTGTGTGTTTATATATGTTTATGCGTTGTATACACTATGTCTACGAAAATGCACACACACACACACATATATAGTTATATCATTTGTTTGCACACAGTTATATAATTTCAAGTAGCTAATAATAATCGTTAGTAACAATTGTAGCTTCAAGCAACTATTCTTAAATAATTTACAATTTTGTTGTGCAAGTATTCCTATTAGATACAAATAATTTTCAAACAGATGTATTTGACTCATAAATGGGACGATACAATACTACCACTCCGGGTCAGAGTAGACCTGGGAATAGTGGCAATGGAAGGCTACTCCATACTCCCCAGATCTCCAGAACTGGCGCTTCACCATGAAATAGTTAGTGTCATATCCAGGACACCCCTTTTCTGGAGGATGGGGCTCTTCCCCTTCTGCGATATATCTAAGCCTTGCCGACCGGGTTGTTAAACTTCGTTGTATTTTTTAATATTTGGGGTATAATATATTTTTCCCTGTCTTCACATAATTTTAGTCTGACGCTTTACAGAAAAATCATTATTATTTTTTCTTTTACGATACTGCAAGAATATGCGCCTCTATTAATGTATAAAATGTTAGATAAGAAAGACTAACGAAATTAAATAGGAAGCATATGAAAAAGATTACACTTATTTTCATTAAACTTTAATTAGTTTCTGTATAAAAACATTCAGAGAATTGATTTTAATATGTTGGAGAATAAAACAATTTTAGAGATCAATTAACACCAAGTAATTATCAATTTATTAAAATCATTATGTAAATTAACCACACCATATATTATATGTAAACCTTCATTTTTAGTGATATATATGACATTGCAGGATTTTAATGCTGTTTTTGAGGCAAATATATATCTCTGATTTTTATAGAGACATCGATAATAAGATTTTTTCTGTTTTAGGAATTAATGATTTTGACTATAAATTAAATACTCTTTGATAAACTTACGCAATTCCTGTGGGCAACGGGAAATTACGTCAATGCTTACGTCAGATTGACGTAAGCATTGACGTAATTTCGGTTGCCACCACCCACACACACAGACACAACACACACACACCGATCTACATTATAATAAGATATGATACAATGATGGGTTTATGGTAGACAGAATTACCCACGACAGAAGTATTATGATATTTCGTCTTTATATAACAAGATAGAGAGTGACATATGACAACTAAATAATATATAGATAGGATTGCTCAAGTCGAATGATATCCAGAGATGGCCTAGTGGATAAACGCATCTACACAGAGGGTACTAGCTGATTAAGAAATAACCCGTTGCCTTTTCCGCGACTTGACCAAAAAGTAATGAAATTTTTCTCTGCCTTTGTTGCATCTTTATAGCCGTTCTGCAAGCCCAACAGAAAAAGTTCTCATATTGATAAGTGCCGTGGCAGAAACAACTGGTTAGGATCGTCTCTCTTAGATTTTATTACTCATAAATGAACCTGGTATTCACTCAAACATATTGCTGAATGAACTGTGACTGATATAAAAGGCAGAAGTCCCTCCTGGGGCATATATTGACATTTGCAGACTATTTGATAAAACTGTGTGCACTGATTTGCAGCGCTGAAAAGAGACCAATACTAAAAGTGTTCAGCAGAGACTGGACCACAAAGAGTTGTGATTCGCTTTGTGGCCGCAGACACTAAAAACGCAACCTCAAAGAGATGCCACCCATATTTCAGCAAATAGTGTTAGCGCTGCGTTTCTTTCCCCTCATCCTTCCTCATTCTGCTCTTACCACCCCCGACGGTCAGATACCTTTATAAAACACACTTCACTGTACTTTACTGTATCAAGGAGATAGTAGAAAATGAGCAGAAAGGGCAGGGTTGTGAATAGGCAGCCAAGTGGACAGGGGCAAGAGAAGTCTCTATCTATTTCCTTTTTCCATTAACTTTGCCCGCTAAAACAAAGACGCAGAGGAATGGAGAAGAATGAACTTGTCGTCTGCTCTAACATGGTTTCACAATTATGCTGATCAGTCGCAAAACGAAAGGCAATTCTTTCCCAGTCAATCGTGAAGTTCTTTTGGCAATTTTTCGCCGTTGCTTTCGTTACCGTCTTGTAATCACTAATAAAATTAAAATTAAGGAAAATCATTGGTTCTTTTTTTTTTTTTTTTTTTTTCATTGTCGTCTTTCCCTTTCGTGCATCTACATCTTCCGATTAATAATTTTTCTTTTTTCTTTTTTTTTCTTTTTTTTGGCGGGAAAGAGTTGCTGTCATATTCTGTCCCTTTTACAAAGATAAATTCATTGCTCCTCAACTCCATTCCAATTGGTTGGCTGCTCTTCTCTCCCCGACACCCACCACACCCCACCACCACCACCACCACTTCACAAAAGGAAGAAAGTTTTTCAGACAATATCTTATATCTACCTTTCATAACTGCTTCATGTTATCGGTGTCACTTGTAAGTAAAAATAAGGATTAGATTGGTGACGAGAAAGAGTAGGTAAAATCGTCGGGTGTCTGAAGTCGGTATCAGCCAGACAGCGAGAGAGTTATCTATCCCCCTTTTCACTAGTCTAGACCAAGGAGATGCGGAGCACACACCTACCATCAGCTTCCTCGCTTTACCCGTGCTCCGTATACGCGAGTTGGCGAGAGCCGGTATCGACCTGGAATTTGTGGTTTCTATTCAGAACGCTCTAAGACTGAGCTAACTGGCCTATGAGACGAGATTAAGAAATAAAAATATAGCAAGAATATGTGCGATCCGAGCCTAAGTATTTTTAAAGTTTTGATGTAATGAAATATATTAATTTAAATTAAATAAGAACGCATATAAAAAGATTTCATTTATTTTATTTATATTTTAATTGGTTCTACATAAAATCAGTTATAGCATTGATATTGATACGTTGGAGAATAAAACTAATTATTAGGAGAGCAATAACTCCAAGTAATATATTTATTAAACCGGTTTTTGTTAAAGCCTGTGGTGCAAATTAACCACTGCATAAATTATGTAAACCTTTATTTCTTAGTGATATAAAAGAACAAGTGCCAAATAGTATGGTAGAATATGTTGATAGGTACGCGTCTGTGTCCCTGACGCACAAAATCTAAAAGGACACAGTAATCGTATTCAAATTGCGTCCCAGTGTTTTTTCTTTTTTCTTCCTGACCATTTCAAGCTAACTATAAATACATTTCAATAGAAACAAATTACACTGGATAGGTTACAAGGTAGGAGTTAGACGGCTTTAGTTGGGACCATAAATTTTCCGGGGACTTATTCAAAGCAAATATATGCGCCCCAGCATGCACTAAATAAAAAGCTATCAGCATCCCTATATATATATATATATATATATATATGTATATATATATTATATAATATATATAAGTTAAAAGATGATTATGAGTACACCACAAAATGCTGTTAACATTTTATAACTTAGCTAAATATTGACAATATTTCGATTATAAAAATCATCTTCAGAGCTAGTTTTAACCAGACTCCTCAAGAGAGAAGCTGAAAATCTGTTACACTAAGATATACATCATGTCGTTGACGCGAGAAACGCGTAGCGATGTGCTAATGAAGAAACGATCGCATGACTTGTACGCTTTTTGAAACATCGTTTTCGTCTGAATTCAAATTATTTTCAGCTTCTCTCTTGAGGAGTCTGGTTTAAAAACAAGCTCTGAAGATGATTTATAAATCGAAATATTGTTCAATATTAGCTAAGTTTATAAATGTTTTCATTTAACAGCATTTTTTGTGGTGTTTTCATATCTTTTTATATATACTCATGTATGGTGTGTGTTGGTGTGTGTATATATAAGAAAAATGAAAAAAACTATTAATTAGATCATCTTTCAGGGCATTTGTTGGTATATGGAAGGTGATAAGAAATTATTTATCACAGAATAACGAGAAAGCGAGTGGTAAGTCATTGTTATTCAGTATTTTGAGGTTTGAAAAAAGGGACGGTTTGAAATATGACGTCAAATATTCTCTTTATGGCGTGAGTATGGGACGGTGATAGGTGTGTGTATCGAAAAGGAAACATTGTGCATTTTTTAGGTGTGTGGTTGTGCGTGTGTGTGTGGTATAAATTTTTTGCGATGAACGACAGCGAAAATAAACCTAAGGTTGTGTGTGTGTGTGTGTGTGTGTGTGTGTGTGTGTGTGTGTGACTACCACTCTCTTTCTCGTTATTCTGTGATAAATAATTTCTTATCACCCTTCCATATACCAACAAATGCTCTGAAGATGATCTAATTAATAGATCGAAACACTGGCAGCGTCGGCCAATAAACTCACCACTTAACCCATTAAACCTGTGTTTTTTCATTTTTTCTTAATATACTACATACCGTCGGATTCACTCCTTTCTTCATATATATATATATATATAAATATAACAATCTTTTTTTCTATCTATATATATCACTTTATGTAATATCTAAATTGATTTTTATATTACTTTCTATGTTCCTGTTTTCTTTTGGTTTTGTAAATCTTCAAAACTTTAGACAAATTATCAAAGAAGATTTTCATCAAAAATGACTTTTTTTTTTTTCCTTCTCATTTCATCAGTTTGCTTTCTTGAGCAATGGTCAGGCTGTCATGTCTGAACCTTTCTGTCAAAAAGGAGAATAATTTCTTGTGACATTTAAATAACACAAGAGACAAAATAAATGTGACACTTTTTGTTTGGGGAACATTGAAAACCATTACTGGACACATGTTTTGAGTGACATGTAGAAGAAGAATACAAAATCACCACAGAAAGATGATGGATTTGGTCTTACTTGCTAAATTTCTTAGTAAGTTGTCACAAGAATTATTCTCTACTTTTTGTGACAGATAGGTCAGACTGCAGCTCTGACCATTTGCTCAGAAAGAACTGATGAGATGATGAAGAAGGGGGGTAAAAGCGAAATAAAAGGTCATGATTTTATGCAATCTTCTTTATATTTGTCTAAAGTTTTTGAAGATTTACAAAACACGCAAAAGAAAACAGGAACAATAGAAAGTAATATAAAAATCATTTTAGATATTTTACCAAAGTGTAGTAGTATAGAATAAGACAAAGATGTTATATAAAATAGTATAGTATATCATATATATTGAAGAAGAAGGAAGTGAAGTCCGTACGGTATGTAGGTTATTAAGAAAAATTGAAACACAGGTTTAATGGGTTAAGGTGTGAGGTTATTGCCGACGCTGCAGTGTTCGTCTATATAAGTTAGAATCCTCTTCAGAGCATTTGTTGGTAATATGGAAGGTGATAAGAATTAATTTATCAACAGAATAACGAGAAAAGAGAGTGGTAAGAGTCCACACACACACACACATCACACTACACACACACACAGCACACACAAACCTTAGTTTATTTCCGCTGTCGTCATCGCAAAAAATTTATACACAGCACACACGCACAACCACGACAATAAAACAATGCACAATGTTTTTTCTTCGATATCACACACCTACACGCGTCCCAATCACTTCAACGCCATAAAGATGAATATTTGACGTCATAATTTTTCCCCCAAAAACCGTCCCTTTTTCAAACCTCAAGAATTTTTTTAAAACAGACTGAATAACAATGACTACCACTCGCTTTTCTCGTTATTCTGTGATAAATAATTTCTTATCACTTCCATAGTTATCCAACAAATGCCTGAAGATGGAAGCTAATAATAGTTGTTTGTGTCTTGTTTCGTAATATACTGACAACATGCACACACACACACACATGAGTTATATATAAAAAGATATGAAAAACACAAAATTGCTGTTAAAGTGAAAACATTTATAACTTAGCTAATATTGAACAATATTTCGATTTATAAAAATCATCTTCAGAGCTTCCAGACTCCAAGAGAGAAGCTGAAATAATTTGAATTCAGAACGAAAACATTGATGTTTCAAAAAAGCGTACAAGTCATGCGATCGTTTCTTCATTAGCACATCCCGCTACGCGTTTCTCGGTCAACGACATGATGTATATCTTAGTGTAACAGATTTTCAGCTTCTCTCTTGAGGAGTCTGGTTAAAAACTAGCTTCTGAAGATGATTTTTATAAATATCGAAATATGTTCAATATTAGCTAAGTTATAAATGTTTTCACTTTAACAGCATTTTGTGGTGTTTTCATATCTTTTCATATATACTCATACCGTCGGATTCATTTCCTTTCTTTTAACTTTATATATATATAATATATTATATAATATATATATATATATATATAATTATAGGGTGCTGATAGCTTTTTGATTGTGTGTGTCGCATATATTTGCTTTGAATAAGTCCCCGGGAAATTTATGGTCCCAACTAAAGCCGTCTAACTCCTACCTTGTAACCTATCCAGTGTAATTTGTTTCTATTGAAATGTATTTATAGTTAGCTTGAAAATGTCAGGGAAGAAAAAAAGAAAACACTGGGACGCATGAATACGATTTACTGTGTCCTTTAGATTTTTGTGCGTCAGGGACACAGGACGCGTACCTATCAACATATCTACCTATACTATTTGGCACTTGTTCTTTTATATCACTAAGAAATAAAGTTTACATAATTTATGCAGTGGTTTAATTTGCACCACAGGCTTTAACAAAACCGGGTTTAATAAATAATTACTTGGAGTTATTGCTCTCTATAATTATGTTTTATTCTCCAACGTATCAATATCAATGCTATAACTGATTTTATGTAGAAACCAATTAAAATATATTAAAATAAGTGAAATCTTTTTATATGCGTTCTTATTTAATTTAATGTAATATATTTCATTACATCAAAACTTTAAAATACTTAGGCTCGGATCGCACATATTCTTGCTATATTTTTAATCTTAATCTCGTCATCATAGGGCCAGTTTAGCTCAGTCGTTAGAGCGTCTAATAGAAACCACAAAGTTCCAGTTCGATAACCGGCTCTCGCCAACCTCAGCGTATACGGAGCACGGGTAAAGCGAGGAGCTGATGGTAGGTTGTGGTGCTCCGCAATCTCCTTGGTCAGCACTAGTGAAAAGGGATAGATAGACTCTCTCGCTGTCTGGTGATACCGACTTCAGGACACCCGACGATTTTACTTACTCTTTCTCGTCACCAATCTTAATCCTTATTTTTACTTACAGTGACACCAGATAACATGAAGCAGTTATGAAAGCGTAGATATAAAGATATTGTCTGAAAAACTTCTTTTCCTTTTGTGAAGTGGTGGTTGTGGTGGTGGTGGTGGTGGTGGTGGTGTCGGGGGAGAGAAGAGCAGCCAACCAATTGGATGGAGTTGAGAGACAATGAATTTATCTTTGTAAAAAGGACAGATATGACAGCAACTCTTTCCCGCCAAAAAAAAAAAGAAAAAAAAAAAGAAAAAAGAAAAAGATAATCGAAGATGTAGATGCACGAAAGGGAAAGACGACAATGAAAAAAAAAAAAAAAAAAAAAAAAGACCAATGATTTCTTTAATTTTAATTTTATTAGTGATTACAGACGGTAACGAAAGCAACGGCGAAAAATTGCCAAAAGAAACTTCACGATTGACTGGGAAAGAATTGCCTTTCGTTTTGCGACTGATCAGCATAATTGTGAAACCATGTAGAGCAGACGACAGTTCATCTTCTCCATTCCTCTGCGTCTTTGTTTTTAGCGGGCAAAGTTAATGGAAGTAAAAGGAAATAATAGAGACTTCTCTTGCCCCTGTCCACTTGGCTGCCTATTCACAACCCTGCCCTTTCTGCTCATTTTCTACTATCTCCTTGATACAGTAAAGTACAGTGAAGTGTGTTTTATTAAAGGTATCTGACCGTCGGGGTGGTAAGAAGCAGAAGAGAAAGGATGAGGGGAAAGAAACGCAGCGCTAACACTATTTGCTGAAATATGGGTGGCATCTCTTTGAGGTTGCGTTTTTAGTGTCTGCGGCCACAAAGCGAATCAACTCTTTGTGGTCCAGTCTTGCTGACATTTTAGTATTGGTCTCTTTTCAGCTGCAAAATCAGTGCACACTTTATCAAATAGTCTGCAAATGTCAATATTGCCCCAGGGAGGGACTTCTGCCTTTTATATCAGTCACAGTTCATTCAGCAATATGTTGAGTGAATACCAGGTTCATTTATGAGTAATAAATCTAAGAGAGACGATCCTAACCAGTTGTTTCTGCCACGGCACTTATCAATATGAGAACTTTTTCTGTGGGGCTTGCAGAACGGCTATAAAGATGCAACAAAGGCAGAGAAAAATTTTCATTACTTTTTGGTCAAGTCGCGAAAACGGCAACGGTTTATTTCTAATCAGCTAGTAGCCTCTGTGTAGATGCGTTTATCCACTAGGCCATCTCTGGATATTCATTCGACTTGAGCAATCCTATCTATATATTATTTAGTGTCATATGTCACTCTCTATCTTGTTATATAAAGACGAAATATCATAATACTTCTGTCGTGGGTAATTCTGTCTACCATAAACCCATCATTGTATCATATCTTATTATAATGTAGATTCGGTGTGTGTGTGTGTGTGTGTGTGTGTGGGTGTGGGCAACCGAAATTACGTCAATGCTTACGTCAATCTTGACGTAAGCATTGACGTAATTTCGGTTGCCCACAGGAATTGCGTAAGTTTATCAAAGAGTATTTAATTTATAGTCAAAATCATTAATTCCTAAAACAGAATAAATCTTATTATCGATGTCTCTATAAAAATCAGAGATATATATTTGCCTCAAAACAGCACTTAAAATCCTGCAATGTGTCATATATATCACTAAGAAATTGAAGGTTTACATAATATATGGTGTGGTTAATTTACATAATGATTTTAATAAATGATAATTACTTGGTGTTATTGATCTCTAAAATTATTGTTTTATTCTCCAACATATTAAAATCAATCTTCTGAATGTTTTTATACAGAAACTAATTAAAGTTTAATGAAAATAAGTGTAATCTTTTTCATATGCTTCCCTATTTAATTTCGTTAGTCTTTCTTATCTAACATTTTATTACATTAATAGAGGCGCATATTCTTGCTAGTATCGTAAAAGAAAAAAAAATAATGATATTTTCTGTAAAGCGTCAGACTAAAAATTATGTGAAGACAGGGAAAAATATATTATACCCCAAATATTAAAAAATACAACGAAGTTTAACAACCCGGTCGGCAAGGCTTAGAATATATCGCAGAAGGGGAAGAGCCCATCCTCCAGAAAAGGGGTGTCCTGGATATGACACTAAACTATTTCATGGTGAAGCGCCAGTTCTGGAGATTTGGGGAGTATGGAGTAGCCTTCATTGCCACTATTCCCAGGTCTACTCTGACTCGGAGTGGTAGTATTGTTATCGTCCCATTTATGAGTCAAATACATCTGTTTGAAAATTATTTGTATCTAATAGGAATACTTGCAACAACATAATTGTAAATTATTTAAGAATAGTTGCTTGAAGCTACAATTGTTTACTAACGATTATTATTAGCTACTTGAAATTATATAACTGTGTGCAAACAAATGATATAACTATATATGTGTGTGTGTGTGTGCATACTTTCGTAGACATAGTGTATATACACGCATAAACATATATATAAAACACAAACTATATATATATATATATATATAATATATATATATATATATATATATATATACACTCACACACACATGCATGCATGCACATCGTGTATATATATACGTACACATATACATATATATATAAGGGCCGGGTTAGCTCAGTCGGTAGAGCGTTCGGCTAGAAACCACAAGATTCTTAGTTCGATAACGGCCCTCGCCAACTCAGCGTATGAGTAGCACAGGGATCTGTGCGGTAAAGTAAGGAGCTGATGATAGGTGTGGCGCTCCACCTCAGACGCAAAAACAATCTCTTTTGTCTAGCGCTAGTGAAAAGGGGATAGACTCCCTCGCAGATACCGACTTTAGGCCACATCGACGACTTTATTTTTATACATACATATAT
The DNA here is from genome assembly GCA_023376005.1 of Doryteuthis pealeii. Lineage (NCBI taxonomy): Eukaryota > Metazoa > Mollusca > Cephalopoda > Myopsida > Loliginidae > Doryteuthis > Doryteuthis pealeii. Next base: position 61,051,124 of record CM042142.1, on the reverse strand, counting down.
ATATATATATACATACATGTATATACATATGTGTGTGTGAGTGTGAGTATCGTGCATCATTATAAATATCGTTTTTATTTTTGATACACGTTCTAATTGTAAACATCGTGTTCGCCGTGACCCTCAACAACAATGAAACCCTGCTTAATTATTAGCAATCCTGTTGCCACCACGACCACCAGCAAAATCCTCATTCCAAATATATCCCCAGCAAGCACGATGTGACTCGAGCAAACAACCAGTATCATCACTAAATATCCGATTCTCTACCTATCACTCATAATTTACTGAGCCCCTTTTTCGTCTGATGTGCTGGTGCGGGCAAACAAAAAAAAAAACAACAAAAAAAACAACAAAAAAAACAAAAAAAAATTAATCCATTACCTTTTCTTTTTAAACATGCGATACTAAGATGTTGGATCACAAAGATACCTACATGCACCCCCCCCCCAATGTCCAATTTACTCTTCTCTCTATGGCCTGAGTCAATATTTTTCTCTTACCATATGAAGGACTATTGTTTTCAGATGGTCCTATCTGATATCAATTTACTTAAAATAATTTAGTCTCTATAATTACGTTAGCTAATTAGTTGGATTTTACAGCATGTCAACCTTTGTTGGGTTATTTTATGCCGAAGACGTTTTGTTTTATTCATTCTTGAAGGGTACTCAAAATTCTTTTTAAACCCAATTTTTAAAAACACATTTTTAAAAATTCATTTTTTTCTATTTAACCCATAGATGGTTACCACACCGGATCAGAGTGGATCTGGAAGTAACGAGGATGAAGGGGTACTCCGCATTTCCCAGAGCTCCAGAATTGGAACTTCCCCATCTACCCAGGACAATAAGACCCTCAGCCACAGCCTTCAAGTACATATATGATAAAACGGGATGGGGCTTGCCATAAGGGCAATAGGGTTGGGACAATCATATAGGTACAATATCGAATACGTATAATTTTAAACAGACCTATTTGACCCATGGATTGGACCCGATCAGGTACTACCACTCCGGGTCAGAGTGGACTTGGAAGTAATAACAATGAAGCGATACTCCACGCTCTCCAGTACTGGAGCCTCAACATCAAATGCAGTTTATGTTCTACACTGGATACTTTTTTCCTTAGGGTAGGGGTTGTGTCTTACCTCTCTGCAGGAGATACAGTCAGCGTGTTCAATGCCCAGCTGACATGGCGAATACATTCAGACAGTCATCGACTATCGATGATGAACACTTATGACTACAGCCAAAAAGCATAAGAAATATCATGCGGTATGCAGGCGCATCCCGCAGAGACAATTTCTGATGCGAACTACGAAGATGATCAAACACTTTTCGTAAATTCACCTGCACAAGCCGAATCACTGCTGTATATCCATGCTTTACGGAAAAATGAAATGAAAAATAGAGTAGGGGAAAGATAGAGGGGTGGGCGCGCGGAAGCGATAACGCTAATCTGTTTCAATTGAACATCATGAAATGAGAGAGAGAGAGAGAGAGAGAGAGAGAGAGAGAGAGAGAGAGAAGAGAGAGAGAGAGAGAGAGAGAGTTAGTTAAATCAAGATTATTATACTTTTTCCATATTGAACTATTTAGCGATATCACTTAAGTAAACATATCAAACGTTGTCATAATTGAATTATCATACTGTAGTATATCCACAGGTTTTGCTAGTTTGATATTAACTTGGCTCATATTTATTTAACCACCCCTCCCACAATGAACAGGAAGCAAAGGGTTTTTGAGCGAAGTACAATTGGTTTGAATTCAGAGTTTTCCTTCTGCTAGACCGGTTGCCACCGGTTAAAGGGCGCCAGTCTGTCTTACTATTTACGCATAGCTGGCTGTTATGTTAAAATCAATCGGCCTGTTCCATGATTTGAACTCTGGCTTATCCCTTACGACGGTAACCGTTACATGACGAGCGACCCCAACCGCATGCGTATATGCAGCTATATAAGCACAATGACACCCCACACAACGATATGCATAAATGATATATTTGTTCATGAGTAATGTATTAGTGTCCATATGGAATATGCGCATATATATATATATATATATATATACACATGTGTGTGTGTGTGTGTGTAGATATGTCGAAGAATATACATAAATTTGTGTGTCTTGATGTCCAAATGCATAAAAATATTGATACATGCATATTGGTAAGTAAAATGAGTTCGAGAATGTGTGATTATGCATATGACTGCATACATATATATATATATATATATGTGTGTGTGTGTGTGTGTGTGTGTGGTGTGTGAGACCATCCATATATAGGCAATAATCTTTATATACACATATATACAGTATCTGTATGTAGAGAATGATATATATGTATATTTGCATGAGATAACGATTGAATATATGGTTGTTTAAGTGAGAATGTGTGTGTGTGTGTGCGCCAAGGAGTGTGTGTGTGTTGTGTGTGTGTGTGTGCGTGTGCATCCGGCAAGGTTGTGTGTGTGTGTATGCAACGTTGTGTATTCATACGTAAAAGTGGCATGTATCTTTTCTAAAAAGAGTTTTAGCTTCGATTCGGGCCGATCACTTTGCATCACCTCATACATGTAGAATGCATTAGTCATTGTTTTTTTTTGACACCATGCGGTACACGCTGGGAGTTTTCCCTGATCCTCAGTCTTCTCCCTCTTCTTCTTTTCCCGCCAATTCCCAGTTCTCTAAGTTTCCCCGTGCCCGGCACCGGGCAAAATTCTCCAGCGAGACTGAAAAACAAAAACGGGACGCCAAATCGATTGCACAAAAGCCGTAAGGGAACTATAAAGAATATGTGTCCTTTGCGTCAGAAGATAGAGATGGAGAAAATGGCAGGAGAAAAAAAAAAGAAAAAAAAACAAAACAAACAAAACAAAACAAAACAAAAAAAAAACAAAGAAAAGATAATGAAAAATTGAGTGTGTGCCGAGCGTGTAAACAATGAGTTTTTAATGAAAGAGAACAAGTCTTCCGTTTGGAAACAAAATAACTATTACTACTACTATTATTATTACAAGTATCATACTTTGGGTAATTATGGATACAATAAAAGAAAAAAAGAAGAAGCGCCCTCCAGGCACAATTATTTAATTTTTTTATATGATTGAATATTATATTGAACTAGCAAATATATGCACCCTCCGGGTGCAAGTCTTTAAGTTTTAATGTAATAAAATATTATGTTAACTTAGAAAGGGTAATGGAACTAAATAAGATGCCGATAAAAAGATTTGAAACAGAGGGGGAACAACTAAAACTTGCTTTTTCTTCCCTCCCGTCTTTCATTGCTAAGTTTTCATAATTTAACTATTTAGGTAAATTAGGAAGTAAAGAATAGAATTACTGTTAATATTGTTAATGGATTTATTGGAGAGATTTTTGCTCATATTCATTAATATAAAACCAAACTATTAGAAATCAATAATACTGAGCACATATTTATTAAAATCAAATTTTTAATATCAATATGCAAATTAGCCTTTCCCTTCTCACTGCAAACCACTATATTTTGTATATATAAATACAAATGCATGTTAATAATAGGTAGATATAGTCAACAGTATTAATAATGTAAAACAATTTTATTAATAATTGAGGTTTGAATAAAAATAGAATCATGGAGGATGTGACGTAAATAACTAAGGGAATTGTGACTTGAGTAGTAATATAGTTTCAGTTACAGACAGAAAAACACACAATCTCCATTATAATAAGATTAGAAAGACTAATGAAATCAAATACGAATACAAAAACGTTTACATTTATTTTTACTTTATTCTAATTGATTTCAATGTAACATTATACATAGAACTGCTTTTTATACGTTTGAGAATAAAACAATAATATTAGAAATCAATGATACCAAGTTATTTGTTATTTATTAAACACAATTTTGTTAAAACCAATATGTATATTATTCACACCATACACTATGTAAACATCTAATCTTAATGATATATAACACACATATCAGGATTTTTAACACATCAATAATATGAGCTGATTTGAGGCAAACCTATCTCAGCTAGACCTTAATAGAGACACTGTTAATAAATAAGATACTAATTAAGGTTAAATAATGATTATTTAATAACCATTAGGAACATAACGTAAATAAGGGAAGTGTGACGTTGGTGGTAACGTAGTTTCAGTTACAGACACAATCTCCATTATAATAAGACCAATAAGGGTCAGAACAGAAGAATTAGCGTAAAAATTAAAGAAAGAATAAAGAAAGAAAACGTATGAAGATACAAATGAAAGTAAAGAGAATTTATGAAAAAGTGACACTTTTTTGAGGAAGAAGCAAAAATGATGAGAAAAAAAATAAAATAAAGGAATGAATGAAGCAAGGAATGAAGTTACCATATTGAAAGAAAGAGAAGAAAGTGTAGAAGAATTAATTTAATTGATAGGAAAAAAATAATCGAAAAAATATGAACGAATATAAAAAGAAGTCATCAAATGAAAATAAAAGGAAAAATTACAAGGAAAATGGAAATGAAAAGTGGCTAAAAGAAGAAAGTTGGTTGGTTAGATTTTACGGCATGTGAACCCTTGTTGGGTTATTTCATGCCGAAGATGTTTTGTTTTATTCATTCTTGTTGGGCATTGTTTTTTAATTGAGTTTGAAAATTAAATTAACAGCACTTTTTGTAAACTCATTTTTTATCTATTTACCCCATTTACCTAACATATACTACCACTCCAGGTCAGAGTGAACCTGGGAGTAATGGCAATGAAAGGATACTCCGCATTTCACAAAGCTCCAAATTGTAACCTCACCATTAAATGCAGTTAAAAAAAAATAAAACAAACCAAAAAAAAAAACATTAAAAAACATTTAAAAAAAAGTAATCTCTGAGTCGAAATTGGACATCGCTAAAAATTGAAATTGTGTGTGTGTGTGTGTGTGTGTGTGTGTGTGTGTGTAAATTAAAACAGAATAAGAAAGTAGTCTAATTGTAGAAAAAATGAATTAAAAAAATCAAAAAAGTCTAATCGATTTGTAATTCAAGGAGAGGGAAAGGAAGAAGAAAAAAATCTTTTATAATCGAAGCTTAATAGAAATCAATATACGTGTTAGAAGATGGTGGCTGAAGGTCTTGGTGTCCAGGATGGCGTTAAACTTTATCTGATGGTGAGGTTCTAATTCTGGAGCTCTGGGCAATGTGGAGTATCCCTTCATCATTACTCCCAGGCCACTCTGACCCGGTGTAGTACCTGTTAGGGTCTCATCTATGGTTTAAATAGAAAAAAAGTTTGAAAAATTGTTGAAGAAGGGTTGACATGCCGTAAAATCCAACCTAAAGACCATAAAATATTAGTCGCGAATGAAACGGATGTAATAGTAAAAAAATTAATGTCCTGGATATAACGTTAAACTATCTGATGGTGAGATTCCAATTCTGTACCCCTGGGAAATGTGGAGTACCCATTCATCACCATTACTCCCAGGTCCACTCAGACCCGGAGAGTACCTATCAGGGTCCCATCTATAGGTTAAATAGAAAAACACGAGTTTAAAAAATGTGTTTAGAAAAGAACTGAGTTTTAAAAAAATTGAATACCCATCAAGAATGAATAAAACAAAATGTCTTCTGCATAAAATGACCAAACACAGGTTAACATGTAAAACCAAACCAACCAAACCAATAACCAATAACGCCCCCCCCCAAAAAAAAGCATTTATAGACTCATTGATTTTAACGGCATTTTAACTCATTTAGGGTTATTTTATGCTTAGAGTTTAGGGAATCGCATACGTCCGTATTTATATGTTTTGTATATCACAAGAGGCTTTTTTTTAACACTCGGTCCTATCGAATACGAATAATATTTAAACAGATCTATTTGATGCATATATGGAACCCTAACAGATACTACCACTGCGAATCAACCTGGGAAGAATGGTACTTTACACAACTCCGATTTCCAGAACTGGAACCTCATCATCAGATGCAGTTTAGAGTCATAACCAGGAAATCTTTTTTGTGAGGTGATCTTGCCTCTTTTCAGGGGATACAGCCAGCGTTCTTTAAGCCCCGTTGACAGGGTGAACAAGAAAATCTATATACATATTTATAACAAGTTGCATACCCCGCAAAATCACTCACTTTTTTTTTACATGTCACCTTACAACCCATGGATTTGCTGATGGTTTTGTTGGCATGCGAAAACATCGAGGACACTGTGATATAAAAATAAATATTTGTCAAATCATCAAAATGTTAAAATTTAGTATAAGAGATGTTTTTACAAGAATTGGTTGGATTGTAAGGCATGTCAACCCTTGTTGGGTTATTTCATGCCGAAGACGTTTTGTTGTATTCATTCACACCCAATTTTCTTTTTAAACATTTTTTCTACTTAAACCATACATGGGACCCTGACAGGTAATACCAGATACAGAGTTAACCCTGGAGTAATGGTGATAAAGGGGTACTCCACATTCCCCAGAGCTCCAGAATTGGTACTTCACCATCAGATAAAGTTTAACGTCATAACCTGGACACGAAGACCCTCAGCCACCACCTTCTAGCACGTATATGATAAAAAGGGTTGGGATTGCCATAAGATTAAGGTTGGGAAAATCATATAGGGCTTGACGTAGCCGCCGATTGATCGAAGGGTCCTCTCCAACTGCACACGTAGCCGAATAAGTTTGCCACTAGATTTGTAAAGAACAAAGTGATGCAGAATTATTTTTTGTGAAAATTTGATATTGATTTTAATGAATGGGGAATTTTTTATTCAAACCAACTTAAAGGCCGTAGGCAACTGGTCTAATGTCCATTGTTTTAAATATATTTAGTCTATTTTGTATTCTTAATTCAGGGCAGTACAGAGATAAAATGTTGTGTGTGTGTGTGTGTGTGTGTTTTGTGCAAAATTTAGAAATGGGCCTCATGTTATCTAAGGCCACCAATATGATTAATGGCAAGTACATTTAAAATGCTGGTACCTCTAGATTTCAACACATTATCTTATCCCAAAGTCTTGCTGTATTTTTTATTATGTACATTCCAATTTCAGTTTTAAAAAAAAGTATCCTTTATCAACTAGTTATTTGTAATAACATCACAGCTGACCCCAATGACAAAGAATTCTCTGTCATCGGAGTTTTAATGAAAGTTATATTCTCCCTTGCTTTCATAGTTTTGCTTTATTGAAGTTTGTTGAATAAAACCTTGTAACATATCTTACAAGTTATACTTTTTTTGTGGGGGGTAGGTCTTCCCAGCTGTTATGGTCCAATAATAGAGATTTGGTATTTGCTCCCAAAACACAAGGCCATCACTATTCCTTAGCTAATTTGCTCCAAACTGTAACCAATTGAAATATTATCTGGAGCAATACAGTTTGCTTATTAATTGTTTCGTAACTAATAATGATTGAAGTAGAAGGTGAATCTGACGAGAAAATTAAGATGGGCGCATCTTGCTAAAGAATTCCGAAAATGTGTTTAATTGAACAGCTACGTCGATAATTTAAATCAACTCAAATTAATTCTTCAACTTTTCCAAACAATCCCTGCAGCGAGTTGTTTATCCCCCTTCTACAGCCCCCAAACTCCAACACAGCCAGGTTTTCAAGTCCCATCCTTTTCTTAACCGAGACTGACAGGGATGGGCTTATCACATGACCAGGGTCAGGCAACACACACAATTAGCCAGATATAAAAAATGAGCACTTGGGGAATGGATTAAGAAGTTGAGAGTGAGAGTTTATTGTAACTATAATTTTGAGCGAACTCGACCCCTTGGGTCACTGAGCTCCGTAAATAGATCTCCAAAAGTGGTTGGGGGTCAGTTAAGGTATTGAAATGGAGGCAGGTGTTGCTGTGTTGCATATTTGTTGAAAACGAGCAGAACTGATTAATTAGGGACGGGATTAATTAACGATAGAAAGTGGGCGGGAGAAAACAGGTAATATGAAGATAATCAGAAAGTGGACTTATCGCCATCAATGTTTTTGCGCAATAATTTTAGCGAAAGTGGTAAACGGCATTTGTTAGGCTGTGTATGAAAATCACTTCAACGTTCTATCAATATAACTGTACCGGGGAAATTCACTGAATATATTGCGATAAATGTACGAATAACTAACGAATAATTAAATATAAACCTTAATTATAATCTGTATTATTTGTATTATTTGGACTATTTGTCCTCACCTTTAATTTCGTCAAGCCCAGCACCTTATATGATTTTTCCAAACCTATTGCGGCATATGGCAAGCCCCAGCCACCTTTTTATAATCATGGGATGCTAGAAAGGCGGTGGCTGCGGTCTACATGTCCGGCATGACGTTACTCTATCATGAGGTGAGTTCCAGTTTGTGGAGGTTTGGGGAATGTGGAGCGACCGACCTTCGTCATTCTCACATCTGCTCCTGGTCCTCCTCTGACCCGGAGTGGTAGTACCTAGTTAAGGTACCATCTGATGGGTTAAATAGAAAAAATGTATTTATAAAAAAATGTTGATTATCCACAATTAAGAACTTGATTTATTTCAAAAACTTTATGCGTAAACAAACAAAACCAAACCAAACCTTATTTATTATCTGCACAACGTTTCGGTCCGTAACGTTGTGCAGATAACAAATAAAAGTGAGAACCATATATTCCAAATATATACAAATTATACAGCCTTTTTTAATTCAGAGAATACTTATTATCTTTAGTTGTGTTATGCAAAAATTAAATCCGACGATATGTAGATGGCCTGGTTGGGGATTTAATCTTGGTGGCGGATAGTTTGTATACGAAGACATTTGTTTTATATTCATTATTCATGGATATCAATTTTTTTAAACTCATTTTTTCTTTAAGACACATTGCTGGGAGTAATGGTGATTGAATGGGTACTTCACTATTCCCAGAGACTGCGTTCCAGTCAATAGAACTTCACCATCAGATGAATTTAGGACTCGTGGGCGGTGGAATCGATAGACTATCAACGATGAAGCGAAGCGCGATGAGCTGCATCTGAGGGGTGCCTTGTCCATCTGGCAGGCGGTCTAGCCTCAAGTGTGAGGGTGCGCTAGGATCAACGTGAGCCGGTGGAAATTAAGTTGAAAATAGATACTTACCATAAACGGGTACGAAATAACAAGAATCAAGATAATAGATGAGTAATAGTCACTTATTAGTTCACTGCGATTTTAGTGTGGTGGATGGGATAACATATAATGATGGGAAATAATGGATTAACGAACGGGTTATGGTACGCCCCGCCCCAAAAGAAAATAAGAGAAAAAATAGATTTTATTCCAAATACATGTAAATGCTCGACGGTTAGGGATACGTTAAAACACGTTGTCGAGTTATTGGTATACCTTGTCTTAAGGACGAATGAAAGAGGTTGTTGTCTGCAGAAAAGAAGATGAGTGGAAATATTAATTCATTCTGCAATAGGAGCTGGAGCGTTCGTTATTGTAGATATAGTATGTTAAGATCGAAGCGCTTTTTAGAAGACTTCTAAAAGTGTAGCTGACGCGACCGCATGACCTAGGGTCCGCTCGTCTAGGTGACCTGAGGGCCGGGGAAGCTCGTTCAAACTTGTTAAAAATCAACAGCACAGAACTTTCTCACAGGTTGGTTAGAATGTGGAAGATACACACTACCGTCATCAGAGTACATAACTGTTATGAGATCGGTAGCAGTTTGGGTGTGGTGTGGTCGGTATGTATAAAGGAAGTAGTGTCCCGGATGGCGAGACTTCAGAAATAGTCAACAGATTGAACGACATAAGTGAGAAGTTAGGTATGACCATTAAGAATATCAACTGGTTCTTTGGCTTTTGTACAAAATCAGTGACAGATGTGTGATTTGATATTTGAAGATAATATAAAATGTAAAGAATGAGTACGCATAGAATTAGACATTGACAGTTGCTACTTAAGAATGTGGCAACATTTGTAAATCTTCAAGAAGTAAAACAAATCAATAATCACTAGGAATGTTGTGTCTCTCCCTTCTACTCAGGGCGGAATGACGGGGTGAGTTCGCGTTAGTCTGTTCTATAAAGCACCTCTCACATGTCTGTGCTGGGACGTATACTGGTTAGTAAGGAGAACACACAAACACAGCAACATTAGATAATAAGACGAGCTGAGACCGTATCATCGCGACACCGGCAGAGAAAAGAAGAAAAAAATGAAGAGGATAGGTCGCCAATCAGAGAGTGTAACGGCTTAGATTCTATTTGGTGGTCATAAGGTGCTCGGAGCGAAGGTATGTCACTGCACATATCAACAACAGAAGGAACAGAGATGGCATTCAAGCAGGGCACGAGAGTAATGTGGCTCGCAGACTTGCTTGTGCGAAGGATCTTCCTGCGAAGGGATCTTTATCCGCCGGAAAAATTAAGCAAAGAGTGTAATCAAGAGTTCGCTGGCGTTTGTTCTTTACAGATCGATGATATAGTAGAGATCTAACTGAACACCAGAAGATAACACTGAAGCGAGTGTTCAAGCAATTGATAAAAACTTACACACTACGGCAGCAGAGCTGGTGTAGGGAATGGATGAAGGCAGCGAGGGCTTAGGGCATGCGACACGATACATCAGTAAATACGTAGGTGCGGGAACTTAGCGTGAGGCAGTGGTTGTCATCGATACGTGTCACATATATATATAGATATATACTGTATAAGGGGTTGGTGTCCAATAAAAGTATCGGAGAGTGAAGCTGTAGTTTCCAAGAACTAGGAATAGAACATAAACATAACGTTATTTTGTTCCCAGAATACAAGTGTGTCAAAAAGTGCAGTATTTTAAAATCTGTATTTATACAAGTTAGAAAATGAGACTTGGGATGGAAACGTTATATTTTTCAGAAATACTAAGTGTCAAAAAGTACCGAAAATCTCGGATAACTTCTTTTGACACACCTTGTACCAATAATATATATATGATATATATAGTAAATATATATATTGTGATGTGATGTGTGTTGTGGTGTGCAATTTATGTGAATAGCGACAGTAGGGTTTGTCAAAATATGTCGATCAAAGCCTTGATTCAGTCTTATGGGGTAGTTCCGAAAGTAAAGTCCGCTATTTTTTTCTAAGGAATTACAATAACATCATGATAGAACAAGTTTTCAACACAAAACATTATTTTCTCACATAATCATGCACAGTGGCTAAGCATTTCGTGTGCGTTAACCAAGAGCTGCATGACACGCTCGCACGAAGAGGTGGTTGGAAAAATATGCCCCTATTTATTGATGTTGGCCCAGG
>CM042142.1:61031640-61039770 GCA_023376005.1 Doryteuthis pealeii | reverse complement strand
GACAGAGGATGGGCTTGTCACATGACCAGGGTCAGCAACACAACACATTAGCCAGAATAAAATGAGCCACTTGGGGAATGATTAAGAAGTTGAGAGTGAATTTTATTATAACTATAATTTGAGCGAACTGACCCTTTGGTCACTGAGCTCCGTAAATAGATCTCCAAAAGTGTTGGGGGTACAGTTAAGGTATTGGAATGAGGCAGGTTGTTGCTGTGTTTGCATATTTTGCGTTGAAACGAGCAGAACTGATTATTAGGGACGGATTAATTACGATAGGAAAGTGGGCGGGAGAAAAACAGGTAGATACGAAGATAATCAGAAAGTGGACTATCGGCCATCAATGTTTTTGCGCAATAATTTTAATGCGAAATGTGGTAAACCGACATTTGTTGGGCTGTGTACAAGTCACTTTCCAACGTCTATCATATAAACTAATGGACCGGTGAAATTCAATGTAATATATGCACTAATATGTACGAATACTACAAAAATTATTAAATATAACCTTATTATAATCTGTATTATTTGTATTATTCGGATATTGTCCTCACCTTATTAATTATCTGCACAACGCTTACGGCCGTTACCGTTGATGCAGTAACAAATCAATAAAATAATATTCAAATATACAAATTATCAAGCCTTATTTAAAAATTCAGAGATACATACTTATAATCTTTTAGTTCTCGGGTGGTAAAATTATGAAAAACAGAATGAACAACAAAACAAAAACACCAAAACCAAAAAAAACAAAACAAAAAAACAACAAAAAAAAAACAAAAAAACAAACTACGCCATCGTCTAAAAATAAACGAAGGCTTGCCAACACAAAAAAAAAATAAAAAAAATATTGAAATAAATCCGACCGATATATGTTGGCTGGTTGGTTTGGTTGGATTTAGATATGTCAATCTTTGTATGGATATTTTTATACCGAAGACATTTTGTCTCTTATTCATTATTCATGCGATACTCAATTTTAAACTCAATTTTTTCTTACCATTGGTCCTTGGGAGTATTGGTATGAAGGGCGTACTCCACTTTCCCAGAGTCTCCAGAATAGAAACTTACCATCAGATGAAGTTTAACTTGTGCTAAAGCTTGACGTGACAACCGATTAATTGGAGGGGGCCTCTTACGACTGCCCGGTCTAGCCTAAGTAAGGGCCTAATCAAACTGGACCGGAATAATGGTAATATATACATAAAGTTACGAATAACAAAAAAAAATAATAAAATATAACCTTATTATAATCTTTTAGTTGGGTGGCTAAAATATGGAAAAATTCGACGTATGTAACCCCCCCCCCAAAAAAAAAATATTCCAAAACATTATTCACTTTTAGAAAACGGTTAAAAAACGGTTTCGGTTTTTTTTAACCTTTCATTAGGACAAACTAAAAGTGTTTGTCTAAAAAGTGATGGAAATATTTCCATTCTGAAATAGGAAAGTCCTGCGTCTTTTAAATTTAAATCGAAGCTCTTAAAAAGAACTTCGAAGAGGTTAGGTGTGATTTCCATTGAAACCAACAGTGAGAAAATTTGCGTGTTGAGTTTTAACAGTTAGGCTTCCGGGGTACTAGAGAGCGGACCTGGTTTATGCGTGCGTGCTAACGTTTTCGAAGTCCTTTTTAAGAGCTTCGATTTAAATTTAAAAGACGCAAGGACTTTCCTATTTCAGAATGGAAATATTTCCATCACTTTTTAGACAACACTTTATTTGTCCTAATGAAAGGTTAAAAATAAACCGAAACGTTTTAACGTTTCTAAAGTAGATTAATGTTTTGGAATATTTTTTTTTTTGGGGGGGGGGTTACATACCGTCGAATTTATTTCCATATTTTACCACCCAACTAAAAGATTATAATAAGGTTATATTTTATTATTTTTTGTTTGTTATTCGTAACTTTATGTATATATTCCACTTAATTTCCACCGGTCCAGTTAGATTAGGCCCTTACTTAGGCTAGACGGGCAGTCGTAGAGGCCCCCTCCAATTAATCGGTTGGTCACGTCAAGCTTTAGCACAGTTAAACTTCATCTGATGGTAAAGTTTCTATTCTGGAGCTCTGGGAAAGTGGAGTACCCCTTCATCACCAATACTCCCAGGACCAATGTGTAAGAAAAAATTGAGTTTAAAAAATTGAGTATCCATGAATAATGAATAAAACAAAATGTCTTCGGTATAAAATATCCCAACAAAGATTGACATATCGTTAAATCCAACCAACCAACCAGCCAATCTATATATCGTCGGATTTATTTTCATATTTTTTTTTATTGTTGGCAACCTTCCGTTTATTTTAGACGATGGCGTAGTTTGTTTTTTTGTTTTTTTTTTGTTGTTTTTTTTGTTTTTGTTTTTTTTGTTTTGGTGTTTTTTTGTTTTGTTGTTCATTCTGTTTTTTCATATTTTACCACCCAACTAAAAGATTATAAGTATTTCTCTGAATTTTTTAAATAAGGCTTGATAATTTGTATTATTTGATATTATTTGTATTATTTGTTATCTGCACAACGGTACGGCCGTAACGTTGTGCAGATAATAATAAAGGTGAGGACAATAGTCCGAATAATACAAATAATACAGATTATAATAAGGTTATATTTAATTATTTTTGTTAGTTATTCGTACATTTATGCATATATTCCATTGAATTTCCACCGGTCCAATTAGTTTATATGATAGACGTTGGAAGTGACTTGTCATACACAGCCCAACAAATGTCGGTTTACCACATTTCGCATTAAAATTATTGCGCAAAAACATTGATGGCGATAAGTCCACTTTCTGATTATCTTCGTATTACCTGTTTTTCTCCCGCCCACTTTCTATCGTTAATTAATCCGTCCCTAATAATCAGTTCTGCTCGTTTTCAACCAAATATGCAACACAGCAACACCTGCCTCCATTCCAAATACCTTAACTGACCCCCAACACTTTTGGAGATCTATTTACGGAGCTCAGTGACCAAAGGGGTCAGTTCGCTCAAAATTATAGTTAAATAAAATTCACTCTCAACTTCTTAATCCATTCCCCAAGTGCTCATTTATATCTGGCTAATTGTGTTGTGTTGCCTGACCCTGGTCATGTGACTAAGCCCATCCCTGTCAGTCTCCGGTTAAGAGAAAGGGCTGGGGACTTGAAAACCTGGCGGTGTGGAGTTGGGGGCTGTAGAAGGGGGAAAACAACTCGCTGCAGGGATTGTTTGGAAAAGTTGAAGGAATTAATTTGAGTTGATTAAATTATCGACGTAGCTGTTCAATTAAACAACATTTCGGAATTCTTTTAGCAAGATGGCGCCCATCTTAATTTTCTCTCAGATTCACCTTCTACTTTCAATTCATTATTATGTTACGAAACAATTAATAAGCAAACTGTATTGCTCCAGGATAATATTCAATTGGTTACAGTTTGGAGGCAAATTAGCTAAGGATGGCTTGTGTTTTGGGAGCAAATACCAAATCTCTATTATTGGACCATAACAGCCGGGAAAGACCTACTCCCCCACCAAAAAAAAGTATAACTTGTAATATGTTTACAAGGTTTTATTTCAACAAACTTCAATAAAAAAAAAACTATGAAAGCAAGGGAGAATATAACTTTCATAAAACTCCGATGACAGAGAATTCTTTGTCATTGGGTCAGCTGTGATGTTATTACAAATAACTAGTTGATAAAGGTTAATTTTTTTAAACTGAAATTGGAATGTACGACAATAAAAATACAGCAAGACTTTGGGATAGATAATGTGTTGAAATCTAGAGGTACCAGCAATTTTAAATGTACTTGCCGTTAATCATATTGGTGGTCTTAGATAACATGAGGCCAATTTCTAAATTTTGCACACACACACACACACAACATTTATCTCTCATAGAAGAACGCTGACTGTATCCCCTGCAAAGAGGCAAGATCACCTCACAAAAAAGATTTCCTGGTTATGGCTCTAAACTGCATCTGATGATGAGGTTCCAGTT
Organism: Doryteuthis pealeii; assembly: GCA_023376005.1. Taxonomy (NCBI): domain Eukaryota; kingdom Metazoa; phylum Mollusca; class Cephalopoda; order Myopsida; family Loliginidae; genus Doryteuthis; species Doryteuthis pealeii. The sequence goes on along the minus strand of CM042142.1, from coordinate 61,035,787 downwards.
CTGGGAATCGGAGGTGTGTAAAGTACCATTCTTCCCAGGTTCATTCGCAGTGGTAGTATCTGTTAGGGTTCCATATATGCATAAAATATATCTGTTCAAATATTATTCGTATTCGATAGGACCGAGTGTAAAAAAAAAGCGTGATATACAAAAAATGTAAATACAGACGTACACGATTCCCTAAACTCTATGCATAAAATAACCCTAAATGAGTTAAAATGCCGTTAAAATCAATCAATCTATAAATTCTATTTTTTTTTTTGGTTATTGGTTTGGTTGGTTGGGTTTTACATGTTAACCCTGTTTGGTCATTTTATGCTGAAGACATTTTGTTTTATTCATTCTTAATGGCTATTCAAAACTCAGTTTTTTTTAAACACTGTTTCTTTTAAACACAGTTTTTTAAATGCCATTAAAATCAATCAATCTATAATTGTTATTTCTGTTTGGTTGTTGGATGATTTGGTTTTACGGCATGTTAACCCTGTTTGGTCATTTTATGCTGAAGACATTTTGTTTTATTCATTCTTGATGGGTATTCAATTTTTTTAAAACTCAGTTCTTTTTTAAACACATTTTTTAAACTCGTGTTATTCTATTTAACCTATAGATGGGACCCTAATCGGTACTCTCCAGGTCTGAGTGGACTTGGGAGTAATGGTGATGAATGGGTACTCCACATTTCCCAGAGGTACAGAATTGGAATCTCACCATCAGATAGTTTAACGTTATACACAGGACATTAATCTTTTTACTATTACATCCGTTTCATTCGCGACTAATATTTTATGGTCTTTAGGTTGGATTTTACGGCATGTCAACTCTTCTTCAACAATTTTTAAAACTTTTTTTTATTTAAACCATAGATAAGACCCTAGCAGGTACTACCACTCCGGGTCAGAGTGGACCTGGAAGTAATGGTGATGAAGGGATACTCCACATTGCCCAGAGCTCCAGAATTAGAACCTCACCATCAGATAAAGTTTAACGCCATACCCTGGACACCAAGACCTTCAGACACCATCTTCTAACACGTATATTGATTTCTATTAAGCTTCGATTATAAAAGATTTGTTTTCTTCTTTCTTTCCCACTCCTTGAATTACAAATCGATTAGATTTGACTTTTAATTCATTTTTTCTATATTAGACTACTTTCTTATGTTTAATTTCTTTTTTATATTATTTCTCTCTCTCTCTCTCTCTCTCTCTCTCTCTCTCTCTCTCTCTCTCTCTCTCTCTCTCTCTCTCTCTCAATTTTTAGCCAATTTATGTCCAATTTCGTCTAAGAGATTACTTTTTTTTTAAATGTTTTTTTTTAAATTTGTTGTTTGTTTGTTTGTTTTAGTTTTTTTTTAACTGCATTTAATGGTGAGGTTCCAATTTGGAGCTTTGTGAAATGCGGACTACCCTTTCATTGCCATTACTCCCAGGTTCACTCTGACCTGGAGTGGTAGTATATGTTAGGTTCCCATCTATGGGGTAAATAGATAAAAAATGAGTTTACAAAAAGTGCTGTTAATTTAATTTTCAAACTCAATTAAAAAAAACAATGCCCAACAAGAATGAATAAAACAAAACAAAACATCTTCGGCATGAAATAACCCAACAAGGGTTCACATGCCGTAAAATCTAACCAACCAACTTTCTTCTTTTAGCCACTTTTCATTTCCATTTTCCTTGTAATTTTTCCTTTTATTTTCATTTAATGTCTTCTTTTTATATTCGTTCATATTTTTTCGATTATTTTTTTCCTATCAAGTAAATTCATTCTTCTACACTTTCTTCTCTTTCTTTCAATATGTTAACTTCATTCCCTGCTTCATTCATTCCTTTTTTCTTTTTTTTTTTTCATCATTTTTGCTTCTTCGGCAAAAAAGTGTCACTTTTTCATAAATTCACTTTACTTTCATTTGTATCTCATACGTTTTCTTTCTTTATTCGTTCTTTAATTTTTACGCTAATTCTTCTGTTCTGAGCCTTATTGATCTTATTATAATGGAGATTGCGTCTGTAACTGAAACTACGTTACCACCAACGTCACACTTCCCTTATTTACGTTATGTTCCTAATGGTTATTAAATAATCATTATCTAACCATAATTAGTATCTTATTTATTAACAGTGTCTCTATTAAGGTCTAGCTGAGATAGGTTTGCCTCAAATCAGCTCATATTATTGATGTGTTAAAAATCCTGATATGTGTGTTATATATCATTAAGATTAAATGTTTACATAGTGTATGGTGTGAATAATATACATATTGGTTTTAACAAAATTGTGTTTAATAAATAACAAATAACTTGGTATCATTGATTTATAATAATATTGTTTTATTCTCAAACGTATTAAAAGCAGTTCTATGTATAATGTTACATTGAAATCAATTAGAATAAAGTAAAAATAAATGTAAACGTTTTTGTATTCGTATTTGATTTCATTAGTCCTTCTAATCTTATTAGAATGGAGATTGTGTGTTTTTCTGTCTGTAACCGAAACTATATTACTACTCAAGTCACAATTCCCTTAGTTATTTACGTCACATCCTCCATGATTCTATTTTTATTCAAACCTCAATTATTAATAAAATTGTTTTACATTATTAATACTGTTGACTATATCTACCTATTATTAACATGCATTTGTATTTATATATACAAAATATAGTGGTTTGCAGTGAGAAGGGGAAGGCTAATTTGCATATTGATATTAAAAATTTGATTTTAATAAATATGTGCTCAGTATTATTGATTTCTAATTGTTTGGTTTTATCTTAATGAATATGAGCAAAAATCTCTCCAATAAATCCATTAACAATATTAACAGTAATTCTATTCTTTACTTCCTAATTTACCTAAATAGTTAAATTATGAAAACTTAGCAATGAAAGACGGGAGGGAAGAAAAAGCAAGTTTTAGTTGTTCCCCCTCTGTTTCAAATCTTTTTATCGGTATCTTATTTAGTTCCATTACCCTTTCTAAGTTAACATAATATTTTATTACATTAAAACTTAAAGACTTGCACCCGGAGGGTGCATATATTTGCTAGTTCAATATAATATTCAATCATATAAAAAATTAAATACTTGCGCCTGGAGGGCGCTTCTTCTTTTTTTTCTTTCTTTTATTGTATCCATAATTACCCAAAGTATGAATACTTGTAATAATAATAGTAGTAGTAATAGTTATTTTGTTTCCAACGGAAGAATTGTTCTCTTTCATTAAAAACTCCTTGTTTACACGCTCGGCACACACTCAATTTTTCATTATCTTTTTCTTTGTTTTTTTTTGGGTTTTTTTGTTTTTGTTTTGTTTTTGTTTTGTTTTTTTCTTCTTTTTTTTTCTCCTGCCATTTTCTCCATCTCTATCTTCTGACGCAAAGGACACATATTCTTTATAGTTCCCTTACGGCTTTTGTGCAATCGATTTGGCGTCCCGTTTTTGTTTTTCAGTCTCGCTGGAGAATTTTTGCCCGGTGCCGGGCACGGGGAAACTTAGAGAACTGGGAATTGGCGGGAAAAGAAGAAGAGGGAGAAGACTGAGGATCAGGGAAAACTCCCAGCGTGTACCGCATGGTGTCAAAAAAAACAATGACTAATGCATTCTACATGTATGAGGTGATGCAAAGTGATCGGCCCGAGAATCGAAGCTAAAACTCTTTTTAGAAAAGATACATGCACTTTTACGTATGAATACACAACGTTGCATACACACACACACAACCTTGCCGATGCACACGCACACACACCACACACACACACACACACACTCCCTTGGCGCACACATACACGCACATTCTCACTTAAACAACCATATATTCAATCGTTATCTCATGCAAATATACATATATATCATTCTCTACATACAGATACTGTATATATGTGTATATAAAGATTATTGCCTATATATGGATGGTCTCACACACACACACACACACATATATACATACATATATATATATATATGTATGCAGTCATATGTATAATCACACATTCTCGAACTCATTTTACTTACCAATATGCATGTATCAATATTTTTATGCATTTGGACATCAAGACACACAAATTTATGTATATTCTTCGACATATCTACACACACACACACACACATGTGTATATATATATATATATATATATATATGCGCATATT
>CM042142.1:61016640-61029140 GCA_023376005.1 Doryteuthis pealeii | reverse complement strand
TTATATAATTTCAAGTAGCTAATAATAATCGTTAGTAAACAATTGTAGCTTCAAGCAACTATTCTTAAATAATTTACAATTATGTTGCTGCAAGTATTCCTATTAGATACAAATAATTTCAAACAGATGTATTTGACTCATAAATGGGACGATAACAATACTACCACTCCGGGTCAGAGTAGACCTGGGAATAGTGGCAATGAAGGGTACTCCATACTCCCCAGATCTCCAGAACTGGCGCTTCACCATGAAATAGTTTAGTGTCATATCCAGAACACCCCTTTTCTGGAGGAGGAGGGGCTCTTCCCCTTCTGCGATATATTCTAAGCCTTGCCGACCGGGTTGTTAAACTTCGTTGTATTTTTAAATATTTGGGATATAATATATTTTTCCCTGTCTTCACATAATTTTTAGTCTGACGCTTTACAGAAAATATCATTTTTTTTTCTTTTACGATACTAGCAAGAATATGCGCCTCTATTAATGTAATAAAATGTTAGATAAGAAAGACTAACGAAATTAAATAGGGAAGCATATGAAAAAGATTACACTTATTTTCATTAAACTTTAATTAGTTTCTGTATAAAAACATTCAGAAGATTGATTTTAATATGTTGGAGAATAAAACAATAATTTTAGAGATCAATAACACCAAGTAATTATCAATTTATTAAAATCATTATGTAAATTAACCACACCATATATTATGTAAACCTTCAATTTCTTAGTGATATATATGACACATTGCAGGATTTTAAGTGCTGTTTTGAGGCAAATATATATCTCTGATTTTTATAGAGACATCGATAATAAGATTTATTCTGTTTTAGGAATTAATGATTTTGACTATAAATTAAATACTCTTTGATAAACGCAATTACTGAGGGTATCGTGATGTAACCATTGATGTAGTTTCGGTTGCACACACACACACGGAATCTACATTATAATAAGATATCATACAATGATGGGTTTATGGTAGACAGAATTGCCCACGACAGAAGTATTATGATATTTCGTCTTTATATAACAAGATAGAGAGTGACATATGACACTAAATAATATATAGATAGGATTGCTCAAGTCGAATGAATATCCAGAGATGGCCTAGTGGATAAACGCATCTACACAGAGGGCTACTAGCTGATTAGAAATAAACCCGTTGCCGTTTTCGCGACTTGACCAAAAAGTAATGAAAATTTTTCTCTGCCTTTGTTGCATCTTTATAGCCGTTCTGCAAGCCCAACAGAAAAAGTTCTCATATTGATAAGTGCCGTGGCAGAAACAACTGGTTAGGATCGTCTCTCTTAGATTTATTACTCATAAATGAACCTGGTATTCACTCAAACATATTGCTGAATGAACTGTGACTGATATAAAAGGCAGAAGTCCCCTCCCTGGGGCAATATTGACATTTGCAGACTATTTGATAAAGTGTGCACTGATTTTGCAGCGCTGAAAAGAGACCAATACTAAAATGTCAGCAAGACTGGACCACAAAGAGTTGATTCGCTTTGTGGCCGCAGACACTAAAAACGCAACCTCAAAGAGATGCCACCCATATTTCAGCAAATAGTGTTAGCGCTGCGTTTCTTTCCCCTCATCCTTTCTCTTCTGCTTCTTACCACCCCGACGGTCAGATACCTTTAATAAAACACACTTCACTGTACTTTACTGTATCAAGGAGATAGTAGAAAATGAGCAGAAAGGGCAGGGTTGTGAATAGGCAGCCAAGTGGACAGGGGCAAGAGAAGTCTCTATTATTTCCTTTTACTTCCATTAACTTTGCCCGCTAAAAACAAAGACGCAGAGGAATGGAGAAGATGAACTGTCGTCTGCTCTACATGGTTTCACAATTATGCTGATCAGTCGCAAAACGAAAGGCAATTTCCCAGTCAATCGTGAAGTTTCTTTTGGCAATTTTTCGCCGTTGCTTTCGTTACCGTCTTGTAATCACTAATAAAATTAAAATTAAAGAAATCATTGGTTCTTTTTTTTTTTTTTTTTTTTTTTTTCATTGTCGTCTTTCCCTTTCGTGCATCTACATCTTCGATTATCTTTTTTTTTTTTTTTTTTTTTTTTTTTTTTGGCGGGAAAGAGTTGCTGTCATATTCTGTCCCTTTTTACAAAGATAAATTCATTGTCTCTCAACTCCATCCAATTGGTTGGCTGCTCTTCTCTCCCCCGACACCACCACCACCACCACCACCACCACCACCACCACTTCACAAAAGGAAAAGAAAGTTTTTCAGACAATATCTTTATATCTACGGCTTTCATAACTGCTTCATGTTATCTGGTGTCACTTGTAAGTAAAAATAAGGATTAAGATTGGTGACGAGAAAGAGTAAGTAAAATCGTCGGGTGTCCTGAAGTCGGTATCAGCCAGACAGCGAGAGAGTCTATCTATCCCCTTTTCACTAGTGCTAGACCAAGGAGATTGCGGAGCACCACACCTACCATCAGCTCCTCGCTTTACCCGTGCTCCGTATACGCTGAGTTGGCGAGAGCCGGTATCGAACCTGGAACTTTGTGGTTTCTATTCAGACGCTCTAACGACTGAGCTAAACTGGCCCTATGATGACGAGATTAAGAATAAAAATATAGCAAGAATATGTGCGATCCGAGCCTAAGTATTTTTAAAGTTTTGATGTAATGAAATATATTACATTTAAATTAAATAAGAACGCATATAAAAAGATTTCATTTATTTTAATTATATTTTAATTGGTTTCTACATAAAATCAGTTATAGCATTGATATTGATACGTTGGAGAATAAAACATAATTATTAGAGAGCAATAACTCCAAGTAATTATTTATTAAACCCGGTTTTGTTAAAGCCTGTGTGCAAATTAACCACTGCATAAATTATGTAAACCTTTATTTCTTAGTGATATAAAAGAACAAGTGCCAAATAGTATAGGTAGATATGTTGATAGGTACGCGTCCTGTGTCCCTGACGCACAAAAATCTAAAAGGACACAGTAAAATCGTATTCATGCGTCCCAGTGTTTTTCTTTTTTTCTTCCCTGACCATTTCAAGCTAACTATAAATACATTTCAATAGAAACAAATTACACTGGATAGGTTACAAGGTAGGAGTTAGACGGCTTTAGTTGGGACCCATAAATTTTCCCGGGGACTTATTCAAAGCAAATATATGCGCCCCAGCATGCACTAAATCAAAAAGCTATCAGCATCCATATATATATATATATATATATATATATATATGAAAACACCACAAAATGCTGTTAAAGTGAAAACATTTTATAACTTAGAATATTGAACAATATTTCGATTTATAAAAATCATCTTCAGAGCTAGTTTTTAAACCAGACTCCTCAAGAGAGAAGCTGAAAATCTGTTACACTAAGATATACATCATGTCGTTGACCGAGAAACGCGTAGCGGATGTGCTAATGAAGAAACGATCGCATGACTTGTACGCTTTTTGAAACATCGTTTTCGTTCTGAATTCAAATTATTTTCAGCTTCTCTCTTGAGGAGTCTGGTTTAAAAACAAGCTCTGAAGATGATTTTTATAAATCGAAATATTGTTCAATATTAGCTAAGTTATAAAATGTTTTCACTTTAACAGCATTTGTGGTGTTTTCATATCTTTTTTATATATACTCATGTGTGTGTGTGTGTGTGTGTAGTATATTAAGAAAAATGAAAAAAACTATTAATTAGATCATCTTCAGGGCATTTGTTGGTATATGGAAGGTGATAAGAAATTATTTATCACAGAATAACGAGAAAAGCGAGTGGTAGTCATTGTTATTCAGTCTGTTTAAAAAAATTTTGAGGTTTGAAAAAAGGGACGGTTTGAAATATGACGTCAAATATTCTCTTTTATGGCGTGAGTATGGGACGGTGTAGGTGTGTGTATCGAAAGGAAACATTGTGCATTTTTTAGGTGTGTGGTTGTGCGTGTGTGTGTGTATAAATTTTTTGCGATGAACGACAGCGGAAATAAACCTAAGGTTGTGTGTGTGTGTGTGTGTGTGACTACCACTCTCTTTTCTCGTTATTCTGTGATAAATAATTTCTTATCACCTTCCATATACCAACAAATGCTCTGAAGATGATCTAATTAATAGATCGAAACACTGCAGCGTCGGCCAATAAACTCACCACTTAACCCATTTAAACCTGTGTTTTTCATTTTTCTTAATATACTACATACCGTCGGATTCACTTCCTTTCTTCATTATATATATATATATATATATATATAACAATCTTTTTTTCTTATCTATATATACACTTTATGTAAATATCTAAATTGATTTTATATTACTTTCTATTGTTCCTGTTTTCTTTTGGTTTTGTAAATCTTCAAAACTTTAGACAAATTATCAAAGAAGATTTTCATCAAAATATGACCTTTTTTTTTTTCCTTCTTCATTTCATCAGTTTGCTTTCTTGAGCAAATGGTCAGGCTGTCATGTCTGAACCTTTCTGTCAAAAAGGTAGAGAATAATTTCTTGTGACATTTAAATAACACAAGAGACAAAATAAATAGTGACACTTTTTGTTTTGGGGAACATTGAAAACCATTAACTGGACACAATGTTTTTAGTGACAATGTAGAAGAAAATACAAAATCACCACAGAAAGATGATGGACCCTTTTGGTCTTACTTGCTAATTTTAGTTAAATTGCTTGACCAGTGATTTCTTTTGTCAAGACATTTACTTTCAGTGATGGTAACCATTTCTTGAAAGGAGCAAGCCGGCACAAACGACTTAGGAAGACATAATTGAAGATAGACTTTCAAACTGTCAAATTTCTTTATCCATTGCTGTAATTGTATCAACTCAGAATGGAAACAAGACAAATGGCTGTTTTCTGCTTGTCATTTTTCAGTTGTAAAAAAAAAAAAAGCTCTCTCTCTCTCTCTCTCTCTCTCTCTCTCTCTCTCTCTCTCTCTCTCTCCTTTAATATATATATATATATATATATATATATATATATATATATGAAATAAGTTGACGAAGTGGCCTATTGTCCGTATCAGCCAAACTCCGAGGGAGTCTATCCACTTTTGCTAGCGCTAAACCAGGAAGATTGTTTTTGCTGAGACGGAGCGCCACACCTACCGCTAGCTGCCCACTCTACCGCACAGATCAGATTACCCAATCTGGGCTACTAATACACTGAATTGGCAGGGAATTCTGTTGTCCTAATAAATGAATCTTACTTTTTTTTAAATTACTTATTTTGGTATCATAATAGCGCTAGGGTCTAGATATACTTTTAAAAATACCTAATGGCAAGCCACAACCCTTTTTATCATATATGTGCTAGAAGGCAGTGGCTGAGGGTCTTAATATCCTGGGTATGACATTAAAATCTTTCTGATAGCAAACTTCCAATTCTGGAGCTCTGGTGAATGTGGAGTACACCTTCATCATCATTACATCCACATCCACTCTGACCCGGAGTGGTAGTGCATGTTAGGGTCCCATCTATAGGTTAAATAGAAAAAGAATGTGTTTAAAAAATAAAAATTGAGTACCCATAAACAATGAATAGAACAAAACATATTCGGCATAAAATAACCCAAGGGTTGACATGCCATAAAATTCAACCAACCAAAAAAGGACTTACAAAATCTCACATTGTTGTTAACTGCAAACATTTCTTGGCTAAAAGTTCTGTCATATTCCATTAACATTTTTTTCTTGATTTTTACAAACAATGATTTATATACAAAACACATTATTTTATTAACAATCTAATAACTTGATACACAATTATTTGGTAATTTCTTATCTTATTTTAGTGTAAAAATTATTTATTTTAATACAGTTTAATGTAATAATTCATTTTAATATGATACTTAAAAGGCTGACAGCAATAAACAAAAAATATAACTTTTGTTTTTGTAAATTAAATGAAAAACTAATTTAAAAAATCAAATTGAATTAAACTAGATTCCTTGGCAAAGAATATGATGGAATTTTTGTCAGGTGCAGACATTTTTGTAACTAACACAGACATAAGATTTAATTAGGAATTTTATTTTTAGGTTTATCCATATCCCATCACTCTGATATTAACATTATTTCAGTTTTAGTCTGAGGCTCATAATTCATTTTGTTGGGTTCTTTCTTTTAACTAGCAAATATATGCACCCTCCGGGTGCAAGTATTTAAGTTTTAATGTAATAGAATATTGTATTAAATTAGAAAGGCTAATGAAACTAAATAAGAATACAGATAAAAAGATTTGAAACAGAGGGAGTATAATAAAAGATTTGAAACAGAGGGAGTATAATAAAAAAATGGAACAACTGAAACTTACTCTTCCATCACTCTCGTCTTTCATTGTTATTTTTTCTAATTTAAGTATTTAGTTAAAAGAGGAAGTAAAGAATAAAATGACAGTTATTTTATCTTGTTAATGGATTTCATTCAAGATTTATTGAAGAGATTTTTGCTTATATTCATTAAAATAAAACCAAACAGTTAGAAATCAATAATACTAAGCACATATTTAATAAAATCACATTTTTAATATCAATATGCAAATTAGCCTTCCCGTTCACACTGTAAACCACTATTTTGTTGTATATATAAATATAATTGCATGTTGTCAGTATGTAGACATGGTTAACAGTATTAAAAATGTAAAACAATTTAATTAATAATTGAGGTTAAAATAAAAATACAATCATGGAAAATGTGATGTCAATAACTAAGGGAATAGTGATATGAGTAGTAATATAGTTTCGGTTACAGACAGAAAAGCACACAATCTCCATTATAATAAGAGGATTTGTATAGTATTTTTCATTGCATACTTTTTCTTTAACTTTGAATTCTTTTTTAAATCTTTTATAGTTTTTTAGGGGAAAACCCTCACAAATACATTAACACACACACACACAATGTACAAAAATATATAAACACACTCCCCTATATACATACATATACACAGATACAAATATATATAGACACATACATATACACAGGTACAAACATATAAACACACACACATAATCATTGAAATATGATAAATAAAAGACAAGTTACCCTACATCTTAGGATAAAAAACGTATGACCTTCTTCACAATTATTTTAGATTCAAAAAAACATGAACTTGCCAACATTTACCATGATGACTACTATGAATGCTTATAATTTCAATTTTTTCTATTTTACAATTTTTTTTACCTTTCTAGTAATAGGATTAATAATATTTTTAACCACCCGACTAAAGTAGATATTTACTAATCTTGGCTTAGTCTGGTACAAGACCAACATAATGAAATAATGATTAGTAAACTCACCACACAATTTATAAATAAATATTAATCTACTTATAATTAATAACTTAGTATAGTATACATTATGAAATATAAAACACATTATTTAGGTCTAGGGGGAATAATTATTTTAGCTCTGTAATCAATGTTTTTTCTGTTAATCTTTTCATAGTATACTTTTCTTTAACTTAATTTTCTTTAAACCTTCAAAACTTTTTTATTGATGGTTGGTTGGTTGGTTGGATTTTATGGCATGTCAAGCTCACCACTAGATGCAGTTTAATGTCACTAAGACCTTAAACTACCTCCTTCTAGCACATATATGATAAAAAGGGTTAGGGTTTGCTATAAGGGCAATAGGGTTAGGACAATTATATAGGTGCTAGGGCTTAACATGCCCAGCCAATTGATCAGAATGGGCCTCTTCAACCACCCGTCTAGCTTAAGTAAGGGCTAAAGTGGAGTGTTGCAAGTTGTAGACTACTCAGCCTCCAGGACTCTACCCCTAAGCATTATGGGTCACCACCCACGGCCAATAAGATTTTACCCCTCTGTAGTGGTGGTTGGTGTATTCTATTACCCCAGGGGATGGCATTTTTATTGTACATCTTTGGTTTATAGCATTTTTTTACCTTTCTTGTAATATTATAATTAATATCTTTTAATGTTAATATTTCTTATTACAATCTGTTGATAATAAGAATTTTCCCTATTTTTGTTTTAATTCTCTTGAATTAGACAATAAAATGAAAACCTTCTTTCCATTCTTGTCAAGGTCATTAATGACCCATTAATATTTGTTAGAAATGCATGAGGAACAATTATCAATAAACAATTCATTCTCTTAAGATTTTATTTGAATGAGTTTCTTAAAATCAAGGAGATTCCAAATTCTCAATGAAATGAGGAATCATCTCAGATTTGACATTTCTCTGCCATTTAATCAAAATGACCTTTGAATCTTTCAGAAATAGAAACAAAATACACTTATTACATTAAAATTTGCACCAACTCCAATATGAAAATGGCATAATCTATTATTTGTCTTGAATAAAAATGTAAAGTAAAAACATAGATGAAAAAGTATATAATTATTCATACATAGGGCCGGTTTAGCTTAGTTGGCAGCTCAGAACCACAGGTTTCCAGGTTCAATACCGGCCCTCATCAACTTAGTGTATGAGTATCACAGCAATCTGTGACATAAAGAGGGGAGCTGATAGTAGGTGAGGCCCCTCAGATGCAAAAACAATCTCTGGTCTAGCACTAGTGAAAAGGGGATAGGCTCCTTCGCAATCTGGCTGATACTGACATTAGGCCACCCCTCGACTTACTTTTATATTTACCAACCCATCCACACAAGCAGAATGTGACACAAGATCAATTTCTTAAGTGGAGTTTGACAGGTTTGAATTCAGAGTTTTCCTTCTCCTAGACTGGTTACCTAGCCAAGGTTAAAGAGCCCTGTCTCCTCTACTATTTACCCATAGCTGGAGGGAGAGTAGTTGGATGCATACCATTCCCAAGGATATTAGCACTATGTGAAATGCAAACAGCCTTTATCCAGAAATTGAACTCTGGTCACTGAGTCTATTTCCTATGATTCTAACCATTACACCACATGCCTCTATTCAATTATCTAATTATTCATATAATCTATATAGTAATACTGGTGTTCCTACAAAATACGACCGTCATCATCATGCAACACACTCTGGTTAAAAATGAGACCATCCTATGTTAAACTGCATCTAATGATGAAGTTCCAAATCTGGATCTCTGGGGAATATGGAGTACTCCTTCATTGCTATTACTCCCAGGTCCACTCTGATCAGGAATGGTAGCACCTGTTAGAGCCTCTTCAATGATTTAAATAGAAAAATGAGCTTGAATAAATGTATTTAAAAAACTGAGTTTAAAACAGTTTGAAAACCCATCAAGTATGAATAAAACAAAACGTCTTTGATATAAAATAACCTAACAAGGGTTGACATGCCGTAAAATTGTTATTAATTTATACAGATGTCGGTTCAGTGTGATGCCAGTTTCCAAAAGTCAGAAATGAAAGAGAAAGAGGAGAGAAAACAAAAAAACACAGAGCAAATCTGTATATTATTAGAAAGGAGAGAGAGAGAGAAAAAAAATGGAGAAAAATATGTGAATCAAAAACAGCTTACTACATTGGGAGGATCAAAAATAATAAGAAAAACGATGCAAAAGAAAAAAATGAATCTTGATCCAGCAAAAATGATCCACTGAAAAGCTTTTTGAGCATCTTCTGTCAACAAGTTCTTTAGAAACCGGATGTGTGTTCAACAACTTGAGCCAACTTAAGAACAGATCGGATTACTCTGACTGAACAATAAACCCCCCCCTGCCGCACCCTACCGCCACTGCTGTAGAAACAAAAGACAATCCTTATATAATTTTTTTCTTCTTTATTTTTACATTAGAAACACAAATACAAAAGTAAAAAGATAAAACCAAAAAAAAAAAAAAACTGTTTCTATAAATCAGAATGGCTTGCTAAGCTTCTTTTTACTGGTTTTTTTTTTTGTTTTGTTTTCTCTCTTTTTTATTTGATTTCATATTGCCAGATTTTTATTGTTTCCTTTTTTACGTCTAATCCCGGCTCTGAAGCGGAACGCTATTTAGTGCAATGAAAAGTATTGAGTAGCAGAAGCTTAGGAGATCAACACTATAAACACTTTGATACAGCAACTGACAAAACTTAAGAATATTTTATCTCTTTACATGTTGTTGTTATTTTTTTTGTTTTTGTTTTTATTCTCTTCTTCTTTTTCCACATATGTTTTGTGGAAAGAAGGGACGGGAAAAAAAACAGCTTTCTTTCTTGTACAATGCTTTATCCTCCTAAGATGAACAAAAGCCTACAATAAAACAAACCAAAAAAAAATGCCTGTCATATTCAATGGAATTCTGAGGAATTGCTACTGGGAAAATAGAAATTTAAATAAATAATAACAATTCTCAAAAGCAAAATTTACTGAATTACAAAAGTTGTATTTTTTTTTTTTTTTTTTTTTTAAATTCCCAGATTAGTGAATCTAAGACATTGGAAAAATCACTTTAGTACAAAAAGGTGTTGAAAACTTCTCAGTCTTTTTTCTTATTTTATTTTATTTTATTTATTTCTATCTTTTTTTAATATCAGGGAAACTTGAGAAAACTTGATACATCCTATCAAGTCAGTTGAACTTTGAAAGGAATATATGGAATAGCATGTTTGTTTAATGACTCTAGGTTAGACAAAGAACTTTTCAGTAACCCTTTGTATAATCTCTCCACTTTACCACACAGATACGAGCTGTGCTACTCATGTGCTGAGTTTGTGTAGGTTAGTATTGAACCCAGAACCTTCTGTTCTACCAACATTAATATCAGTTGAACTTTGAAAGGAATATATGGAATAGCATGTTTGTTTAATGATTCTAGGTCATTCTCTTCTTGGTTAGACAAAGAACTTTTCAGTAACCCTTTGTATAATCTCTCCACTTTACCACACAGATACGAGCTGTGCTACTCATGTGCTGAGTTTGTGTAGGTTAGTATTGAACCCAGAACCTTCTGTTCTACCAACATTAATATCAGTTGAACTTTGAAAGGAATATATGGAATAGCATGTTTGTTTAATGATTCTAGGTCATTCTCTTCTTGGTTAGACAAAGAACTTTTCAGTAACCCTTTGTATAATCTCTCCACTTTACCACACAGATACGAGCTGTGCTACTCATGTGCTGAGTTTGTGTAGGTTAGTATTGAACCAGAACCTTCTGTTCTACCAACATTAATATCAGTTGAACTTTGAAAGGAATATATGGAATAGCATGTTGTTTAATGGTTCTAGGTCATTCTCTTCTTGGTTAGACAAAGAACTTTTCAGTAACCCTTTGTATAATCTCTCCACTTTACCACACAGATACGAGCTGTGCTACTCATGTGCTGAGTTTGTGTAGGTTAGTATTGAACCCAGAACCTTCTGTTCTACCAACATTAATATCAGTTGAACTTTGAAAGGAATATATGGAATAGCATGTTGTTTAATGGTTCTAGGTCATTCTCTTCTGGTTAGACAAAGAACTTTTCAGTAACCCTTTGTATAATCTCTCCACTTTACCACACAGATACGAGCTGTGCTACTCATGTGCTGAGTTTGTGTAGGTTAGTATTGAACCCAGAACCTTCTGTTCTACCAACATTAATATCAGTTGAACTTTGAAAGGAATATGGAATAGCATGTTTGTTTAATGATTCTAGGTCATTCTCTTCTTGGTTAGACAAAGAACTTTTCAGTAACCCTTTGTATAATCTCTCCACTTTACCACACAGATACGAGCTGTGCTACTCATGTGCTGAGTTTGTGTAGGTTAGTATTGAACCCAGAACCTTCTGTTCTACCAACATTAATATCAGTTGAACTTTGAAAGGAATATATGGAATAGCATGTTTGTTTAATGGTTCTAGGTCATTCTCTTCTTGGTTAGACAAAGAACTTTTCAGTAACCCTTTGTATAATCTCTCCACTTTACCACACAGATACGAGCTGTGCTACTCATGTGCTGAGTTTGTGTAGGTTAGTATTGAACCCAGAACCTTCTGTTCTACCAACATTAATATCAGTTGAACTTTGAAAGGAATATATGGAATAGCATGTTTGTTTAATGATTCTAGGTCATTCTCTTCTTGGTTAGACAAAGAACTTTTCAGTAACCCTTTGTATAATCTCTCCACTTTACCACACAGATACGAGCTGTGCTACTCATGTGCTGAGTTTGTGTAGGCTAGTATTGAACCCAGAACCTTCTGTTCTACCAACAGTAATATCAACATAAATACCAGATATCTTAAGCCAGTATATTAGTGGTTACTATCAGTGATTTGTTAACAAAACTAGCTGTTCATTAAGAGTGGAAATATTCTTATAATGATTTGACAAATTCTTCCATTTCTATTTGGCTACTTTACATCAAGTATATCTATTCACTCCCTGACTGAAATGAACTCCCCCTCCTCACACTCGGTTAATTCTAAAACTTTTGATTAAACAACGGAGAATAATAACTACAGGGTTAGTATAGCTCTGTCAGTAGAGACTCCAGCTGGAAACCTCAAGGTCCTTGGTGTGATACCGGCCCTCACCAACTCAGCATATGAGTAGCACAGGGATCTGTATGGTAAAGTAAGGATCTGATGGTAG
>CM042142.1:60999140-61011640 GCA_023376005.1 Doryteuthis pealeii | reverse complement strand
TGACATAAACAGCCATTATAATAAGATGGTTTCTGTTTTATATATGTCAAAAAGAGTATTGAACTGGAGACCTTTAGTCCAGTAAACTACACTGATGAAAAAGTTTGTGTCTTGTATCTAAATAAGTAAAGTAAAGTAAGTAAAGTAAAGTCGACAGGGCGGCCTAAAGTCTATCCCCTTTTCAATAGCGCTAGACCAAGGAGATTGTTTTAGCATCTAAGGTGGAGCGCCATACCTACCATCAGCTCCTTACTTTACCGCACAGATCCCTGTGCTACTCATACGCTGAGTTGGCGGGGACCTGTAACGAACTAGGAACCTTGTGGTTTCTAGCTGAACGCTCTACCGACTGAGCTAAAAAACAATCTCCTTGGTCTAGCGCTATTGAAAAGAGGATAGACTCCCTCGCTGACTTTAGGCCGCCCCATCGACTTTACTTACTTTACATGAAAATATCTTGAAATATTATAGATTAAATTTATTCAAAGAAATTGCCATTGGTTTCAACCTCAGTCTCCTGATGACTTTGGAAAGTCCTTTAAGTTTTTCTGGTGGTCTTTTTGTTTAAATTGGTAAATGCTCCCATTATCTTTGCTTTCAGTTCATCTTTGGTATTGCGCAGAGTTTTTTTTGGTATCTTGCTCAACTATACTCCTGCCCTGTCAGCTGGGGCTTTAGAATACATTGACTGCACCTCTGCAGAGAGGTAAGAACCCCCATTAATGAGACCATCTGTTGGCAAGCCCCAACCCTTTTTATCATATATATTTACCAACCCCTCCGCACGAGCAGGATGCGACACAAAGTCAATTTCTTAAGCGGAGTTTAACAGGTTTGAATTCAGAGTTTTCCTTCTCCTAGACTGGTTACCTAGCCATGGTTAAAGAGTCCAGTCTGCCCTGCTATTTACCCATAGCTGGAGGGAGAATTGGATTCATACCTTTCCCAAGGGTATTAGCGCCAAGTGAAATTCCAACAGCTTTGTCCAGGAATTGAACTCGCGTTGACGAGTCCATTTCCTATGACTCTAACCATTAGACCACGCGCCTCCATAAATCCATTTTTATCATATAGGTGCTAGAAGGTGGTGGCTGAGGGTCTTTGTGTCCTGGGTATGATGTTAAACTTTATCTGATGGTGAAGTTTCAGTTCTAGAGCTTTGGGAAATGTGGAGTACCCTTCATCACTCTGACCCGGTGTGGTAGGACCTGTTAAGGTCCCATCTATGGGTTGAATAGAAAAACATTAGTCTAGAAGAAATGTTTAAAAAGAAATTGAATACCCATCAGAAATGAATAAAACAAAAATGTCTTTGGCATAAAGTAACCTAGAAAGGGTTGACAGGCCGTACACATCGACCAACAACTACACTTAACACATGATAATCATAAGAATTGCAATCTGGGAAGTTAGGTGGCTAGATGTTAGGGGCAATGTAGTTGCATAAATATTCTCACAGCCAACACTGGATTCTCCTGCTTGTGTGATATGGCACCAAGTCCTGTTATCAGATATAAGGTCTTCCAGCAGCTTTATCTAGGGTAGCACTACCTCCTGCTGTTACATAATTATTGGATCCCTAATAGTTTTTTAAGGTAGTGAAGAATCATAATGGCGATTAGTGCAGCTGATGGCCTTGAGAGTGAGTGACAGCACTTGACCTCACTCTGACCTTGCTTTCCGGGGATAAATTGTGAGAACCGGAACCCCCATAGAAGGCCCTCTTCCGGTTTAAGGATATAGTAAGTTTAAGTCAGTTAGGAGTTAGAAGCCGAGCTAGCAAGATGTAAGGATCTGCGCAGATTGTCTGGTTTGGGGATTTATAAATAAAGTAACATCAACGTAAATCAAAGTCTTGTGTTTATTACCTAAAAACTAACAATGACACAGGGCTTCTGATAACAAGAAATCCTAACAGAAACCAGACCCGGAATCCCCAAATAGAAGACCAGACCTTAGAAGATATACCAGACCAAGATGTTAGAAGATAGAACCAAAGCTAGCCAGAAGAAAAGACGACCAGAGTAAGAAGTAAGAAAGGTATATAACATTATATCGATTTGGTATGGTGAAAACGTCAGTATGCAACACTGCTAGTAAATGATATAGGCCTCCATGTAGAGTCTGAGGCCATGTGAGAAGTTGAATGGAGGTATGACATCACTATCGCTAGTGACCACTCCAAACAGCATGATATGGACTGGTGTTAGCTTTTCATTACCATCAGTACATCTTGTGATACCAAAGTGAGCTAACAGTTATTCTGTGAGTTCACCATCTGATCCTGGCAGAATCTTTTCTCATCTGATCAATTGAAGGGATGCTTGAGTTTGTTGAAAAGCTTTGTAGCACAATCTTTCCTCTTGTCCTTCATGGACTCTGATAAAAATTGTCCCTTTCTAATCTTGTATGAAAAATAGCAAATGTCTTCACGCATTAACTGCCTGATGAGAAACTCTGATACTTACATGTCTCTGGCTATGGATCTAATTGACTTGCTGGAATTGTCAATCATGGCCTGGATTTCATCAACAAATGTAGGAGTTTTTTTCTTATCAGAATGATCAGAGTGAGATTTCCAAGCTGCCATACCTTCGTAATCACCATTGGACTCATCCAACTGTTTTTAAATCCATTGCACTGTTCTCAGATCGATACCTAAACACTCTGAACTCTTCATATTGGAGCTTCTGGTGTGAATGCAAAGCCATACATCATGCTGTTTCTAAATATTTGGAGGAGTGTTCAACTGACTCTAGTTTGCTGCAGAGTAGACAAAACATGAAACAAACAAAGTGCATGTATCAAATTAATAATTTAGAATGTGACAATTTATCCATCACACCCTGTTTATATACAAATAGATGTATATACATACATATATATATTTACATATATACTTATATATGTTTACATATGTATATATTCATATGTATACACACACACACACACACACACACACATACATGTACACATCTATCATAGATTGCTATGCATATTGCACATCTCCAGTTTAGAAAAAAACACACTTTGCAGTACTTTCTGTCAAAGAGAAAAGGTCAACAGATATGATGAAAAATTAGTAAAGTAGAATTACATTTCTGTGAAATATGGTATATATGGCAGTCTATGGTGTGTTTGTATATATATATATATATATATATATATATATATATATATTATTCTGTAAAAATGTGAATAACTGGATAATCTACACAAGTGATTTATTAATATTGGTGACCAGCCACACTTTGATGATATGCCAATAAGATAAGAATCATATACACAGATACATTCATATGTATATATATATACATATATATACATATGTATATTATGTGTGTCTGTGTGTTAATATTCAGTGAAGAAATATAAATATATGTATGTTAATGTAATAAGTGCATCTTTATTTTTTTAGATAAATTGTTGTAGTTCTTGGTTAACAAAAAATATTGGAAAATTTATATGGTTAAATTGTTAGTCAATCTGTTTCTTTATAAAACGCAAATTCCCAAAATGTATATATTATGTAAATGCATGTAAATAGT
The DNA here is from genome assembly GCA_023376005.1 of Doryteuthis pealeii. Lineage (NCBI taxonomy): Eukaryota > Metazoa > Mollusca > Cephalopoda > Myopsida > Loliginidae > Doryteuthis > Doryteuthis pealeii. The sequence continues at coordinate 61,008,092 of CM042142.1, read as the reverse complement.
AATGTATGTATGTATGTATGTATATATATATACATATATATACATAAATATATATATATACCCATATATAAATATATACAATGCCACAACAATAGTCTTCATGTTTTAAATTCAGAGATTTTCCTATAACTAGACAAGTTGCCCTACCAAGTCTTGAGAGCCCAGTCTGCCCTATTATATATAGGGTGTTCATAAAGTCTTGCAGCAGGTTTTTAATTGAAAAATTAATAACTCACATTGTACAAATGATAGAATTATTTAGAAAATACATATGAAAGTTCAACTCTTGTAGTTTTATCTTTTATGTGGGTTTTGATTATTGCATTTCAACAAGACTGCTTTTTTTTTTTTGTTGTTACATCTTAAATTTGTTGCAAGATTTTATAGACACCCTGTATATACATACACACACTCATATACACACAACCTGTATTTACATGTATATATATATATAATATATATATATATATATATTAAAGAAATATAAATTGCTCTACTATATATATATATATATATATTATATATAATATATATATAAATATAATATAAATTTGCTCTACTATATATATATATATATATATATATATATATATATATTAAATTTGCTCTTCTATATACATATATTAAAGAAATATAAATTTGCTCTACTTTGTATTGAGCACTTTGTATTTGTTATATCGCTGATTTAACCCCTGGATTTTGTGCACCTACAACGATCGTGCCCATATTCACCGGTAAGCCACCTTTTATCTTTATAAATACACACACACACACATATATATATATATATATATATATATATATTATATATATATATATAAATGCAAAGACAGGTTGATTATACAATATGTTTTGGCAAAAATGTGAAATTGTAGCAAAATATTAAAAAGAATGGTTGAAGATTTTAACTGTAACTTGTACACAATGATTTTTAATGAGAATTGTTGGAAAATGAGAAGAGAGATATTGGTGAAAGAAAAAAAGGTAAATTTATGAGGAATGGAAAAATTTCTTGATCTTTAATTGCAAAAGTTCTGTTGCAATAAATAAACATGTGTGGCATTTCTAAAAAAAAGAATTAACTATGAATGAATTAAACAGCAAATATATATATACCTTTCATTTTTCACAATGAGGAGAGGGAAATATGTTTAAAAAAAAAAACTTTACAATATTATTATACAATATCACCCACAAATAATATTTTAATAAAAAGTGAATTTTTTTTCTAAAGCAAAGATACCAGGATTTGATTATTTCAAGTGTAACAATATGAAACTGTTCAGCATTGAAACACTTCAACTAAAATTAAAAATTGCATGAATATATATATATATATATATATGACCCTATATATGCTCCCCATCCCCTAGGGTTGAGCACTCTGGGGGGGATCTTGCTGACGGCCACCAACTCAAGCGTAAAACGCAACGCTCTTCTAAGGAATGGAGCACTTTGTGACGGCCTTTACACGCAAAGCGATGTGTGTATTAAAACAGTTAAAATCCCCTTCCCATTCTGTAAGTGAAGACAGCCTAATGGTTATGGTGCCGGACTGGCACCCAACCGATCGGATTTCAATTCCGGCTGTAGGTAGCTTACAAAATGTCTAGCCACACTGAGGAGACTTGATAAGTCAAAACACGTGTCTGTGGATGACCCTATATATATATATATATATATATATATATATATATATATATATATATAAGGGGAGTAGATATTCTTTGATGATAGTTTTAATGCTGTTGAGTTAAGTAATAAATTAAACCTAATAATATCTATGTATATAATGTTCTTCTCAAAAATAATAAAATTCTGATATATTTAATTAAGAAGAAAATTAACTTTTTCTAAGAAAAATATTAGGAAGTGTACTGAATGGCACCACCTTCACTCTCATGTTCTACAGTTTTTGGGGGTTTTTTGTTTGTTTATTTTTTGGTGGGGGGTCAATTCTCTGCCACGGTTCAAATATTTGTCTAACTTTACACTTTCTCTTATTTTCACCCTGTGGTCCAACATAATAGCAAAATCACTTGATGAAAAGTTCTTTTCTTCTATGTCTAATGTTCTGATCAGAGTTAGGTGATCTGTTTCTATCTCAGAATCACAGAGAATTTTATGCATCTTGGACAGATTCTGGTTTATGCATACACCGTTTGGTAGAATGGTCAAAAATTAAATTTCATGCATAATTTCAAGTGGATCACATTTCCCACCCAGTTGTGCCTGATCTTGTACTCCTTTTGTGCTAGTTTGCTGCATTTTCTTATGTGATTAACAGTTTTATCTGTCTCTACACATCCTACACCTGTTATTCTGTTGTATCTTATCTATTTTTGCTTTGATTTAATTGGTCCTCATGACATTTTGTGTTGCGATTATAAGAGATTCAGTTTCTATCATGAGGTTTCCCTTTTTTAACCATATCTAGGTTTTCTTGTGTGCTATCACTTCAGTTTGTCACTTGAAGTATCCATGTAGTTGTTTTTATTCCCATTTCTGTTTTCTGTTGCTTCTCTGTTTGTCCTTACTTTGCAATTGCTGTTACTGGCTGCTGTAATTAGTCTTCTTTTTTTTTTTTTTTTAGTGTATTCTTCAAATTCACAAATAGTCAGATCTACACAATCTTCAATGCTGGTGAGTTTTCTTCCTCCTATTTTTGACACATATAATCTGTCTATGTCATTTACTATTATTATCATTATTATTATTTTCATGAGTTTTTCAAACCCACCTAAGCTGGTGGTTCTTGGAGGCTGAGTGACAGCAAGTCTCCTCAGGTCACCAGGACTCTTCTGAGTATTTTAGCTGATTTCAACAATGCTGTTGTTTGGGTGGTCTCGATTCTTCCTCGGATTTCCAATTCTTCCAGACACATTTCCAAACCCTTGGGGACTGTTCCAAGGGCGCTAATTACTATTGGTACAACCTTTACCTTTATGTTTCATAGTTTTTTCAGCTCTTTGGCCAGATCCAAATATTTATATCTTTTACTTTTCTTTAACCTTCACTCTGTGATCCGCTGGGATGACAAAATCCACAAAATGAAACGTTTTCTTTTTGTTAATAAACACAAAGTCTGGTCTCCAAGGTGATCTGTCATTATTCTCATCAATTTTTGTTCAATAAAATACTTTTATGGATTTACCATCTTTTAGTGTAAAGGTTAGCAAGCTAGTCTCACAGATCTGTTTACTGAAAAGTGAGTTCAATCCTTACTGGATGCCTCATACTTGTGACCTTGCATCAAATCAAGTAGGGTAAATAATCTGTTTTTTTTTTTTTTTTTTTTTTTTTAGGTATTCTGTCATGGTGTAAGGGTTAGCAAGGTAGTCTTGCAGATCCTTTACTACTCAATAGAGAGTTTAATCCTTGTTGAATGCTCAATAAAATATCCTTCCATAAAAAGATTTTGTGTAAATCTGGCCTGGTGGGAGGTCAGAAATTTTTTTTTTTTACCATCTGACAGATTTGTATGAATTTCCTTTTTATTTATTTATTTATTTATTTTATTGTTTCATCTTTTTTTCTTTCACCTCTTTCATTATTCTAAAAGTTTAAGGTGTCCTATTGTGGTGCAATGGTTAGCAAGCTAGTCTCACAGATCTGTTACTACTGAAAAGTGAGTTTGATCCTCACTGGATGCCTCATACTTGTGACCTTATGTCAAATCCTACCTGCAGGGTAAATAATCTGGGGTAGGTATCCTATCATGGTGTTAGGGTTAGCAAGCTGGTTTTGCAGATCATTTACTACTCAATAGAGAGTGTAATCCTTGTTGGATGCCGAATAAAATATGTCTCATAAAATTATATTTTGCGTAAATCTGACCTGGTGGGGGTCAGAAAAATGATTTTTTTTTTTGGCGGGGGGGTACCAGATTTCCACTTATTCAATTTAGTCTCAAGATTATGCCAATTTGAATTTTTTCATATTTTTATCTGACCATCAAAATATGGCATACTCTATAGGAGTGTGGGTAGGGTAATGGTTATTGTCAAGGAAAATGGAACCAGTGAACTGAGTTCAAATTCAAGCCAAGCTTGTTTATATTTCACTCCCAGCTAATGCCCTTGAGAAAGGTATCAGTCAGTCTCTTCTCTGGGCAACTTTGGGTAAATAGTAGGGCAGACTAGGTCTTTCACTCTCAATAGAGCAACCAGTCTAGAAAAAAAGAACTGATCTCAACCCCCTAGCAAGACATCATGGTTGGTTGGTTGGTTGGAATTTATGGTATATCAATGCTTGTTGGGTTATTTTATGCCAAAGACATTTTTTTTCAAACTCAATTTTCTCCCATAGATGTGACCCTAACATGTACTACCACTCCGGGTCAGAGCGGACCTGGGAGCAATGTTGATGAAGGGGTACTTCACATTCCCCAGAGCTTCAGAACTGGAACTTTACCATCAGATAGAGTTTAACATCATACCCTGGACACTAGGACCCTCAGCCACCGCTTCTAGCACCCATATGATAAAAAGGTTTGTGGCTTGCCATAAGAGCAAAAGAGTTGGGACAATCATGTAGGTACTAGGGTTTGAGATGACCAGCCGAGGAGGGCGTTTCTGACCGCCTGTCTAGCCTAAGTAAGGTCCAAAATGTAAAAGGGTAAGGCTTATTACTCTATATCTTACTGGTCTTGTGAAAGGCCTGGGTTATAAAGTGTATTGACAAAGAGGGTAATGGGACAAGGATAATTATGTTTTATAGTTTAACATTTATTTATTAATTCTACTTTTTAATTAATCAAAATTTATGCTAGTTTAAAGTCTATACTGATCTATATATAAATACTCTTGTTCCTTAATCTTCCAACTGTTATCATCTTACAACAGCCTCTGGTTAAAAATGAGACCCTCCAAATCATCCATGATGAAATGCAAAAATGTAAATCCTGATTATATGGTGTTGCTTATCTGCCGAATTCTTATTTCTTGTGAGTGTCACCACCCTGCTAAATAATGGACCATTCCATTTTTATCATAAAGACAGAAAGGGAAGAAAAAGAACATGTTTCACAGAAAAAACATAATAAGAAAGAAAGAGAGAAGGGTAAAGATAGAGAGAGGGGGTGAGCATGCAGAAATAATAACACTAATCCGCTTCAATTGATCATAATGAAAAGATGAAAAGAAGGAAAGAAAGAACAAAAAGCGTGAGAGAGAGAGAGTTCAGTCAAGATTATTATACTTTTTAAATATTGAATTATTTCACAATAGCTCTAAAGTAAACCTATCAAACATTGTAATAATTAAATTATTGTACGGTGTTATATCCACAGGTCCTGCTAGTATTATATAATTTCTATTATTTCTATTTTGTTTCATTACTCATCATCTCTTGAGAATTTTATCTCCTCAAATTTCTTAGCATCTTGGGGGGCAGGGGCTTAGCCAGTCATATAAACTTTAGCATGACTATTTCTTTTCCCCATCAAGAGTCACTGATTATTTAACCCCCATTAGCTAGTCACACATTGTGCCAAACACTGGTCAGCTTGACTGGCCAGAAGTGGTCACTAACACCTTCTGGTAAAAAAAATATAATGAGAGAGAGCAGAAGCGATAACACTAATCAGTTTCTATCAAACATAATGAAAAGAAGGAAAGAAATTTAAAAAAAGAGAGTTAAATCAAGATTATTATACTTTTTACATATTGAAATATTTAACAATAGCTCTTGAGTAAACATATCAAAATGATTAAATTATCATACTGTGGTATATTTAAAGGTCTTGCTTGTATAACGTTCCACTACAAATAATAAAATCCTGGTACAAGGGCCACTTTAGCTTAGCTGGTAGAGTGTCTGCCTTGAAACCATAAGGTTCTGAGTTCGATACTGGACCTCACCAACTCAGTGCATGACTAGCACATCTTGGAGTTGTGTTGCAAATTTGGGACCTGATGGTAGTTGTGGTGCTCCACTTCACACTCAAAAACAATCTCCCTGGTCTATGGCTAGTAAAAATGGGGTAGACTCCCCCACTTTATGGAGGCACGTGGCATAATAATTAGATTCATAGGAAATGGACTTGTCAACCCAAGTTCAAATCCTGAACAAGGCTATTTGAATTTCACATTGCACTAATACCCTTGGGAAAGGTATGAATCCAACTATACTCCCTCCAGCTATGGGTAAATAATAGGGCAGACTGGGCTCTTCAGCCTTGGTCAGGCAACTTGTCTAGGAGAAGGAAAACTCTGAATTTAAACCTGTTAAGAAATTGACCTTGTGTCACATCCTGCTCATGTGGAGGGGTTGGTAAATATATAGACTCTCTCACTGTCTGACTTATACTAAAAATAGACCACTCCACTGACTTTACTATACTATATCTATGGTAGGTGTGGTGCTCCACTTCAGGCACAAAAATTTATATTTTGTTTCATTACTCATCATCTCTTGAGAATTTTATCTCCTCAAATTTCCAAGCATCTTGGGGGGGGAAGGGGCTTAGCTAGTCATATAAACTTTACCATGTCTATTTTTTTTCCCCATCAAGAGTCACTGACTATTTAACCCCCATTAGCTAGTCACACATTGTGCCAAACACTGGCTTAAAAGATGGTCAGCTTGACTGGCCAAAGCAGACTGACCAGAAGTGGTCACTAACACCTCCTGGTAGCTTCTCCGCTCAATTGCATATAGGTGCAAAATAGCCAATCAGTAATTTGTACCCCAAACACCAACCACACTCCTACTCTTCCTGTGATGGGTAGGAGGAAGGGATCTATCTACACATATTGGAGCCGTTGTGCTTTTCAGGGTGATCATCTTTGTGGAATGAAGTAATTTTGCAAAAGGCCGACCATTTACATGTGTGATTAGCTGATAAGTTAAAGCAGTCTGGCGCAGGTAGTGGGCAGCTGCAACTCATTTCTATGCAAATGGCTGAGGCAGCGGTGGCATTAGCAAGATCCTCTGAAATGGACACCACCCAAACAACTGGCTAATTATCATGGGGGACGATCAATTTCAAGCTTCTGACCTGAAAGATGGATGATGAAAACTTCAACCAAATTTGACATTCTCTCTCTTTCTCCACCATATACTCTTTTCTTGATCTTTATTTAGTCTCTCTCTCTCTCTCTCTCTCTCTCTCCCTCTCCTGTTCTCCATTTTTACTCTTTTCTCCCCTCTCTTTTCATAAATACTTTCTTTCACTTCACCTTCCTCTCTCTCTTTCTTTCTCTTTCTCTCTTCACCATATACTTTTCTTGATATTTACCTTCTTTTTCCATCTTTACTCTCTTCCTCCTCTCTCTCTCTCTTTCAATAAATACTATTTTCTCACTCTCTCATATTCTTTTCCACTTTCCTTCTCTCTCTCCCTCCTCTCTCAATATTTTTCCATCTTTATTTTCTTCTCTCTTTATTTTCTTCTCTGTTTCTTTTCTTCTTTCCCTCTCTCTTTTTTTCTCATTCCTTCTTTTTCTGCCTTTATACGTTTTCCATTTCTTCTTCCATATTTTCTTTTTTATTTTTTTCTTCTTTTCCATGGTTTTAAACTTTTTAGGTTTTTCTGCCTTCTGCTCTCTCTCTCTCTCTCTCTCTCTCTCTCTCTCTCTCTCTCTCTCTCTCTCTCTCTCTGTATTTTTATTTTACTATCTTCTAACTCACATGTTCTTTTCTTCTTTTTTTTTTCCTTCTCTGTTTTTACTTTCTCTCTTTTTGATTTTATATATATATATATATATATATATATATATATCTTTCTGGTCTTTTATTGTGTCTCTTCTCTTTCATCCCTGATTTTTTTCTAAATTCTCTCTCTCTCTCTCTATCTCTCTCTCTCTCCTCTCTCTCTCTCTTCCTCCTTCTTATGTTTATTTCTCTCTGCCTTTTACTCTCCTTTTTCTTTCTCTCTCGTTTTATTAATCTCCTTATCTTCCTATACATCGTTTTAGTCATATCTTCATCTTTCTCCTCTCTCTCTCTTCTCTCTCTCTCTCTCTCTCTCTCTCTCTCTCTCTCTCTCTCTCTCTCTCTCACACACACACAAATCGACTCTTTCCTTCTTTTTTTCCCCTCTTCTTCCATGATTTTATCAAAATCTGATGAGAGGGCTCGTTTATGCTGTCCAAGCTTTCACATAAAGTCAATCAATTTTTATGAGCATCCACATACAAATCTTCATACACATGCACATAAATAAGTAATCAAGATATACAGGTATACACCATTTTTCATATTAACCCTTTCCCTTGCCACCTTAGCAATCCTGCATTCACATAAACATACATACATACTTAGATACATACATATGTAATATATATATATATATATATATATATATACATAACTCTGCACCCCAATTATGAAAAAATAATTTATTTTACACACAAATATTTATTTCTAAACATAATCCTCTTTGTGAATGTACTTTATTTCGTGATGAATATCAATCACCAAGATCAAACAGTATACAGTAAAAATTAATTGTTAAAATTTAGACAATAATTATAGGTCAGGCTACAGACTTAATGATCTACTCTTTTATATATTAAGAAATTTGAAAAAACAAGTGTTCCGAAAATAGGATGAATTTATTTATCGATGTTTAAACATTTCGGTTTCTTTAAACCTTCATCAGGATGTATAACGCTGAACAAATACAGTTACACAACAAAAAAGATTTTTTAAAGATTTTCATCTCCTGTCATCTATAAAACATCCATCATTTTCTTCACCCCAAGATACATCCTGATGAAGGTTTAAAGAAACCGAAATGTTTAAACATCGATAAATAAATTCATCCTATTTTCGGAACACTTGTTTTTTCAAATTTCTTAATATTGTCGGATTTAATTTCCATATTTACTCCCATTTTGTCCTTTTGAAAAACAAATCCCTCTTTTATAAATACTAGCAAATATATGCATCCTCCGGGTGCAAGTATTTTAGTTAAATTTTATAATAAAATATCATATTAAATTAGAA
>CM042142.1:60926640-60994140 GCA_023376005.1 Doryteuthis pealeii | reverse complement strand
GAGTTTGTAAGTCTTATTTGGCCAATACACCTCCGAGCCAGTATTATTCAGATCTTGTGTAGACAGATAAATAGATAGAATATTCAGATATATATATTTTACCAACTCCTCCGCATGAGCAGGATGTGACACAAGGTCAATTTCTTAAGCGAAGTTCAACAGGTTTGAATTCAGAGTTTTCCTTCTCCTAGACCGATCGCCTAAGGTTAAAGAGCCCAGTCTGCCCTACTATTTATCCATAGCTGGAGGGAGAGTAGGATTCATACCTTTCCCAAGGGTATTAGCGCTAAGTGAAATGCAATTACCACATCCAGGATTTGAACTCGGGGCGACAAGTCCATTTCCCATGACTTTAACCATTACACTACGCGAATATTCAGATATATGTATGTATGGTTTGGTTTGTGTTTTTAATGGCATATCAACCCTCATAGGACATTTCATGCCAAAGTCATCCTTGTAGAAGAATAGTAGTAGTACTATTTACCCATAGCTGGAGAATGCGGAGGTTCATACTTTTCCCAATGGTATTAGTCTGAAAGAGAATGTAATAGAGCAACTGGAATTTGAACTTGCTTGCTATGACATTACAGTCCAGCACATTAGCCACTACAGCATGGGGACTATCCATATATGTATGAATCTTGTATATATGACCACATACACACACAAACACATAAAATCTTTCCAAAAAATGTTTATATAATTGTTATTACTGTCAAAACAGTTTGTCAAATTATTTCAAGTCCAAATTTAAAATAGATATAATATTAAAGTTTAAGATATAATTTATATTTTACTTTAAGATTTAAAGCACTCTATATTTCATATCCCCAAACAATAACGTCAAATTGAAAACACAAGTTCCTGCTAGACCACTGAAGTTAAGCAGTGATGAGCTTTTTCAATACTTAACTGGGTAAACAACAGCAGGTACTGTACCAACCCAAGTCTTTTGTTTATCAAAAATGATTTGATTCAGCATTGGATGACCTAAAAGGGGTGATATGCCATAAAACAAAACAACCAACACACACACTCACGCACAGATGTGTATATATATATATATATATAATCATGTGTGTGCTTATAAAAAGGGGTAATTTAACGGAGAAGGCAAAAAATCGCAATTTTGAGTGTCGATAAAAATAATTAACCAAATGAGTCATAATTATGAATGAATATAAAAATTCTCAACATGTTTGTAGAGCTGGTTTTGATCTAGTAGAGTAAGCCTACTAAAGTTTCACTTTTAGGATCTTCAGGGCTTTTCTGCGTGTAATTATTTAAATTAATTAAAACAAACGGATGTAAACAAAATACACTATCATACTTCCACAGTGAACATTTAGGAATGCTAGACTTGTTTGATTTTATATATATATATACATGTGTGTGTGTGTGTGTGTTTGTTTATTTCCTATTTGAAAGTTCTTTGCAAAAACATGCACTTGGTGAACAGTTTATAGCTGGTAAAAATGCCACCAAAATAATCCTGTTCTACCGACATATTTTGCCAACGACCAATCGGATTTTCCCACTGAAAACAACTTTAAGTGCAATTTGCAAACAACATTTCTTGATGTTGTCATGAGAGAGTTAAGACAAGCAAAGAATATGGCAAATGAAAACAATAGATTAATGGTTGCACTTTTCATAGCATTAATCGATGAAACTTGCTTGTCACAGCATAAAACTGAAGATCAACAAGTCTGTGGCTTTCTTTTTCTCTTCTTGACCTAAAATTTTGCATAGTTTTTATGTTAATTGAAATAAGATCGGGATGAGAGTTGAATTTTTATAAAGCTGAAAAATAAGGGCCACCCTAATGTATATAAACATTTCATAAAGTGTCCTACCCAGAAACAACCCTTTTGGGTTTCTACACCAGTGCGGGTGATACAGTCAGTATATTTTAATCGCCGCTGACAGACCGGTGTATATGTATATATATATATATATATAATCCAAAAGTCCAGAGAAGAAATCTTCTTTACAACACAAGAGTTTTATTTAAAAAACTGTCGCAGTTTGAGAGCTCAATGTGTGCTCTTAATGTTAGAGTCACAGAGCGAATATATAAGTAAAGAAATAACAAAAGACTTAGAGATTTAGCATTATAGTCTATTTCAGGGAGCTTAGACAAATAGTCTAACTCTCCGACTCATCATTTTGTCTAAGCTCCCTGAAATAGACTATAATGCTAAATCTCTAAGTCTTTTGTTATTTCTTTATATATATATATATATATATATATATATATATATATATGTCATCATCAGCCAAACAGCGAGGGAGTATATCCCCTTTTCACTAGTGCTTGACCAAAAAGATTGTTTTGGTGTCTGAGGTGGAGCGCCACACTTACCATCAACTCATCAATACCGCACAGATCCCTTTGCTACTTATACTCTGAGTTGGCGAGGTTTGGTATCGAACCGGAAACATTTTCAATCATTTTTAGGGACTATTTGACATTACAATGGTGTTGATATGCTCTTTGAGTAAGTAATATGGAATATTATGACAGACCAGTGTATATATATATATATATATATATATATATATATATATTGTCATCAGCCAAACAGCGAGGGAGTATATCCCCTTTTCTCTAGTGATGCTCTTTGTGTAAGTAAGATGGAATGTTCCTTTTCAAAATAGAAATGTTGAATTGTGCCTCACATTACAAAAATAACAAAAAAGCCATTATTTGTCTGTATTTTTGAGGCTGGATAAGAATTAGTTTGATTTTTTTTTTTTTTTTTTTTTTTTTTTTTAGACTATTGTTCTCATCTTTATTGTGGTATGTATAAACACAATGTTTTGGTCACAGTATCCTCCAGCCTTCATCAGGTGTTCCCTGTGTATCTGAGCATAGTAATGATTTTGATTTTCTTACAGTTGTACTGATCTTTATTGTGATATGTATAAACACTGCATTTTGGCTGCTCTATTCTCCGGCCTTCCTCAGGTGTTTCCTGTGTATCCGAGTATAGTAATGATCCAATCTGGGAAATAATTTTTAATAGTTTGACAGTTGATCAAGCAGGCATCAATCATGATTCTTCTTGTGAGACATGTCTGATTGATAGAAGTGCAAAAATTAATGGCGTCATCTTTTGAATGAGATCTTAAAAAGGTTTTCGATGACTGTTTGATCATCTGTCAAATGATTAAAAATTATTTCCCAGATTGGATCATTACTATACTCGGATACACAGGAAACACCTGAGGAAGGCCGGAGAATACAGCAGCCGAAATGTAGTGTTTATACATACCACAATAAAGATGAGTACAACTGTAAAAAAAATCAAAATTATTCACAAAAAATATTGAAAGTGTAAAATCCTTTTTCTGAAGTACATGAATATCAAGTAAAAAAAAAACTGAAGGAAAAACAAAGAAAGAATAAAAGTTGGATCAGAAACAAATTATAATTTTATTTTAAATTAAATTGATGTAAAACTAAATTTCTGAGTTTTTATGTTTATTGATTGATCTTAATGTCAACCTGTCTAGGGTTATTTCATGCCTAGAGGTAAGAAATCATGTTCATTGTATGTTAATATTTACATCTTTTGAGTAGTTGTTTCTTAAGGGTTTTTTTTTTGCATATGGTCCTATCATTTTCATTCGATTGATAGCTATCCATTACACCATGAAAAGTACCTGATTGATTGATTTTAACAGCATGTCAATCAGTTGGGTTATTTCATTCCAGGGTTAGGGAATCATGTTTATTGTATGTTGATATTTACATCTTTTGTGTAGTTGTTTCTTAAAAGATTCTTGTTAGGTCTTGTTTTGTTTTTTTTGTTTTTTTTTTTGGTGGGGTTGCACACAGTCCAATCTAATACAAATAATTTACAAACAGATCTATTTGACTTGTAAATGGAACAGTAACTATCACTCCATATAAGAGTTGACCTTGGATTAGGGACAATAAAGCACTACTCCATACTCCCAGATCATTTTTTATTTTAAAGATTTATTTTGCACTAGGTCCTATTGAATATGATTGATTGATTTTAATGCTGTGTCAACCCATTTTGGGTTATTTTATGCCTAGAAGTTAGGGAATCATGTTTATTAAACGTTTATATTGACATGTTTTGTGTAATTATTTCTTAAGATTTTTTTTTTTTTTTTGCACTTGGTTGTATTCAATTTGTCTTTAAAAAATGTATTGGATTTCTTTGCATCATCAAATATCAATTACTTGTACATTGAATTGCTGATAGCTTTTTGATTTAGTGCATCCTGGGATGCACATATTTGCTTTGAATGAGTCCCCAGGAAAAATATTGAGTCCCAACTAAAGCAGTCTAACTCCTACCTTGTAACCTATCCTGCATAATTCATTTCTAAGAAACTATTGAAATGTATTTACAGTTAGCTTGAAATGGTGAGTGAAGAAAAAAGAAAAACACTGGGATGCATGGATATGATTTTATCATGTCCTTTGAGATTTTAGTTTGTCAGAGACACAGGACATGTATTGATCAGCATTTCTGTTGAATGACAAGCAAACCTTTTTAAATAATATGTCCAGCTTCCTTTGAAGTAGAACTATTATATAGGGTGATTGAAAAGTAACTCCCTGGTTTAAACTATTATTTATTAAAATCTGGCCAGTTGTGAATACTTGGGGAGAATATTGAAGACTTGATTTTTATGCAAGATGGTGCTCCTCCATATTTTGCTCTTATTGTTCATGAATGACTGAATCACCATTTTCCTAGGAGCCGGATGGGTAGATGCAGTCCACATGTGACAATCCAGAAGCCCTTATTTAACATCCTGAGACTTTTTTCTTTGGGGTTGGTTGAAGGAGCAACTTTACTTTACGAAACCAATGATTTTGAAGAACTTGAAGGACTAATATGAGAATTTATTTCTGCCATTCCACAAGAGTTCCTCAGAAGATCTGTTGATGGGATTCCCGAGGGCTTGAAAGGCTGGAGGCGAATGCTGGTGCCCATTTAGAATTTTAAATAAAACTTCATTTTCTTCTAATATTAATTTTTTGTAAAAATAATAATTCAGAAATAAATTATAAGATTTTAAAAATAAGGAGTTACTTTACAATCACCATGTATATTGTTTGATTCCAACTAAATTTTCATCATTCTTCCTTCTTATACAATATTTTGATTACTTTATCCTTCAGCCTTTTTCAGGCGTCAGTCATATTTCAAATGAGGAACCTCTTATTTAATCAATGATGTGAAGAAGGGGTTTAACTCTTCCCCTTTCATACACATTGCGTCTTGGTATTTCATATAACTATTTCCCCACACTACCTATATGTCCTCCCCCCATAGCTGACGTCCCCCATCCTTTCCAAACCTGACCTATGTATTCGACTCATGACTTTTCAGAGGCCCAGAAAAGCTTTGCCAGCACCTCTATTTTTAAGGTCATCTTCCAAAGCGCACTGAGGTAGCGGTTTTGGGAACCACAAATTAACTGTCCATTCCTTTTTTAATTAGCAGCTCCCATATGTTATTAATATGCATGATCAGCCTACTGATTAGGTATACTAGGCATAACATGTGTGCTGCTGCTTTTAAACTTCTGATTTACTACTGTTGGTCTCATCTGTTATTTTGGTTTTATTCTGAAGAAGTTGAAGAGCCCTCTTTTATATATATGATCAGCTATACCTGATAGCAGTCCTAGAGAGAGCTCAACTCCCCAGCCTGTACTTTCTATTGAGACAACGTCGTCTCCGATGGTTGGGTCATGTACGTCAGATGGATGATGGACGAATCCTGAAAGACATCCTCTATGGAGAGCTTACGTCTGGTAAAAGACAGATCAGTCGCCCCCTGTTGCAATTCAAGGATGTCTGCAAAAATGATCTCAGGTGCTTTGGCATTGTCCCTTCCAGCTGGGAAAATTTGGCTCAAGACCGCCCTCGGTGGCGGCAGAATCTCCATAGAGGACTGTACATGTCAGAAGTCACCCTAATACAACATCATGAAGCTAAGAGGTCATAAGAAAGCAACGGCAACAGCATCGGAACATCATCATCTACAGGGACAACCTACAAATGCAAAATCTGTGGTCGTGAATGTTTCTCAAACATCAGACTTCATAGTCACAGGAGGCGCTGCAACTTCAGGGGCAGACAAAAAACTTTATCATAGTCTTTCGAGACTGAATTGCCAATGAATGAATGAATGAATACCTGACTTTATCAATTTACCATTGAATACACCTTTTTGATATTTCTCAAGTCTTACTTTTGTAAAATAATTAGGGATATGCAGCAACTATTTTTGTAAGTTTAGTGAAAAAGGGGATATAAATCAGAACCTTGAGTTATACACCTTGAGAAGAAACCAGTAAATGGAATATTAACGGTTGATGCTATAGATGGGTGACGAGATTTCTAAATAAACAAAATTACAAAAAACAATTGCATTTATTACCTTTAACATGTTTTTTATTCAAAAACTTATTAGTGACAGTTCATTCAAAAATAATCATATCAACCTCCTCTAGAATGTTATCGTTCTGCAAGTCACTGGATTAAAAAATTCTGCCACTCTCAACTAGGGCTTATTTATTCTGAAAATCATCCTAGGTCTTATTTTTGGGGAAGCATGGTACTATTTTCCCAATAGCACAGTTTTCAACATATATTGCATTGTCAACTGCCTTCAAAAAATTTCTATTACAATTACACACAATGCTTCAAACACACTATAAAAAAAAACCCTTATATATATATATATATATATATATATATATATATATATGAGATTTGTAATTACCAGTTTATCTCATTCTTATAAAAATTACATTTGCAATTGTTATCAGAGCAGAAAATGTTTTTATTTGAATAATTCAGCAATCATTTATTTATAAAGAAAGCAAAAGACAAGATTGGAAACAAATAAAAATAAAGTTATTTGTCACAATTTTATTTTTTTGTTTTATGTTTGCAGCTGAATATATTAATTATATAGTCATGTGGTTGGCTATATCTATAAACAAAAGAGTGCTCAATATGGATGATGGAGCATATGTAGATCTAAATAAAAATAGAGTTAATGTTGTTTGATGACTGTGATCATAAAAACAAAAGCTATTAGCCTGATGATTGCATAGGCAAGAAACCTACTGTCACCAGGTGCTGTTGTCTTTGTTCAAACTTAAATCCACACATATATATATACAGGGTGATTGTAAAGTAACTCCCTATTTTAAAAATCTTATAATTCATTTCTATATCATTATTTTTACAAAAGATTAATATGAGAAGAACACATATAAGATAGAGTTTTTTTTAACATTCTATGTTGGCACCAGCATTTGCCTCCAGCCTCTCAAACCACTCGAAATTGCATCATCTAATCTTCCTGTGAACTCTTGAGGAATGACAGAAATGAATTCTCGTATTCATCCTTCCAAAATCATTGATTTCATAGAGCAGACTTGCTCTTTCAAGAGCCACCAGGTGTTAAATTGGCCACTTATGCAGACTACTTCTACCCATCCATCTCCCAGGAAAATGGTGATTTAGCCGTAGGAGCACTATCATGCATAAAAATCATGTCTTCAATATTCTCCTAAGTATTGACAACTGGCCAATGTAACTGCATGTAAAGAAATGATGAAATAGTTTAAAATAAGGAATTACTTTTCAATCACCTTGTATGTATATATATATATATATATATATATATATATGTATATATATATAAATTATCTAAAAAATGTTTTCTTGTATGTTATGCCATTTTTGTTTAAACAAGTTCATCATTGAATTAAACTTATCCTAAAATTGTTTACCTTTTAATACAAGTGAGATATTAATGGCTAAAAAGGTTCTCCATTTTGTATTTGCTTAGTAGAATCTTGATTAACTTTGGTGATCCTAAGAGAATTAGCATGTCATCTAAGAACAGACATATGATTACTAACAGATAATAATATTGTTAAATAATTACACTTGGTGTAACCACATGTGGCTCTTAATTTCCTGCAAGGGACATGCTAGTAAAAACATGAATAACTAAGAAAACTAAGCCATTTATTACCAGGAACTATTGAACCAAGATCTATAAACTACTAGAATGACAAGTACTAAAAACGTTTATTACCAATAATTAAGATTGGTGAAAGTTAGATTCAACGTTGTATTATATAATAATTTCAGATAGTAGCACTTTTTATTTCCAATGAGTTTAGTAATTTGAGATATCTCTTTGCCTAACTCGGCAGACATTGCAATGATTCGTCATCTTCACTATTTGGCTATTGCCTTTAAGGTGGTTGGATCATCCGTTTTTTCCTGTGTGACTCAACTGAGGAAATAAGGAGGGAGAGTCGGGGCACCCTACAAACTACAATCTGCGATTCTGGAGGGCGTTGCTTGATTGTTAGTCAAGAGAAAATTGGAAGCTGTAGGCATTTTAACATTTCCTTGAGCTGACAAAGGTAAATGAACAATTTTCATTTTGAAAAGGGCAACCCTTTGGCCTGACACTGACCACTGACTCTTTGTTATATTAGTAATTTAAATCAATAAGATCCAAGAACAAATAAATCCATATGTTGAGGTTCAAAAGAGGTAATAAAAGGATAGTCTTGGTTGCATAAATTCATTGTCTATCTTGAATGCTGATCACAAATATTTTACCCCTTCAGCAATTCATCTTGGAAGGAAATGGGAAGAAAAGTATTAAAAGGTTTCCAAATTTGTTTTTGTTTACACAAAATCTTTGTTCATTGTTAGAATTTTAAAATCTTTGTTCTCTTTGTAATTTAGTTTAGATTGTTCCTTGGGCAACAAATCTTTAGCATCATTGCTTCTTTAATTATTCCTATATATATATATATATATATATATATATATATATATAATTAATAAGTGTTGATTACAACGTCCGTATTCAGGTTCAGAAATCCAAATCAACAAGTTCAACACAAAGCAGAACACTCACAAGTTCCAGCTCTATCAGCTGGGACTTTAGAATACACTGACTGTACCTTTTTAGAGGGGTAAGACCACCCCCAATGGGCCACCTGTTGGCCGTGGGTGGCAATCCATGATGCCTAAGATGGAACCCTTGTCGCTGAACAGTCCATGATATGCAACTTTCCACTTTAGCCCTTACTGAGGCTAGACAGGCAGTTGGAGAGGCCTCCTACAATCAATTAGCTGGTCACGTCAAGCCTTAGTACCTATATGATTGTCCCAAACCTATTGCCCTTATTGCAAGCCCCAACCCTTCTTATCACATATGTGCTAGAAGGCAGTGGCTGAGGGTTTAAATGTCCTAGGTATGACTTTAAACTCTATCTGATGGTGAAGTTCCAATTCTGGAGCTCTTGGAAATGTGGAGTACCACTTTGTCACCACTCCCAGGTCCACTCTGACTCGGAGTGGTAGTACCTGTTAGGGTCCCATCTATGGGTTAAATAGAAAAGAAATGAGTTTTAATTTTTTTTTAAATTGAGTTAAAAGAAATTGTGTACCCATCAAGAAGGAATAAAACAAAACATATTCAACATAAAATAACCCAACAAGGGTTGACATGCCATAATAATCAACCAGCCAAATGTCAAAATGGACTTCACTTACTATGTTACAAGGGAGAGAAAGAAGTTATCCGCACTTTCACCATAACATTTTTATTATTGTCACACTGCATTATGCACATGTGTACTTATAGTTGGCACTCTTGTGGCCATGTAATCAGTTTGAGCCTATTCACACCATTTTGCACACTGTCTATATCTGTGTGCAGATTATTTTTTAGATAGTAATACTTGATATTGTATAACTGTGTACCAAAATCTCTTAAGATGCAACTACACAAAAAGGTAGATATAAATATACAATGAACATGATTCCTTAATGTCTAGGCATAAAATAACTCTATACAACTTGACATGCCATCAAAATCAACCAGCATTGCTCAGGAAAATTGATAATTAAAACTTTGAAGATTGAATGAATTAAATATTTAAAAAAACAAAGGATAACATAGCAAACAATATTTGGAGAAAATGCAAAGAATTAGTTTTTACCCTAAATTGATTTGTAGAATCTTTAGTGACCTTAAAGGTCAGTTTCACCTATTCTATGTTCAATGTCAAATTAAGTTTCCCTTATAAGACTCATTTTCAGCCTCCAGTAACCAACCAGTTTGACCACCCATTAGACACACCAACCAAGAAATACTTACAATTAAGTCACACTTTCGAACTATGTAAAAATTTTAAAAAATAAAACAAAAACAACCGAGGTGCTCACTACTAGAAGAGGCTCAGTCCTAATTAGTGATCATCCTCCACACATTACTACAACAACAACATTACATTTATTTTTATGTGATATAGTTTATATTGTGTAATGTTTTTTGGGGAGAATATGTGCTTAATTGAAGTCGTACCTAATTTTTTGAAAGTTAATTAATTAATAATTAATTAATTAGGCGGGTATTAACTTTCAAAAAAGTAGGTACGACTTCAATTAAGCACATATTCTCCCAAAAATTGTTGGCTAAAAAAAGCCATGTCATAAACACATCGTGTGTGTATTTACTTCTCACATTGTGTAATGTGTAAAAATAAACCATTGTCTTCTGTTTTCTTCACACTGAAAGCGCCAGTTCCCACTAGAACCCCAAAGTTAAGCAGTAATGAGCCAGTTCAATACTTAGTTGGGTGACCACTTTTGCAATAGCAGGTACTGTAAGCAATCTCTGGCTCATGTTATATATCTAAGCAAATATACATGAAGTTAAACAAATTTATTAAAATGACTTGAGTTGACATTAAATGATCCAAAAAGGGTTGATATGCCATAAAACAAAACAAACCATAAATATCTGTTTGTACATACGGGGTGATTGTGAAGTAACTCCCTCCCTTATAGTAAAAATCTTATAATTTATTTCTGAATCATTATTTTTACAAAAAATGAATATCAGAACACAGATTACATGAATTTTTTTTTTTTAATTCTATATGGGCACCAGCATTCACCTCCAGCCTCTCAAGCCGCTCGGGAATCACATCAACTGATCTTCCTAGGAACTCTTGTGGAATAGCAGAAATAAATCCTCATATTCATCCTTCAAGTTCTTCCCAAGTCATTGGGTTCAAGAGCATACTTGTTCTTCAACCAACCCCAAAGAAAAAGTTGCAGTTGTTAAATCAAGGCTTCTGGCCAGCCATTCATGTGGACCACGTCTAGCCATCCTCACGAAAAATGGTGATTCAGCCATTCAGGAATAAAAATAGCAAAATGTAGAGGAGCACCACCAACCACCAACAACACAGATTTAATTGCCATTTATTAAGGAACATACATTAAAGGATTGAACTTTGGTCCTTACTTAAGCTAGACGGGTGGTCAGAGAAGCCTCCTCCAATCAATTGGCTGGTCATGTCAAGCCCTAGCACCTATATGATTGGCCAACCCTATTGCCCTTATGGCAAGTCCCAACCCTTGTTATCATATGAGAGCTAGACGGCAGTGGCTGAGGGTCTTAGTGTCCTGGGTATGATGTTAAACTTTATCTGATGGCGAGGTTCCAGTTCTGGAGCTAAGAGGAATGTGAAACACCCCTTCATCACCATTGCTCTCAGGTCCACTCTGACCCGAGTGGTAGTACCTGTTAGGGTCCTATCTATGGATTAAATTGAAAAAAATGTGTTTAAAATTAATTAAGTACCATCAAGAATGAATAAAACAAAAACACTTTCAGCATAAAATGACCCAATGGGTTGACATGCCATAAAACTGATATAATGGAATGACCCATCTTCCCCGTACCTCGGCAGTGGTGCTGGTGCTAGCCACTATTTAAGTACACACAGATGTATGGGATTATGTGAAGGACTCTCCTCATAATACTCCCGTGATTGACCAATCGGTATAACTGGTCATTTACAATATAACAAAAACCAAACCAACTAATTAAAGAATTGAGAAAAATGTAAGTAAGTAAAGTAAAGTCGACAGGGGCGGCCTAAAGTCGGTATCAGCCAGTCAGCGAGGGAGGCTATCCCCTTTTCAATAGCGCTAGACCAAGGAGATTGTTTTAGTATCTGAGGTGGAGCGCCACACCTACCATCAGCTCCTTACTTTACCGCACAGATCCCTGTGCTACTCATATGCTGAGTTGGCGAGGACCGGTATCGAACTAGGAACCTTGTGGTTTCTAGCCGAACACTCTACCGACTGAGCTAACTGCATATAAAAGAAATTATGAATAGTTTAAGATAGGGAATTACTTTTCAATCACCCTGTATTTTGTAAGAATTCTGGTATTTTTCTCCTGTTGTATGCTATCTATCCCAGACAGGAAGGATTACCTTCACAAAATTAGAAGTTGTCACAAAATTTTAATGGTCATATCCTGCTTTTGAGAATGTTCACTTTTGTCATAGAAGCAACAACTGGCCCTACCATCACTAAATTGATCAGCAAAGTGCTAAGGCTTTTGGGGTAGGGTCCCTCTCCTCTGCAAATAGAGAGAGAGAGATCTGCTTTGGTGTCATGATGATATCTTTGTGATGTATTTATGACTTTCTAAAGTCGGAGGTGGTGGTAATGGCGGATGACGTGGGGGTGGGGGTTCGAGGGGGATTCTGTGAGAGCAACAGGCCCCTTTGAAGTGTCCGTATAGCTTCATTTCCTCCTCATAGATTCCCTGTTAATTATATTAATGAGTTAGCTTGCATGTGGACAGCATTTTAGCTTGAAGAAAGGAAATTCAAAGTGACTCTGAATTCTGTTTATGATGTTCCGTTCAGTGAGGCAGCTGTGATACATGGACTAAGATGACTGCTGTACAATAACAAAACATGGCAACTATAAAGGTCCATAATAGTAGCTAGGGGGATGCAGTGAGCAGCAAAGTCGGCCCAAGGGTAGCTAACTGGTTTTGGCAGACCAGCAAACAGCTTGTAAACACATACTTCATGTTATAAGGTCAAATTGCCCAACCAGCATTTTTAGATATAACTATGAGACGATTCATAAACCTGTTAGGTTCTCATGGTAACAGTAATCCATGATGATATCAATGCTTCTATTTAGGAAGGGATGAGAGATTCTTACTAGCATTTCATGGTTATCTCATTTGGATGATTAAAAATGATGTTCAGCACATGTGTAGACCCCATAAAATTATCATTCAGTTGAAAATTATTAAAATCGAAAACTATTTTAATATAAAAGTGTGTCTTTGGTTTGTTAATACAATAAGCATGAACTAACTATTAATTTATCGTAAGGGACAAATTAAAAAGTAAGATTTGTAAAAATGCTAAAACTTAATATTTTTGCCAATATTAAGTTTTAGCAATTTTCAAAATCTTACAATGAAATTTTAATGTAAAAAAAATTGTCTGTTGGTTAGTTTACTGTTGTGGCCTGGTTAGGGGCTAGAGTAAAGACACAAGAGAGGAAATGAGTTAAAGAAATATATTAACAAAGAACAGTATATAAACATATACAAATGAGAAGGTTACTCGTGAGGCGGTCTTATCAGCTGTCCACTGAAATATTGACTCACACTTAAGTGCAGAACCTGCTACTATCTAGAGTTGGAAGAGTTCATGCATGCAGGGTAAATTTACAAATAAGCACAAGGCCATAAGCAGAAGCTTGCGATAACAAGCAAAACTGTCCTTTTAATTACTGGTCTGAATTGGGGTGCTTATTGGAGACTTGGTCTGAAAATTGAACTGGAAATTGCTTTATTTAAGTTAAAGTATTTTAGGTGTATTCCTAAACATTCTCACTTTGATATGCCGGTTTAGCTCAGTTGATAGAGCCACCACCTTAGAACCACATGGTTCCGGGTTCAATACCAGCCCTTGCCAATTAAGTGCATGAGTAGCACAGCTTGGATCTGTGCAGTAAAGTGGGGAGCTGATAGTAGGCGTGGCCCTCCACCTCAGATGCAAACAATCTCCCTGGTCTAGTGCTAGTGAAAAGGGGATAGACTCTTTCACTGTTTGGCTGATACTGACAATTGGCCATTCTGCCTGCTTTACTTTTTTATATACAACCATAATGAGAATTTTAGAAATATATAGATTTTATTAATACTAATATTCTCTTTATAACTAGCTAATTTTTATTTATTTTATTGTCAGTTTTTACTAAAAAAAAATGATTGTTTTTTCCCCTTTTTCCTTATTTCAATCAATAATTTTATGTTTTCATCTAACTTTATTTTTTGCGCTTTCTCTCTGCATATAGAATATAATTTACAAGAGGCCTATTTTATATATCATTATAATCACTAATGATATCCACAATTTTACTCTTTCTTGTTGTCCTTTTATGTACAAATTTCTTTTTTCATCTCCTCCTACTTCTCTCAAGACATTATTCATACTAGCAGGACTTGTGCATATACCACAGTATGATAATTTGATTATTACAACATTCAATATGTTTACTTAAGACCTATTGCAAAATAGTTCAATATGTAAAAAGTATAATAATCTTGATTTAACTCTCTCTCTCACTCTTTATTTCATTTTTTTTTCTTTTCTTCTTTTGATCTTTTCATTATGTTTGATTAAAACAGATTAGTGTTATTGCTTCTACATGCTCACTCCCTCTCTCTCTTTTTCTTTCTTACTCTATTTTTTCTGTGTAGCATGACCTTTTTCTTCCATTTCTTTCTTTATAATGAAAAACAGAATCATCAAATATTTAGCTGAGGTTACAACACTCAGAATAAATAAGAATTTGGCAGATAAGCAAACCAGATAATTAAGATTTACATTTTTACATTACATCTTGGATGATTTGGATGGTCTCATTTTTAACCAGAGGGTGTAGCAAGATGATAACAGTCATACAATTAAGAAACACAAGTATTAATATATAGATTTCTATGATAATTACATCTAAGGGATTTAGAAATAGGACACATTTATTCATTTATTTTTATAACTAGTACAAAATAAAAAAACATATTGCCTGAGGGGTGGGAGTAAAAAATTCAATGTCAGTGAGTTTGTACCCTAAGTAAGTAAAATCATCAAATTCATTAAAGGATTAAAAAATAAAACAATTTGAAATGTAAACTTTAAATATATATTAAAATAAAACAAACTATATATAGATATATAATACCAGTCATCTATTTATTAAAACTTGTTTTAAAAAAACAATGAGGACTGTCTAATTTTGCATGTTCAAATTTTGAGTGTATTTATTCTATTATGAAGATTTTGGGTAATGTGACATAAGCAGTGACGTAGTTTTTGTTACAGACAAAAACCGCAAGCGAATCTCCATCATTAATAGAAGATTCTGATTTTTAAAAAAATTTTAAATGGTGATATGTATCTTTGGACTGTTCGTATCTATCAATCAGTACTCTGATCTGTATATACCCCTCTATCAAATCTGTTCATATGTATCTATGTATGTTTGTATGAATTTATAATTTTGAAAACAAAACAAAAAACTAACAGCATTATCATTAGTTTTAACATTCATGAAAAATAAAAAAAAAAAACAACATTTCTCTTCTTCTGTGAATTTTTTTTTTCTAATTATCTGTTATGATAATATTTATATTTTTAATACTTGGACAATGAATTTTCTAAAAATATGAGCATAAAGCTATTCACTGCTGAAGTCCAAGTTTGGCAGCCATATTACAACAGTGATAACAATTTGACTTTGGTCCTTATTTATTGACATTAAATACAATTGATTTTCTATACATTTCTATTTTCTATGCATTTCTATACAATCTGAGGAAGAATACAGTACATCTTTAACTTCATCATCGTCAATTTTTATTGATTATTTCTTTTCCCTTTTTTAATCTTTAACTTCTTTTTATTAAAACCTACAGAAATGAACAATTAATGAAATATTAACTTTCTTTGAAATAGTCTCCTTTGAATTCAACTCCCTTATTCCAGAAAATATTCTATTGGTCCAAGCACCTTTAAAACTCCTCTTTTGACATGATGTGAAGCTATGCCATTGTATTTCCATCAATGTCCTTCACGTTTTCAAATCTCTCCCTGGAGACAAATTTTCAGTTTAGAAAAATGTTGCCTATAATACGTTACCTTGTGAGTATGGAGGGTGATGCAATTGCATAATCCTATGTTTCATCAAAAACTTCTAAACAAAAAGTATTGATGTATAATCTTAATTTTTCAGACTGTTGTCCTCATCTTTATTGTGGCATGTAAAATCACAATGTTTTGGCTGCTGTATCCTCCGGCCTTCCTCGGGTGTTTCCTGTGTATCCAAGCATATTAATGACCCAACCTGGGAAATCATTTTGAATAGTTTAGCTGTTGATCAAACAAGGCATTAAATAACTTTTTAAGATTTTATTCAAATAATGACGTCATTGTTTTTGCATGCCTGTCATTCTGACATGTGTCACAAGGAGCATCATGATCATTTTTTTTTTTTAATTATTTATTGACATTTCCTCCACAACTCGGGGCATAAATTCCAATTACCTCAGTTATTTCTATTTTGCAAGAAATTTACTTTAAAAAATAATTTGAAAAAAATTCAGACAAATAAAAAGTATTGAGAATTGGCACTGAATTGTCTAGACATGTGAAACCTACATCTCTCAGCAAACACAGGTGTGGCCCACTCAAAGCAAGTTTCTGATTTCTTTTCATAACCTCCAAAAAAGTTTTTTAAAAACTTCAGAAAATTTGCCTCAAGTATCATGGCAATGTTAGGTTCTCCCTCTGTGTGTGATCAGTGATTTACATTCATGAAATTTACTAAAACTTATAGAACAAGGCTTGACAGATCAGCACTTGTAGTCTAAGTTGGAACTGTATAGACATTAAAATCAGACATACCAAAAATTGTCAAGCAAAAGAGTCATTAAGCTTCATGACAAAAAATAAAAATGATTGAATAGGTGTAAATCAAATTAATTTTTTAAACTATCATGATTTTTGTACAGAATGGTATTTGTTGGGATTGCAAACTATAAGTATACATGTATGTTGCTTACAATTTAATTTTTTGTCATACTACTTCATTAACATTACATTAATGAATTATTGTAAAACATTCGTTTGCACTTTTTAATTAATAAAAAAGACTATGCAATAAATTTTATTAAAATACTTCATTGAGTTGTATTTTGTTTAACTAGTTATGGTATGCAACCCTCATGTCATACATATGTAATCCATGCAGCCCTAGGGGGGCTACTCAATTTGACATACCTGGTCTAGATAGCAGACTAGACACCTAGATATTTTATTATAGAAATTGTTTTCAATTAAAGTTTACATTAAAAGTAATTTAAACTTCAGTCTCAATTCTTATAAAACACATCTTGTATACATAGGAGTGTAGTCATTGCTGCTATGGAGAGATTGTACTAACTAGTTCCATTCATTTTCTTTCTTCCTATGTCTCATATAGTACCTAAATAAAGAGAATGGAATCCTCTATTTTTCCTATAAATAGTGTCTGAGGAGAAAAACAAGATCTCCCTGTACTTGTCCAATCTAGTAATTGCTAATGACTCTGTCCACCTGGATCTTCACTTAGTAAACCTTTTCCCCTATTTTTGATACTAGTTGTGTTTCTTTCTATTATTTTTCTGTTACTCAAGTTGCATCAATATGTTCCTTTGGTATCAAGCGAAAAAAATATGATGACTGTCAATAGAAAAATAGATAATTCTTAGAATCTACAGGCACACAGACCTCAGTTGTCTGTTGTTCAAAACTGATCAACCATCCAAGTACTGAGCAGGCTCATTATTGCTTAACTTTTTTTATCTAGATTTTACTGTAAGCCCAGGAATAGATGTCCTGGGTATGGCATTAAACTGCATCTAGTGGTGAAGTAGCAGTTCTTGAGCTCAGGGTGGTGTAATGGTTAGCAAGCTAGTCTCACAGATTAGTTACTACTGAATAATAAGTTTGATCCTCACTGGATGCCTCATATTTGTAACCTTATGTCAAATCTTATTCATACAGTAATTTTTTTTTTTTGCACATGCTTTCCTTGTAAATTTTTTTTTCTTTAAATGACTGTGGCAGTTTATAGTCAGATTTAGGATTCTATCATTGATTTCAGAAAATAATTTAATTTTTTTTTCTTTAAATGACTGTGGCAGTTTATAGTCAGATTTAGGATTCTATCATTGATTTCAGAAAATAATTCAATTTTTTTTTCTTTAAATGACTGTGGCAGTTTATAGTCAGATTTAGAATTCTATCATTAATTTCAGAAAATAATTAAATTTTTTTTTCTTTAAATGACTGTGGCATTTCATAGTCAGATTTAGAATTCTATCATTAATTTCAGATTCCTATTT
The DNA here is from genome assembly GCA_023376005.1 of Doryteuthis pealeii. Lineage (NCBI taxonomy): Eukaryota > Metazoa > Mollusca > Cephalopoda > Myopsida > Loliginidae > Doryteuthis > Doryteuthis pealeii. The sequence continues at coordinate 60,975,808 of CM042142.1, read as the reverse complement.
ATCTATTTGAGGAAATGGTTTAGCTTAGTCAGTAGAGCACCCGGCTTGGAATTGCAATGTTCCGGATTCAATACTGGTCCCCGCCAACTCAGTGCATGATAGCATAGATTGGATAATTTGATCTGTGTGGTAAAGTGGGAGGCTGATGATAGATGTTGTGCTCCACCTCAGGAAAAAAATCTCCCTGGTCTAGCTCTAGCAAAAAAGGGATAGACTCCCTCACTGTCCAGCTGATATCAACAAAAGGCGACTCCACCAAGTTTACTTTTTACTTTACATTTATACAAACAGGATTGTTCTTTTATTACTCTTTATGAATCTGTGGAGTTTCATAAAAATACAAGTGTTTGATATGAATTACTAAGAGGACAAAGATGTAGCAAATTTGAGGTCAATGGTCAGTGCAAGGTCAAAGGTGTTCATTTTATTTCCGTTTGATGAAATCCCAAATAAATGTACTTTTTTTTTCCCCCCTCATCAGTAATTAAATATTTTTCTTCATTCTTTTTCCTAAATAGTCAAAGACATAAAGATAAGGAATATCATTTTCTTTTATTTTGGCTTAGATTTGTAGATTATTCCGTTCTTTATATTAATGGTCACCGGAATGAGCCAAAGAACTAACTGAATTATCCGTGTGCAATGTCCGGAATGGGAAAAATTTCTTTTACTGGTCATGTGGATGGAAGGGATGGGGGATGAAATGATGAAACCAAAACATGAGTTACATGCTGGAGATTATGCACGGTGCCGGGGGTACGAGGGGGGGTGCAAAGGGATTGATCAAAACTGGAGTCAAATTAAATTAGTCGTGAGTAGTGAGAAATATCCCGGATGAGGGACGTAAGTCACTTATTAAGGACACTTTAAATGAAGTGTGAAGCGTTTCCAAGATGAGGATTACCATCAGTATATTAAGGAAATGGGAAAGATAGAAAGAGGGGGGAAGAGATAGATAGGGAGAGAGAGGGGGAGAGACAAAAAAAGAGAGAGTGAGAGAGAGAGAGAAATGTGCAATAAGGCAGAAAGGTCACTCTGTTTCATTCAAATTTGCTTCTTTTCTGCGGTCGGAACAAACAAGCTACAAACTTGCAAAGTATTGAAATAGAAATTATCATTATCGTGTACTTAATTGTTTCAACAAAGCACATTTCCTGAATTCATTAGAGCTGCTCTTAGCATGTGCTGCACACTTTCTTAAGAAGGGGGGGGGGGGCAATACCCCCCCCCTTCTAGGAAAAGTGCAATACCACTGTATTTCTTAGCTTGTAAATACTTGTATAAATCTATGTGTATGTATGTATGTGTATGTATGTATGTAAGTATCTATGTGTGTATATATATATATATATATATATTTATGAGAAGTAAATACACAAGCGATGTGTTTTGATATGGTTTTTTTTTAGTCGACAATTTTTGGGAGAATATGTGCTTAATTGAAGTCGTACCTAATTTTGAAAGTTAATTAATTAATTAATTAATTAATTAATTAGGTGGGCATACCTATTTAAATGTAAGGCTAAACAAATCTAGAAAAATCAATCTCTGCATGTACATTTCGGCCTATTAGGCCTCATCAGCAGAGCTATAGATAGGAAGACCGCCTTGTGCTGATAAGGCCTAATAGGCCGAAATGTACATACAGAGATTGATTTTTCTTGATTTGTTTAGCCTTACATTTAAATAGGTATGCCCTCCTAATTAATTAATTATTAATTAATTAACTTTCAAAATCAGGTACGACTTCAATTATATCATATATATATATATGTATATATATAAACATTCAGGTGTGTAAGTATGTATCTATATATATATATATATATATATTTAGGGGCTTAGGTGTATGTATATATATATGTATTTACCAACTCCTTCGCATGAGCAAGGTCAATTTTTTAACTGCAGTTTACCAGGTTTAAGTTCAGAGTTTTCCTTCTCCTAGACCAGTTGCCTTACCAAAGATGGAGAGTCCCGTCCACCCTACTATTTACCTATAGTTGAAGGAAGAATAGTTGGATTCATACCTTTCCCAAGGGTTATTAGTACCACATGAAATGTAACCAGCCTCGTCCTGGACTTGAACTTGTATCACCGTGTCAAGTATATATATATCGGGCCGGTTTAGCTCTGTTGGTAGAGCACCCACCTAGTAATCACATGGTTCCTGGTTTGATACTGGTCCCCCACCAACTCAGTGCATGAGTAGCATAGATTCGGTAATCTGATCTGTGTGATAGTGGAGAGCTGACGGTAGATATGGCACTCCATCTCAGTAAAAATAAATTCCCTGGTCTAGCGCTAGTGAAAAGGGAATAGACTCCCTCGCTGTCCAGTTGATACCGACAAAAAGCCACTCTGCCAATTTTACATTTTTATATATATATATATATATATTTGGATGTGTTAATGTGTGTTCATGTATATATATATTTTGTGTGTGTGTGTGTGTGTATATATATATATATATATACACACACATTAACTCATCAAAAAAAAACAATATATATATATATATATATATATATATATATTAAATTTGGAGGTCTGAGTGCATGTATATATCTGTAAATATATATTTATATTTGTGTGTGTATGTATATATTTGTTTGTATATAAATGAACGAGCATAATACCCAAAGTAAGGTCTCCAAAGTGCAGTGGACACAGATAAACTGTATGGATATTGGCAACACTGTTGTCTTTGTTGTGCATTCACCTGCACACGCACCTCACTGCTATGCCCAGTCTTGGTTTGGCAGTTTTTTTCTGATGGAACTCCCCATTGATGCTACCACCAAGTGTAAAGTTCATGCAGTTATTCAGTTTTTGAATTCAAAAGGCATTAACCCAATTGAAATTCATAGCCAATTAACAGAAATGTATGGCAAGTCATGCATGGCTGACAAAAATATCCACTAATGGTGTAGGGAGTTTGCAACTGCAGCGAGGTTCAACACTTCCTCAGTGATGTGGCAGCAAGTTGGTATGACATGGGCATACAAAAACGCCCTATTATCTTTTTGTTACGTAAAAATATAATGAAATGGAATGTAATGAATTATGTGCTGTAATATGTTTTCATGTTTATTTTTATAGATAATATTTTTCTTTGGTGTAATAGATTTGGAAACTTTGTAAATGTTTTAATTGAACTTATCAACATAATTTTATTTGAAGCTTGCTCATACCTCAAATTTCAGCTGTCAACACAATACAAAAAATTGACCAAGTGACTGCTCATAACTCGAAAAACTACTGTTACCGGCAATAGGCCACTCCACGAACTTTACTTTACAGTAAATGATCACATATATAAAATTCAATACTGTTAAGTTTCTGAACGCCATCCTTGGCCAGTTGAAAAGGGCTTAAGTAAGTAAGTCCTGAGTTATGGAATCCTTTGGTAAGTGAATAAGTCCTATCCTCCGTAGTGTTAAAGGTCCAGTGATTTACTCCTATGTTCCGTCGTCCACGAAGGTTCAAAGTAGCTTTGAGTAGTTATGACCAGTATGCTCAGCTTAAGTACTGCCAGTGATTGGTCAAGAGTATGGTCACATGGTTCTCAGCGAGTCTATAAGTAGAAGTGGGCTTCAGGCACACACCTTATAACAGAAAATCGCCAACAAATACATATACGGTTCCAAAATAAAGGGTGTATCAACAGTACTCAGGATTGATATTAATACATTGTATTAAACAGGCCTGTACTCTCACATGCCTATGATTATAGAGACAGCAAATACCATCATCATCATCATGTCATGCAAGTAGTATGGATATCCATAACAATTTCTTGCTAACCATCCCTATCATTCATTGCCCTTGGGAGATCCTCTGCACAGCATCTAGCATCCACGCAGAGCTGGTTAATGTAGGTCTTTGCTGGACAGCCCACACTGGCATGTCCATGTGCTGGTTTCCACAGGAGGATGTTACTTATGAGTTTGTCCTTGCATGTCCAGCTCATCTCATTTGGATGGTTTGTGTTGTTACGTACGGCACCAATTAGGGATATGTAACGTTACGGAACCAGTTCATAATATGTCACGTAGTGCCTTTTCTTTCACGGCACTAAATAGGGATCTAAGTTGCGTAGTGGATTTGTGGTTTCTTTCCCGGTATCAAATTCGTATTTTCCGTACGGTCGTTTGTTTACAACTGACACATAGCAGTAATCGTCTGTGGCCCCAAAATTCTTCCACACTCCTTTCGTTTATGGTCAAGCGAAAGGTATCACGTTTCACGGCCACATGCTTCTTCGTTACGGCCAATTGACTTTATCTCAACGGGTATCCAGAGGTCAGGTGAATTTCATTGATAAAAAGATTCCCCTAGTATTTTTCTCATCATAGTAAAAGAAGAATGATAATACTGTTTTTACTTTTCAGAAGTTTATTATATTCAAAACTTCACTATTACTTTTGAGAGAGAGAGAGAGTCCCTAATAATATCTGCGCTTAATAATTAATTAATTGTATTCTAACTGGATTCAACTTCGAGTTTTTAGTCCTTAGTAAACTTCTCGGTGACAGGCTGTTCTTATGGTCCTTAGCGACAACAGCTTAACTCCGTACGATCACTGACTGGCCCCGATCTCTGACTGACTCTGGTCTTCTCTGATCACCGACTGCCTCTGACTCCCTCCGGCCACAGACTGTTTTCTAACTCTATTGACGGGTCTCTTAAATATTATTTCAAAGTCATTTTCCAGAAGTTTCTATCTCTAGAATGTTCGAGCTAGCCCTCGACCGAATCGAATGTTCGATTCCTTCGAATCACACTGGTCAACCAAAGTTCACAAGCCTAAAGATCAAAGACTCCTTGGTAGTCACTAATCCTATTTTTTCATTAAACCTAGACTTATCGTCTCCTTTCTCTCGTTAAAAGATGTTATCATTCTAACTACTTTTTCGGTGATTCTACAAAGACCACCCAGTAATATAAGAGAATTTTTTAAGGTTTTTTTTCTAAGTCTGGTACAAGGCCACAAATATAATTGCTGGGCGGCGATTACATAACAGTGTGATAGGAGACAAGTGGTCATATGGCTGCTTCCCTGTGGGGCGTTGTTTCCGCTATTTGTTTTAGATTGCATGCAGCATTCTTGTGCAGCTCCCATCTAGCTTATTCTCTAGATACTTCATTAGGGTCCAAGTGGTGCAGCCATACAGTAGCACTGATACTATGGCTTGGAAGAATTGTCACTTTAACTTATCAGTGAGATCTTATTTCCATATGACTGATAATCTGTTTATAGCAGACCATGCCTTCCCTATGCATGCACATCCTGCAATATATTCCATACCAAAGACTTGTAAATTTTATTAAGATATCTCCTACCCACAAGCATGTACATACTGTTCTCAGGTTAAAATTGCAATCTTATTTTATGTAAGTGTACTTATAATAATTATACATGTACTAGCAGGACATGTGGATATATCACAGTATGATGATTTAATTATTTCAATGTTTGATATGTTTAATTAAGAGTTATTGCCAAATAGTTCAATATGTAAAAAGTATAATTATCTTGATTTAACTCTCTCTTTTTTTTTCTTTCTGTCATTTCTTCTTTTCAGCTTTTCATTATATTTGGTTGAAACAGATTAGTGTTATCTTTTCCATGTACTCATCCCCTTTCTCTATCTTTCCCCTCCTCTCTTTCTTTATTTCTATATTTTTCTGTGTAGCATGTCCTTTTTCTTCTCTTTCATTCTTTATAATAAAAACGGAATGGTCCATTATTTAGCTAAGGTGACAGCACTCATAAGAAATAAGAATTTGGAAGATAAACAACACCAGATAATCAGCATTTACACTTTTGCATTTGATTTAAAGAGATGATTTGGATGGTCTCATTTCTAATCAGAGGGTGTTGTAAGATGATAACCATTATACTTTTCAGGAATATGAGTATTATATGTGAATATAGTTGTATGGATTTGAAGAAGAAGAAGAAATTATATGGATGTGAAGAAGAAATTATATGGATGTGAAGAAGAAATTATATGAATGCAAAGAAGAAGAAATTATATGAATGCAAAGAAGAAGAAATTGTATGAAGAAAAAGAAGAAATTACATGAAAAAAAGCAGAAATTATATGAATTTGAAGAAAAAGAAAAAATTGTATGAAGAAGAAGAAATTGGAAGAAAAGAAAAAAATGAATAAGAACAAGAAGAAATTGTGAGTAGAAGAAAAAGAAAAAATTGTTAGAACAAGAAAAAGAAGAAATTGTATGTTGAAGAAGAAATTGTAAGAACAAGGTGAGGAAAAAATCATTAAAATGTGAAGAAGAAGAAATAGGAATTGGTGAAAGAATCAGAAAAAGATGTAGAAAAAGAAAAATATTGAAAAAGGAGGAGTAAAAGAAATAACAGGAATTTTTTTTTAAATCAAAAGAAAAAAAATGAATTGCTCAGCAAAACAATAACGATATAAAAGAAAAAAAAAAGAATAGAATTAAAAAAGAATATTGATAAAAAAATTGTTAATAAATTGTATGAAGAAGTAGAAATTATATGAATTAGAAGAAATTATATGAAGAAGAAGAAGAAATTGTATGAAAAGAAGAAGAGAAAGAAGAAGAAGAAGAAGAAGAAGAAGAAGAAGAAGAAATTGTATGAAGAAGAAGAAGAATTGTATAGAAGAAGAAGAAGAAGAAGAAGAAGAAGAAATTGTAGAAGAAGAAGAAGAAGAAGAAGAAAAGAAGAAGAAGAAAAAGAAGAAGAAGAAATTGTATGAAGAAGAAGAAGAAGAAGAAATTGTATGAAGAAGAAGAAGAAGAAGAAGAAGAAGAAATTGTATGAAGAAAAAGAAAAAGAAGAAATTGTATGAAGAACAATATAGAGGTAAAAATTTATGAAAATGAAGCTAGAGGTGATATTTATCTACACTTGCAAAAGATACCTGATTATAATTAGAAACTAAACACTTCTTTCTCTATGATGAATACTTGATAATCTTAGAAACAGACACTAATCTAATATTCTGCAGTTCTGAGTCCCTAATCAATGATTATTTAATATAGATTTTTTAAAAACCCAATGAATATCACGTAACCTAAAATTCTTTCAGATAAGTCCCCCAATAAACAGGTACCTTCACCACAATAGTAAATCTTTCTGTGGGTGTGGCAAAGCATCAGGAGTGGGTGGGTGTGTTGGAAGATGTGTACAGTTTACCAAAGTAGGAGAAAGAGGGAGGGGTCATTATTTGTATTGTTGACAACAACGGTCAGGTATGAAAATTATTGGTTGTCACTGAAGTAATTTTCAGGAGGGATATTCCAGGGTGGATTGGTGGCTGTTGGGGTGTTGATGGGGGAAGGGGGCTAGAATTTATCCACTCACAGATGGCTGCAAAGGACACACATCAGGAAAATTGCTTTCAGAATCAAATTAAGCGCCATTCTACAAGTGGTGAATTTGTGCATTTGCCAATTCCTAAAGATATAAGTGTTAGTACCACTTTCTGCTCATTTGTTGGAATCTGCACACTGTTGTTTGTGCCTTCCAACCAGCTCCCCCCCCAGCCCTAGCCCTAGCCTCCCCCCCCCATTTTTTCCGCTTTCTCCTTCAGTTCACCTTTCTCATCTTCTACCTCCTTCCAGCCAAACTCCAAATAAACTGGCCATGAATAAGAGTGACGAAAACTCTGCCCAACCATCGGTGCTTCGACCTGATTCATTTGAGGTAAGTTGTGGTAGGGTCTTGAAAGAAAGAGGAATTCTTATTTGGCACCGGCGAAGGAAGAAGGAAGCATGAGACAGAAACTTTGTGGATCAGTGAACGATGGAATTCCTTGCCTCGGTGGTTTTCTTGCTTAACAAAATAGAGTTATAAATTATTGCAAAAACCATCTGAGCGTTAACTCACTAACATCAACCGGCTGCTGTGGGTTTTCGGCCATTAATTCATATCGCAATACAATAGCATTTCACTCTCGAAGAATCCTGATCCAATAATCGAGACAAATACCATTAAGCTTCCAAAGTTCTGTCTAATTCCACAGGAGGATGATGGTGACATTTTTGGTTATAAAAAGCACAAAATATACTAAATATGCGACAATTGAAGAAGAGTTTTAATGCGTAAGGTTTAAGATAATCTTATATAGACTTGGACATTGTTATTCTCTTTCATGCTTTGGGCATTTTCGGTAAATTTTCCAAGGAAATCAATGAGTTGATAAATTGAAGATCTTACAATTTTCTCACTCAAGTAATCAACATAGGATCTAAATAAGATGATAATAAATAAAAAAAGAATGATAGAGAATATCAGAAAATGATCATCTTTTGTTATTAGAACACAAGCCAATGAAATATAGATATTTACCCAACCCATTCACTGAGTAGGATGTGACACAAGGTCACAAGTATGGAGTATCAGGAGATGATTAAACTCACTATGAGTAGGATGTGACACAAGGTCACAAGTATGGAGCATCCAGAGAGGATCAAACTTGCTATTCAGTAGTAATGGATATGCAAGATGATTACCTTTTGGTATTAGAACACAAGCCAATGATATATAGATATTTATCCAACCCATTCACTGAGTTGGATGTGACACAAGTCACAAGTATGGAGCATTCAGAGAGGATCAAACTTGCTATTCATAGTAATGGATATGCAAGATGATTACCTTTTGGTATTAGAACACCCATTCACTGAGTTTGATGTGACACAAGGTCACAGTATTCAGAAAGGATCAAACTTGCTATTCAGTAGTAATGGATATGCAAGATGATTACCTTTTGGTATTAGAACATAAGCCAATGATATATAGATATTTACCCAACCCATTCACTATGAGTAGGATGCGACACAAGTATGGAGTATCAGGCGAGGATTAAACTCACTATTCAGTAGTAATGTAAATGCGAGATGAGCTTGCTAACCATTACACCATGATGGGATGCCCCTATCCAATGTTAAGTATTGACATTTCTATGTATCAAGTCTCCAAGGTATGACACTAAACTGCATTTGGGAGTGAAACTCCAGTTCTGGTGCTCTGGAGAGTGTGGAATCACCACTTTGTTGCCATTACTCCCATGTTCACTGACCTAGAGTGGTAGTACTTGTTAAGGTCTCGTTCATTGGCCTTTACTTAGGCTAGACAGACGGTTGGAGAGGCCTCCTCTGATCAATCGGCTGGTCATGTCAAGCCCTAGCATCTATATGATTGTCCCAACCCTATTGCCCTTATTGCAAACATCCAAACCCTTTTTATCATGTTATGTGCTAGAAGGCAGTGGCTGAGGGTCTTATTATCCTGGGTATGACGTTAAACTGCATCTGATGGTGAAGTTCCAATTCTGGAGCTTCTGGGGAGTGTGGAGTACCCATTCATCAACATTACTCCCAGGTTCACACTGACTCTAAGTGGTAGTACCCGTTAGGGTCCCATCTATGGATTGAATTGAAAAGAAATAAGTTTGAAAAAATATGGTTAAAAACATTGAGTTTAAAATATTTGAATATCCATCAAGAATGAATAAAACAATGTCTTTGGCACAAAATGACCCAATAATGGTTGACATGCCATAAAATCTAACCGACCAACTCGAGTGCAATATGACAAAATGATTGCAATGGAATGTTGAAAATATACATAATTATGATTTACAAATGAATCAAATTTCAGCATTAAATAACCCATAAGGAGTTGATATTCTGTTAAATAAGCTAAACCAAACCAAAACCTCTATGTATCAATGGTGTACCTAAAGTATTCAGAAAATTTGTCATTTCTATACTGTTGAAAATTTATAAACATCAATATTTCTAGTTTTGCTGGTGACCCTTAAGCAACAGCAGATACTATAAGCAACCTGAGTCCTCTGTTTATCAAAAATGACTTGATTTGGCATTAAATGACCCAAAAAGAGTTGATATGCTGTAAAACAAAAGAAAAGAAAATAAACTAGTTTTACTATATTGTAAAAAAATAAGTTGATGGTGTTGCCTATTGTCTATATAAGCCAGATAGCGAAGAAGTCTATCTTCTTTTTGCTAATGAGAGATCAGAGAGATTGTTTTTTGCTGAAGTGGAGTACCATACCTACCATCAGCTCCTCACTTTATTTACCTTGCAATTCCTAGGTGGGTGCTTTACCGACTGAGCTAAAACGATCCACTATATTGTACAATTTAGGACTGAGCTAAAACGATCCACTATATTGTACAATTAAGAAATCTGCACCCCAAGCATCTTCAAATTCCTTCCCTATGCCCTATAAAAAGTTCATGCCTGTAGGATTTTATTTATATAAGTTGTGAGCTAGTTCCCCGCTTATACTTATAGACTGGCCAAGGTCACGTGATTGACTCTTCTAACCAATCACTAGCAGTACTAGTGGCCTGATAAGATACTTAAACCCCCCCTATTGGTCTCACATCAAATACACACTTTTGGAGGATGCACATAGGATTGCCGTGATCTTTACCAATACTCACAAAGGACTTATATGATTACCAGTAACTGAGGACACTTTAGTAACCAAAGGATTCATATTGTGGACGGACTCTTTATCAAGGATTCCACCAGATAAGCGCTTCTGCTATAAGGCCCGGAATGGTCCTTAAAAATTTAATAATGCCTGCATCCCAGACCTTTACAGATGTATGTATTCTAGACTTCTGAAGGTCTGCTACCTGCATTCCAGTTCCTCTGCAAGTTTGGATGTCTGTATTCCAAGCATGCGTGTTTGCATACTGGGCTTCTGTAAGTTTGATACCTATATTCCAACGATGATAGAAGAATTTTAGAAGAACATAAAACTATTAAAAGTTATTAAGACTATTCAACATAACAATATTTATTTGTTAGCCTTTTTTCAGGGCTTAGGATATTCTGGCTGTATTCACTTTAGGGATACCCCTCTGGTTGACTTTGGTATAACACTAAACTGCATCTGATAATGAGGCTTCAGTTCTGGAGCTTAGGGAGTGGGGAGTACCTCTTCATTGCCATTACTCCCAGGTCCACTCTGAGCCAGGGTGTTAGCCCCAGTTAGGATTTCATCTATGAGGCAAATACATCTGTTTGAAAATTATTTGTATTTGATAGGAACCTAAATTCCTAACCACTAGACATAGAATTACACTAAATGGGTCGACATGCCATTAAAATCAATCAATCAATCAATCAATCAATTTTTATTTGTTAAGCATAACTTAGTAGTAGAATAAAGACAAAAATAAAAGCACCCAGTGAGAACCATACTTACAAGTACTATCAAAGTTATGCGCCCTCCAGCATAAGTATTTGAGTTTTAATGTAATGATATAATATATTAAATTAGAAAATTAGAAAGACAATTAAATAAGAATGCATATAAAAACACTCTTATTCTAATTACATTTTTATTTTTTTCTAAATAAAATCATTTGTAGGATCGATTTTAATACGTTGTAAAATAAAATGATATTAGAGATGAATAACACTAGTATTATTTATTAAACCTGGTTTTATTAAAACCAGTATGCAAATTAACCACACTAAATATTATGCAAACCTTTATTTCTTAATGATATGTAAGACACATTGCAGGATTTTAAATGCACTAGTAAGATGGGCTGTTTTGAGGCAAATCTGACTCAGATTTTCATAGAGACATTGTTAATAAATAAGATTTATTCCTTTTTTATGTATTAAGGATTTAGACTATAAATTAAATACTCAATGATAAACATATGTGATTCTTGAGAGTATTATGATGTAAGCAGTGATGTAGTTTTTCACAGACAGACACCGAATCTCCATTATAATAAGATTGATCTACTAGCTTGTTAACCCTTACTCTACATAAGGCACTGTTGCTATCAAATGTAATTCTGATTTTTTTTTAAAAACAAAAAAAAACAATGTCTGATAACTGAAAAAGAAAGTATCTTGAAGCACATGACCCATATAGATGTTCATGTGTACAAAAAAGTATTATTTATAGTCTTAGTCTGACCCGGCCACAGAAGCGATTGTAAATCTGTGAGAGGATCATGTGTATTATTTTCTTTTCCCGTCATTACCGTACTCGTCTATTTATCTATTTCTACACAATCAGCTTGTGCTTATAAATTCTACAAAATCTCATAAGAAAATATCCTCTCCCTCAATCTTTGTTTTATCCTTGGTTCCATCATCAATATCAACATCATCATCCTCATCACCTATATGATGACTGTGAACATCTTCCTTGTATTTCATCTTTAATATAAATCTTTACATAAGCTTTTCTGGATATACTATTTATCCAAGTCTTTGTTAGGAGACTCTCTCTCTCTCTCTCTCTCTCTCTCTCTCTCTCTCTCTCTCTCTCTCTCTCTCTCTCTCTCTCATTAGTCTCTTGTTTTTATAAGATTTACTAAATAATCTTTGAACTTAGTGGGTTCCTATTGTAACAGTGATCCATGATGATATTGGTGCTTCTATTTAGGAAAGAGTATGAGAAGCTGTTTTAGCTCAGTCAATATAGCACCCAGCCAGGAATCGCAAGGTTTCTGATTCAATGACAGTCCCTGCCAATTCAGCACATGAGTAGCTCAGATTAGATAATCTGATCTGTGCTGTAGAGCACTGAGAGCTGATGGTAGGTGTAGCGCACCACCTCAACAACAAAAAAATTCCTGTTTTGCGCTAGTGAAAAGGGGATAGACTCCCTTGCAGTCAGGCTAATTGCGACAATAGGCCACTCCGACAACTGTACTTACTTTTATATATATATAAAATATGGGTGCTATAATTTAAGTAAACAGTGCTCAATATCATGGATACAGCATTTATTTTAAAGTTAGGGTAGTATGAACATGGAGTCAACAGTAAAGTAAGTCGTCGGGGCAGCCTAAAGTCGGTATCAGCCAGTTAGCGAGGGAGTCTATCCCCTTTTAATAGCGCTCGACCAAGGAGATTATTTTGGCATCTGAGGTGGAGCGCCACACCTACCATCAGCTCCTTACTTTACCGCACAGATCCCTATGCTACTCACACGCTGAGTTGGCAAGGACCGGTATCGAACTAGGAACCTTGTGGTTTCTTCTACCGACTGAGCTAACCTGGACCCTCCAGCATGAACATGGAGTCAACAGTACTTGGTTACAATCTCCTAGCGAAAAGGGGATGGACTCCCATTCTGTCAGGCTGATAATGACAATTGGCCACTCCGTTAATTATACTTTATAGTTATCTCAATTATATTGAAGATTTGAATGATGAAAATGATAATCAGCATGAATGCTGACCCCACAAAATTGTCATTTGGTTTCAGTGTTGCATACCTCTTTCCTTACTTTCTTACTTCTATTCTCCTAGCGTCTGGACTTCCTCTTGGGGACTTCGTGTCTGGTCTTCCATTGGGGATTTCTCTTTATCAGAAGCCCGTGTCATTGGTAGTTTTTAGATAATAACACAAGACTTCGATTTACTTAGATCATATTTATTCTGAAATCCCACCAGACTACCTGCACAGATTGCATAACACGACTTACCATCGTGGTGGCTTTGGCCGATCTGACTAAACATCTCTTTTTAATCTAAACCGGAAGAGGGTCTTCTCCACCCAATTCTCACACGGTATCCACCGGAAGGAGGATCAGGACAGGTCAAGCCTTGTCATTCAATCCTTCAAGGCCGCCGGCTGAACTTATAACAGCCATTTTGGTTTCTACACTACTGTACATAAATATTAGGAATCTAATAATTATGTAACATCAGATTCAACTGGCTTTATTTCTAATTCAAATGATTTTAAGTGTATTGCTCAAATAAAAATCTTGATATATTGTATCATTTTTGCCTAGTTACAATTATGTACATACATATAAACAGAATGAGAATTTTAGTAATAGATAGATATAGATAGATAGTTTTTTTTAATTATATTCAGCACACATAAAAACCTCACAAAATTGTTATTACACAATCTTTTTATATTAATTTTTATTCAATCTGATATCCACCCCCCATAATAAAAGTCATTTGTACCAACCACCTTCAGTCAGAATTATCCTGATGACCTGTTTAATTGAAACCTAAGTACATAGTTGCTGACTCCTTTAGGTCCTTAATATATATATATATATATATATATATATATATTATATATGGGGGAATAAACAAATCATTTAAAAATGATATTTTACTTAAATCTGCACAAACACTGGCCAGCAGAATTGGATAAAACCTAAAAGAATTTTCAATCTTATTCTTTACTTTGTTTTCATTACTTGATTGTTTTATGTATTAAAAAACAATCATCAGATGAAATTCAAAAAGAGATACAAATATACATATATATATATATATATATATAACATGTTATGTAGTGGTTAGCAGGCTGGATTTGCAAACCATCGTTAGTGAGTTGTATTTTCATTGGGCACCCATACTTCTGCCCTTGTGCTACATCTTAGCTAAAATTAGTAAATAACGATATATATATATATATATATATATATATATATATATACACACACACAATAATTTTGAGATAAGTTCAGTAAATCATTAATATCATTAACAAGTAACAAGAGTGGACCTGAGAGTAATGACAGTGAAGGGATATTCCATACTCCCCATCTATGGGTCAAAAATAGATTTGCATTCAATAGGAAATGTGTGCAAGAAAAAACTTTTAAGAAATAATTACACAAAAAATGTAAATATGAACATACAATGAACATGATTCTCTAACCTCTAGGTATAAAATAAACCTAGACAGGTTGACATGCCGTTAAAATTAATCATTAAAAAAGAAAAATAATTTATGATTAAACATTGTTGCTAATCATTATCTAAAGTACGTTTTGGTAATCGGTCAGTGCGTTGTCCATTGAAAATGCAGGCATGCGTGAAGATATACGTGCACTCAGACAAAGAGACACATAACTTTGCACATACACAGAAAAATAGAGCTATAACCACAATAAGAAATATACACGAATCACAAATATTATTTACAACAGCCAGACCATCTCGATATATATATATTTAGAGAAGTATGCAATTCTTCGTTTTGTGCTTCAAGAGTGGAGACTTCCAAGAAAATTAACGGACACAGAAACACTTAAGAAGATATGATTATCATCAAAACGCCACTGAAGCTTTCACCTGAGACATTCAATCCCATGATCCCTCAGCATTTATACACTCATACAAACACACAATATACACACATATAGGAACAGATACATATACACTTGTGCACATTGCCCTCAGATATAATAAAATTACACATTCAAACAAGAACAAAGTTTGTGGATTATTAAAAGAATTGTTTGTTCAATAATGTATTCTCCATCTTGAAAGACAAGAGAGATGCTAGACACTCATTCTGGATCATTTAATAACTATTTCAGATGTGGACTCTCTTGGAATGGTCATTAGTCATTAGATTTGTGTCCCAGACCAAAACTCTTCATTAGATGAATGTCTTCATACTAAGACCTTAATTCATATGAACTAATTTATCAATTGGTACACTAATATTTCTTACAGCTTTATATCTAAGTCTTCTTTGTTATAATTTGTAAATGTTAATAAACAAATCATCTTCAATTGAAATGTCCAAATGAGTTTTTTATAGTTCATATAAAGTAAACTATCTAAGGCGTTTGTGGTGTAATGGTTATCATTGTAAGGAAATTGACACAGTGACCAGAGTTTAAATCCAAGGCTGTTTGCATTTCACATTATGCTAATATATTTGGGAAAGGTATGAATTCAACTATTCTCCCTCTAGCTATGGGTAGAATAGTAGGCGGTGCATGGCATAATGGTTAGAGTCATAGAAAATAGACTCGTAGAGCCAAGTTCAAATCTTGGACAAGGCTGTTATATGTATGAGTAAATAGTAGGATGGACTGAGCTCTTTAACCTTGGCTAGGTAACCAGTCTATAAGAAGGAAAACTCTGAATTTAAACCTATTAAACTCCTCTTTAAATAAATTGAGCTTGTGTCACATTCTGCTCTTGCGGTGAGATTAGGCAAATACACACACACACATATATATATATATTATAAAAAAAAGAAGGTCCGCAAAATGTATTTTGTTCTCAGAAAAAAAATTTTAAAACAAAAAGAATTAAAAAAATTTTTCTGAGAACAAAATACATTTTGCGGACCTTCTTTTTTTATAAAATATTGAATTTTCTCCCGTTGGAACCAGAACAACATTTATATATATATATATATTATATATATATATATATAAATTAAAATATCTATTTATTTACTCTCTTTCTTTCTTATTATATATTTTTTGTGTAGCATGTTCTTTTACTTCCCTTTCTTTCTTTATAATAAAACAGAATGATCCATTATTTAGCTGAGATGACTACACTCATAAGAAATAAGAATTCGGCGGATAAGCAACACCAGTTATTCTGAATTTACATTTTTGCATTTCTTCTTGAAGGATTTGGACGGTCTTATTTTTAATCAGAGGGTGTTTCAATATGAAACGGTCATACAAATATAGAACATGCATATCAATATTCTTGTCGTATAATTTGGTTTATTTGTTTAATGGCATATCAACTCTTTATGGGTTATTTACTGCTGGATTTTGATTCATTTCTAAATGATTGATTACAGTCATAGCTATTTATATTTTCAATGTTCCGTTGCAATTTTTTTTTTTGGGGGGAGGGGGGGATTGCACTTTTTTATTTGAATACAATGATAATTTGCTTGCACAGTTATATGGTATCAAGAATTCTTATTTATTACAAATAAATAAAATACATACAGTTATATGGTTTAAAGTGACTAGTCCTATTTAATAATAGTTATTTGCTTGCACATAGTTATATTATTTCAAGTATTTCTATCTATCACCAATAATTTGCACCCTACTATATGGTTTCAAGTAATAATAATAATAATAAACCTTAGTAAATAATTATAGCTTCAAGTAACTATTCTTAATACTAATAATTTGCACACAGTTATATGGTATCAAGTATTCCTATCTAATACCACTAATTTCAAACAATTTGACCCATCAACGGTACCTCAACAGATACTACCACTTCAGGTCAGATCTCATGGTAATAGCAATGAAGAAGTACTCCACACTCCCCAGAGATCCAGAACTGGAGCTTCACCACCGGATGCAGTTTAGTGCCATACCCAAGATACCCCTTTGTTTTTGTTTTTGGGGTTTTGGGGTTTTTGGGGGGTTTTTTGGGAGGTGAATAGGGAGTAACCTCTGTGAAGAGGATACAATCATCATATTCTAAACCCTGCCATGGGGCTATTCATATCTTATTCTCTTCATATTATAGATTAGTTTCATTCAAAATACCATAACATGAAAGTTGGGGTTTTTTTTGTGTTTTTTAAGGGGAGAGTAGTAGTGTATGGTAACAAGTCCTACCAGTTTAGAATTCAATTTCAACTATTGTAGCTAGCAAAAGTATGCACCCCTTAGACACAAGTATTCAAGTTTTAATGTAATAAAATATTGTATTAAATTAGAAAGACTAACAAAACTAAATAAGAACAAATATAAAAATATTACATTTATTTTAATGTTATTTAATTGATTTCTGTATAAAATTATATATAGGATTGCTTTTAATACTTTTGCGAATAACATGATAGTATTAAAATTCAGTAACAGCAAATAATTATTTATTAACCGCTGTTTTGTTAAAATTATTAGGCAAATTATTCCCACCATATACTATGTAAATTTTATTTCTTATAAATATAGAACACATATTTCAAGATTTTAATGGGTAGTTGACATAGGTAGTTTTACGACAAATTTAACTCAGCTAGATCTTAATAATTAAGATGCTAATTAAGATTAAATAATGACTATTTCATAATCATTGAGCATATAACTTAAATAACTAAGGAAATGGTGACATCAGTGGTGATGTAGTTTCGGTTACAGACAGACAGTTACATAATCTCCATTATAATAAATAACTCTTCCAATTTATCCACATTTCTGTTTGTCTTCAAAATTTTTCATCTTTGTTGAGGAATAAATTGTAAATCTTATTCCTACTTTGAACAAAAGCCAAACTTACAGATATTAAACAACAAGCCTGAACACTTTTTCTTCTTTCTTTTTTTTCCAAGAGTTTTTGCTTTCTGTTTTTTCCTAACACAATGAAATGCATTAATAAACAAGGTATATTGACACATGTTCAAAAAATTTTAAATTGAATTCTATTATAAAAGAAACACTTTGACAATAAAAGCATTTTTATTTCTAATCTTTAGTTGACAATATATGCTTTTAGATTTCGTTATTTTCTACAAGACATGTTTTGTTTTTACTCCCAAGAATTTTGCCTCATTTCCCAAATCTCAGTAATTGGAAGCTTTTAATAAAATTCTCTTGGCAACAGACTGTGAATCACACATGGAATGAAAATTGCTAAATTGAAAAAGAGGGGGTCATAAAAAGCAACACTTTTTTGGTGAATGTAAAAATTGGACTGAGGTGAAAAATTTCTGGAATTAAAATGTCTATAACAAGGAAGATTTTAGGAGGATCTTTGAGATTAAGAGGTTTTGTTCGGCACAAAAAATTGGTTATATGAAAATTGGCTGTTTCAGGTGATAATTGGCTGTGAGGAATAAGAAAATAATTTCTTTGTGTGAAAAATCAACGAGAAAGAAAGAAATTGGTGACAGATAAAAGTGGAGAGAAAACGAAGGAAAAAAATGAGGGAAAGAAAAGTATAAGAAAAAATGAAGGAATAAGAGAAAAGGCAGAAGAAAAACAACAAAAGAAAATTGAAAAAAAAGAAAGGAAGAGAAAAGGAAAAATGAGAAAGAATGAAAAATCAAGGAAATGAAGGAAAAAATGAAGAAAAGAAAAATATGAGAAGAAATAAAGGAATAAGGGGGAAAATAATGGAAAAAGGAAAGAAAGAACAAAAGAAATTGAAAGAGTTAAGGAAAAATGAGAAAGAATGAAAATTAATGAAGAAAAGAAAAATAAAAAAAATGAAGGAATAAGAGAAAAATCTGTGGATAAAAGGAGAGAAAGAACAAAAGAAAATTGAAAAAAAAAGGAAAGAGTAAAGGAAAATGAGAAAGAAGGAAAAAAAATGAAGAAAGAAAAAAAATAAGAAAAAATGAAGGAATAAGAGAAAAATCTGTGGATAAAAGGAGAGAAAGAACAAAAGAAAATTGAAAAAAAAGGAAAGAGTAAAGGAAAAATGAGAAAGAAGGAAAAAATGAAGAAAAGAAAAATATAAAAAGAAATGAAGGAATAAGAGAAAAAGCAGTGGAAATAAAGAGGAGAAAGAACAAAAAATAGAAAAAAAAAAAGTTACGGAAAAATAAGAAAGAATGAAAACTCGAGAGAAAACTGTGAAAATAAAAAGTAAAGTAAGAAAATATGAAATAAAAGAAAATATTCTTCTTGCACTTTGTAGCATCAACCAGAAAATCAATTGACAACAAAGAAAAACTTCTAAGTGTTAGAGGGTGGGGGTGGGATTCATCTCACTAAAGTAACATGGAGACAATTTCAAATTGATATGAATGATCTCTCAGAGAAATTGAAGAGAGAACAAAAAGATTAAATATAGAGTAAAAATACCTTTGAAAATAAATATATACACAATACATCATTCTCTTTCTACTTTTTCTTTTAAATGGGCAGGAGTAGAATTAAAGAATATATAAGAGTAAAATGTTTTACATCCACCTTTCTTAATTAAAAACAAGTTTTCTTTCCAAACTTCTTTGATTCGATAATTTTGGCTGCTTCTATTTACAACAGCTGTCTAATACAAATAATTTTAAAACTGATCTATTTGGCCTATAGATGGAACCTCAACAGATACTACCACCTCAGGTCAGAGTGGACCTCATAGTAAAGACAATGAAGGAGTACTCCACACTCCCCAGAGATCCAGAACTGGAGCCTCACCACTGGATGCAGTTTAGTGTCATACTCAGGATACCCCTTTTTGAGGTGAGGGGGTCTCTACAGAGGATGCAGTCTGCATATTCTAAGCCCATATGACATGATGACTTATTGTTTACACAATTATATGGTTTCAAGTATTCTATCTAATACAAATAATTTTCTAACAAATCTATTTGACTGATTAGATCAGTCAAATAGATTTATTAGAAAATTATTATATTAAAATAGTACCTGTTAGGGTTCCATTAGATGGAACCCTAACAGGTACTACCCCTCCAGGTCAGAGTGGACCTACCTTTTTGGGTCCCATCTATGGGTTAAATAGAAGAAAGTGAGTTTAAAGAAAATGTGTTGTAAAAAAAATTGAGTACCAATTAAGAATGAATAAATCTAAAAGTCTTTGGCATAAAATAAACTAACGAACCGAGTGGACCTGGGAGTAGTGGAGCTTCACCATCAGATGCAGTTTAGTGTCATACTCTAGACACAAAGCTGAACTTAGTAATTAATTACAATGTTATATATTTCACTGCTTGGAAGCGCGTTGTGTAATGGTTAAAGTCATGGGAAATGGACTCGTCGTCCCAAGTTCAAATCCTGGACGTGCTAATTGCATTTTACTTAGCGCTAATACCCTTGGGAAAGGTATGAATCCTACTCTCCCTCCAGCTATGGGTAAATAGTAGGGCAGACTGGGCTCTTTAACCTTGGTTAGGCAACCAGTCTAGGAGAAGGAAAAGTCTGAATTCAAACCTGTTGAACTTCGGTTAAGAAATTGACCTTGTGTCGCATCCTGCTCGTGCGGAGGGGTTGGTAAATATATATATATTTCACTGCTTTTTGATTCCATTCAGTTTCAGTATCACTTCTTCTGTTCTTCTTGATAAATATTAATATAAAACCATTAGAAAATGGACTTAATCAATCAAATTAGAAAATCCATCATCAGCACCGGGTTCATCTCATTTGCAAAATATGACATTAGTTGCTCAAGTTAATCAAGGAACATAATGCCAAGAAATTTTGTCTGCATTTGTCAAAGCAAATGTTAATTTGCAGCCGTTGGATTGAGCCCATTAACGACCACTGGAAACGACCAGCGGGCAGTGAATGGTTCGCACTAAGGTACCATCTGCATTGATAATTTCAACACAATGCTGTTTATTCATAATGCATATGGAATTCTTTTCTTTAACAGTTTTAAGGAGGACACAAATAAAAGGTTGCTAAGGATTATGGATTAGAAGGGGTTAATGAGGATTAGGGATTATGAGGTAACCTTTTTCCAAGAATCAATACGCACATACACACTCGGCCACACACATAATGAACAGGTCTGGGATAAGGGTTTGCTAACCATAGATACAACAATTGAATACATGCCAGTGTTTCCTTTAGCCTACCCGTCCTGTCAGCTGGGGTTGTAGAATACGCCAACTGCACCTGTGCAGAGGGGTAAAATCCCCCCCAATGAGACTAATGTTGGCTGTAGTGGGAATCCATGATGCTTAAGGATGGAACCTTTGTAGCTGAGCAGTCCATGACATGTGACACTCCAATTAATCAGTTGGTCACATCAAATCCTAGCACTTATATGATTGTCCCAACCCTAATGCCCTTATGGCAAGCTCCAACCCTTTTTATCATATATGTGCTAGAAGTGGCTAAGAGCCTTGATGTCCTGTGTATAACGTTAAACTCTCTGATGGTGACGTTCCAGTTCTGGAGCTCTTGGGAATGTGGAGTACCCCTTCATCGCCATTACTCCCAGGTCCACTCTGACCCAGCATGGTAGTACCTGTTAGGGTCCCATCTATAGGTTAAATAGAAAAAATGTTATTAAAAGAATTGAGTTAAAACAAATTGAATGCCCATCAAGACTGAATAATAAATGTCTTCAGCATAAAATAACCCTACAAGACATGCCATAAAATCCAACCAATCAACCAGCATCTAATTACAACTAGGGATCCTGTTATTTTTGTCAGGGTTGTATTCATTTCCCCCCCCATTCTAGTCCTCATCACCACCAGTTTTATTGCAACTAACAAATCCAGTGAAATGTTCAGGCCAGAAACATTTCTGCAAGTGAAAAGCTGACTTCATTGAAATGACAAACAGTTTGAAGTGAGCCCCAATCTCTTTATTATCCAAATCTGACATCTTTTGCTGGACACCCATCAACCCTCTAAAATGGCTTTCATAAATTCTTAACAAATCTTCACCAAACACCAAAACATCATCTTTTAACCTTGACAATATAGAAATGAATTACTTTCAAGATCTCAGTTGGCATTTTAAGTTAGCATTCATCAAAATGCAAATTATCTGACAGATTTGTCCTACACAACTTTACAGGTACATTAATAAATCTGTACGTAACATAATGTGGGGGTGTCTTGGGTATGACGTTAAACTGTATCTAGTAGTGAGGTTCTACTTTTGGAGCTCTGGCAAATGTAGGGCACACCTTAATCACCTGACCTGTAGTTGTAGTACCTGTTAGAGTCCAATCTATGAGTTAAATAGATAAAAAACTGAGTTTGAAAAAAAAAATGAATAGCCAATAAGAATAAATAAAATAAAGTGTCTTCAGCATAAAATAATCAAACAAGGGTTGACATGCCATTAAATCCAATCAACTAATATATATATACTAGCAAAAGTACCCGTTTGACTGGACTAAAAAATTTTAAGAACACCCGGGAGTAAATTGGTAAGAGAGAGAATAAGAGGAAAATAATTTATAGAATTAAAAACATTACCTAGAATTTGTACATTACAATATTTATTTTTGGAATCATTTTTTTTACATTTAAAATATTATTTTAAAAATGTAATCCTTAACTTTTGCATGTTTTTAGAACATAAATCTATTTTTCTAAAAATTGTTTTGTACATATGACAAAAACTCAAATTCATTTCTTAATTGCTTATTGCATTAAAGTGATAAAAAAATATTAATTTATTTTCTTTTTTACTCCTAAAAAGTAACAATTGAAATGAGCTAAGTATTAAACTTGTGTCCTTATTTATTTAAGTCTGAGGCTGTAGAATACACTGACAGCACCTCTGCTGTTTTCTAATTTTCTGTACATGTTATTGATTTCTAAGAAGAAACTGTTATAAGTGTTTTAAAATCTTAATAACGTGTTTATGTAGTACGTAATTTACTTGACACAAAGCACCCGTTTTTGTCAAATTTTTGGCAAAATTTAATATTTAAAATGTAAAAATTAACTACATATGTAATATTATTTTGCTTTTTTTTAACTAATGCTCATTATGTTACTACTTTTTTTGACCTTAAATAATCGTTTAATATATCCTTAGAATACACTGTTTTAACGGCAAGTTAAAAACCTGTAATTTAACAGTAGTTTTGTTTATTTCAGAATTACAGTAAGAGTCTCAGCAAAGCCTAAACTGACGCCACTTCAAAGGTGCCGACAGTGACTTGAATTCTGTTAATAGTAATTGAAAGTTAAAAAACTCAACTCGTGTTGAATTACAGTTTTTATAATCATTGAATTATATCACCTTAGTTATAAGGCCCACCTATTGTCAGTATCAGCTAGATTCCCAAGCACTAGATCAGATTATTTTTGCATCTGAAATGAAGTGGCTTCCCTCTTTACCGCAAAGAATTAATCTGTGGAACTAGTTTCCAAAGACTGGTATCGAACCTGAAACTTTGTTGTTTCTAGGCAGATGCTCTACCAACTGTGTGTGTGTGCAATATATTGATATTCATTTATTTGAATATCTGTATTAAAACAAATATATATATATATATATACCTACTGCAACACACATCTATATAATTCATGGGTGACACATGCACATATATTACACGTACACTAAAATATACACAAATCACATATATCAAATACATATACATGTATGTTCATATATATATATATGTGAAAAAAGGAAGTGAATCCGACGGTATGTAGTATATTAAGAAAAATGAAAAAAACACAGGTTTAAATGGGTTAAGTGGTGAGTTTATTGGCCAATGCTGCAGTGTTTCGATCTATTAATTAGATCATCTTCAGGGCATTTGTTGGTATATGGAAGGTAATAAGAAATTTTTTATCACAGAATAACGAGAAAGGCGAGTGGTAGTCCTTGTTATTCAGTTTAAAAATTTTTGAGGTTTGAAAAAAGGAGACGGTTTGAAATATGACGTCAAATATTCTTTTTTACAGTGTGAGTATGGGACAGTCTAAGTGTGTGTATCGAAAAGAAAGCATTGTGCATTTTTTAGGTGTGTGGTTGCGTGTGTATAAATTAAACAGACTGAATAACAAGAACTACCACTCGCCTTTCTCGTTATTCTGTGATAAAAAATTTCTTATTACCTTCCATATACCAACAAATGCCCTGAATTAATAGATCGAAACACTGCAGCATCGGCCAATAAACTCACCACTTAACCCATTTAAACCTGTTTTTTTTCATTTTTCTTAATGTACTACATATATTATATATTATATATATATATATATACACACACACACACACACACACACACTTTAAATTAGAAAGAAAATTTCAACAAACTGTCATTTGGCTATTATAAATTTATTTCGGCCAGTAACTTCATAAATGAGCCTAGTTTTGTCAGCTAGCCAACACAAAATCTTTTGTAATTAGTTTGTAATGACTATCTGACAAAACTGGGCTCATTTATGGAGTTACCAGTTGAAATAGATTTATAATAGCCAAATGAATGTTTGCAGAGTTTTCTTTCTTATTGAAAGTGTAAATATTGCTCTGTATATAATTAATTTATCAATTATCTTACATTGAGCTCTCTTAGGAATTTGAAATAATCCTTGTATAAATCTATAGGTGTGCATTTGTATGAGCTTGCATTGTGGATAGACAGAGGATATAGATAATCCCAAATAGAATTATCCCCAATTTACCAATTGATTGGATATTTTTATCTATCTATCTATCTATCTATCTATATAATATATATATATATATATATATAATAAGTATGAGAAAGAGATTGTCAACATGATTCATAATGTAGAATATTGTGAGTGGAGTTTGTCAAAATGAATTATTTCTTTTCTGAACTCTCCCTTCCATTTTCTTATAAGTTTCTAAGTTATAGCAAGCATACAAAAAGCAAACCCATTCAATTTCTCTTGTTTTATTGCCTTTCTCATCTGACCAATGTGTTAACAGCAAAACCTTTAGAATGACGTTGTCTTGCTAAAAGACAACACTTTATCATCCCCAAAATAAATCTCATTCATCCATCTTTGCATTTCCCTCAACAAACCAATTCCAATGCACTTGCAATTAAAATAACGAGCAAGAATATTCACCCTAAGACTAACAAAATTAAATAAGAATGCATAGAAAAAGATTACACTTGTTTTGATATTATTATATTTAAAAAATTCAGACAAATAGAAATTCCAAAGTTCTTAACTTCAGCTAAAGCTCAATTTAAATACTGATTTTTAAGGCAGCTCTCCTCATTTGAATTATTCTTGCAACACAGTCTCCCTCCTCCTACTCCTATTTCCCACCATTTTGTCTTAATCTCAACTGAGCTAAATTTGATAAATAATAAAAGGCATTCATTTCGTTTTATTGAATCTTTATAATTAACATAGCTTTGCTTGGTCTAGCAAACAGACCTTAGATTATTTGTCTGAATTTTTTAGATGAGACTTAATAAATTGTATTATTCAGATTTTTCAGACTGTTGTCCTCATCATAATGTTTCAGACGATGTGCCCTCTGGCCTTCTTTAGTTCAACAAGATTCTAAATTGGTTTGTTTGTTTGTTTATTGATTTTAACAGCATATCAACCTTCTGGGGTTATGTCATGCCCAACGGTTAGGAAGTGATACATATCGTGTATTTATATCTATACTTTTTAGTAATTGGTTTTAACAATGTGTTAGCATTATTGGGGATTTTTGTATGGTATTGATTAGTTTCATGTCTATATTCTATGGTATAATTTTATTTCCCTCAAAAAGGAGAGAATATCCTCTGTTGACATTTTCAAATAGATCTTTCAATTGTTGCTTTAAAATAACGGTTTCTGATGTGAGAAAAAAACCTGCATTCCATGAATAAGTGTTTAACTGTCAAAGGTGTTTGACATGTTTCACATTGTGGTTGTTGTTCTTGTTTGAGTATATTGTATGGTTAGTCTTGTATGACCAATGCGTAATCGGGACACAATGACTTGTTCCTTTCTAGACTTCCTTAAAGGTCTCCAACCTCCCAAAGTGGGTTTGATTAGGAAGAGTTTATTGTGGATGTTATTTTAGTGTTGTGGCCACGCTGATACACACCTATAGATTTATACAAAGATTATTTCAAATCCATAAGAATGCTCAATGTAAGATAATTGATAAATTAATTATATACAGCAATATTTATACTTTCAATAACAATCTATACATTAATACTCATGTTCTTTAAAAGTATGACCGTTATCATGCAACACCCTCTGATTAAAAATTAGACCCTCCAAGATGAAATGCAAAATTGTAAATCCTTATGATCTGGTATGGCTTATTCACTTAATTCTTATTTCTTATGAGTGTCATCACCTCAGCTAAATAAAGGACCATTCTATTTTTATCATAAAGAAATAGAAGAAAAAGAACATGCTAAACAGAAAAAAATATAATAAAGAAAGAAAGAGACTAGGGGAAAGATAGAGAGAGGGGATGAGCATGCAGAAGTGATAATGCTAATCTACTTTAATTGAACATAAGGAAAAGAAGGAAGGAAAGAAAGAAAGAGTGAGAGAGAGTTAAATCAAGATTATTATACTTTTTACATATTGAACTATTTTACAATAGCTCTTAAGCAAACATATCAAACGTTTTAATAACTAGATTATCATACATTGGTATATCCCCAGGTACTGCTAGTAAAGAGGAGTACAAGAGTCCTAAAAACCTAAATAATACAAAAGACCTTAGATTGTTTACACTACTCCTAAGGGGCCGGGCTAGCTCAGTTGGTAGAGCATTCGGCTAGAAACCACAAGGTTCCTAGTTCGATACCATCCCTTGCCAACTCAGCGTATGAGTAGCACAGAGATCTGTGCAGCAAAGTAAGAAACTGATGGTAGATGTGGCGCTCTATCTCAGACGCAAAAACGATCTCCTTGGTCTAGCGCTAGTGAAAAGGGGATAGACTCCCTCGCTGATTGGCTGATACCAACTTTAGGCCATCCTGATGACTTTACTCCTAAGTGGTCACTCTTCTAAGTTCTGAGCAAGCTCATTGCTACTTAATTTCAATGACGAAACAGGAACTGGTATTTTCAAGCATAACTTGACTGTAGTTTTGGTTTGTTAATTCTTATTACATTTATGAATTAATAGAAATAAATCTTTCATTTCTATTCAGAGCTAAAATGTCCCTCTTCTGTGAGTGTTCTGTCAAGTATCTCTAAGATTTTTGATCCCCCCATGTAAGATGAATTAAATCATTGAGTGGGATATATCAGTTAAGTATAGTTTGAGTGCCAGGATGTATTACAAAGTACAAATGCTTTTAAATCTTTCACTGCAATTCTGATAGATATATGAAGTGCAGAGTGCTTGCATTTCTTGATCTTCTGATGTATAGCCATCCTAAAAGCTATACTATGGCGGCCATCTTAGACTATTTATTTTAACTTTTTCAGCTCTAAACAAAGACATATAGCCAAATATCAATATACAAATTGGTCCGCAATCGAGAATGACATTTTTAGGAAATACCATCACAATAAGTGTTTGGTCAGTAAAAGAATCTCAATGGTTTTCTTTTTCGTTTTCTTTTTCTTTTTCTGCCATTGATTTTATGACCAATTTTCATTTGTCATGACGGACAGTTTTAGGTTGAACTAGATGACCTGTGAACCTGTTGAGTTTCATTGTAACAGCATAACATATATGTTATGATATGTCATTCACTGTGAACACAGATCTACAAAAATTATCATCCACTCAACAAACTGGACTGAAAATTGTCACATTCTCCAGGATGGAGCATCTTAAGTGGATTGCTCTAATAAAATCTTGCTGTTTTTTTTCTAGATGACAGTTATATATATATATATATATATATATATATGATAAGTTGTAAACACGATGTGTTTGGATATGGCTTTTTGCCGACAATTTTTGGGAGAATATGTGCTTAATTGGAGTCATACCCAATTTTGAAAATTAATTAATTAATAATTACTTAATTAGGCGGGAATGCCTATTTAAATGTACGGCTAAACAAATCGAGAAAAATCAATCTCTGTATGTACATTTCGGCCTATTAGGCCTCATCAGCAGAGCTATATATATATATATATATATATATATTAGAAGGATCTGTAGATATATGACAGTATGATAATTTAATTATTACAACATTTTATATATTTACTTAAGAGCTATTGCTAGATAGCTCAATATGTAAGAAGTATAATAATGTTGATTTAACTCTCTCACTCTCTCACGCTTTTTCCTTTTTTCCCTTCTTTTCATTATGTTCGATAAGCACAGATTAGCACTACCGACCCCCTCTCACTATTTTTCCCTACATTCTTTTTTTTTATTATTATATTTTTACTGTGTAGCATATCTTTTTCTTCCCTTTCTTTCTTCTGATAAAAATGGAATGGTTCATTATTTAGCTGAGGTGACAAAACTCATAAGAATTTGATGGATAAGCAACAGCAGAAAATCAAGATTTAATCTTGGAAAATATGGATGGTCTCATTTTTAACCAGAGGATATTGCAAGAGGTATAATTTGTGCAGCCTCGTACATATTTTTTTCTTTCACTTTTCACAAGTAATATATTGACTGGCAGAAATTTTTTTGTTTGTTAGAGGAAAATGGTTCTTTTCCTGTGTTAGAAATGAAACGTTGAAAATTTCAACAAATAATTATTTGCTCTAATTATTCCTGCATATCAGCAAGTTTTTAACAAATTATATAAGAATATTCCTTGAGATTCCCAATCAAATTTGGACACATATTCTTTTATGCTTACATCATCTTTACAAAAATTTTTAAAAGTTTTAAATAAATCCTCCAAAAAGCAACACTTGTCTTTCTCATTTTGTTTTTATTCTTTTCTATCCCCACCCCTTCGCCAAAATGGCAATATATCTGTGAATCAATAAAGTCAGTGTTTTCTTGAAACCACCTTTTAATTATTAATATGGCTGGCAAAACATCTGCATGGAGAATTAATCCCCAAAACTGCTGCAAAAGAAATAAAAAGATGAACATAGAACCTATGCGATAGGCTTCTGGAATAACAGCTGCATAGTAATAATTTATCAATAAATGAACTTGTTCTTAAATGCATGTATATTTGTACATGTCTTGGCAAAAAGAAAATGTCTTATATAAGAATTCATGTTTTCTGTACTGTCTGTCAAGAAAGAAAAGCTCCACCAAGAATTAAGCATGTTTAATATACACATGTGGAGTGGCAAGAGGTTTAAAAGGTAGCTTGTTATTTCAGGTGCGTATTCCTAGGGTTTGCTTTTAACCCCATCTTATTTGGTAGTCGCACTGAAAAAGAAGGAAGGAAGGAAGGAATTCAAGGAAAGAAAAAGGAAGAGACAAAGACAACAGGTGGTTTTAGGATTTAGGCTTTATTCATGGGTCATAGCCACCACGTAGCAAGGAAATATCTCCCTGGCCAGTAGTGGTGTCTTGTCCGAGTTAAGGCCTAAGTCAGAATAAGATTCTCTTGGAGGTCGGAAGTGGGTCGTTTTTCCCGCACATGCTCAGAGGGTTCTTCCGCTCATGGGAGTTTTTTTTTTTTTGGGTGGGGGGGGTAATTTTATTTTAATCCCACACACATTTAGATATGTTTATTCTCATGCTTCCATGTCAGTTACAACTGATCACAGTA
Organism: Doryteuthis pealeii; assembly: GCA_023376005.1. NCBI lineage: Eukaryota > Metazoa > Mollusca > Cephalopoda > Myopsida > Loliginidae > Doryteuthis > Doryteuthis pealeii. Next base: position 60,945,978 of record CM042142.1, on the reverse strand, counting down.
TGTCTTCACTTCTAAAAAGGTGGTGCTTTTCGTTGGGGTGTTAGTATCAAAGGGGTATGTGTGGTTTAGGCTTTTCTGTGTGATTAGGCTTTTTAGTTATTTGGTGGGTGTTGCTGCTAGTGCTACTAATTTATTTTCTTAAACCCCGTTATATGTGGTTCTTCCTTCTGTCATACCCAGAGAGTTTGTACTGTCTGGTGCCTCCTGGGAGATAGTTATTTTTTTTATTTTAATCTTATTTCAATCCCCACAAGTACTTTGCTGTTATGGATAGGATTTTTTGGACTTGTGCTACCGGTTTTGATGTTTGAATTTACACCCTTTGGTTATATTTATTTATAGGCAAATTTTACTTAAGAATTTAAGTAATGTAAAGTAAAATCATTGGGTGGCCTAAAGTGGGTATCAACCAGACAGCCTATCCCCTTTTCACTAGCACTAGACTAAGGAGATTGTTTTGACATCTGAGGTGGAGCGCCACACCTACCATCAGCTCCTCACTTTACTGCACTGATCCCTGTGCTACGCATACACTGAGTTGGCGAGGGCTGGTATCGAACCCGGAACCTTGTAGGTTTTGAGACGAACACTCTACAAACTGAGCTAAACTGGCCATTTAAGAAATATTTTAATATTCAATTTCATAAATGAAGATAGCAAAAGAATAAAATAGATATCAATTCTTTTTTTTATCTCAGACAAAATAGATTATTTTCATATATTCTGTATTAAAATTATTCTTTATTTTTGTTTATATTTTTGGTTGTTTTTTAGGACCATATGACCTTTAGGCACCCCTTTTGCGATCTCGATTCATAAGGACATTTTTTCATTTACACCGTCAAAACAATTTTTTTTTTTTTTTTACATTATAAAACTAACCCCTAACCCCTAACGAGATCGCAAAAGGGGTGCCTAAAGGTCATATGGTCCGTTTTTCACAATAGATTTTTACCTGTCAATTTAGGTGATGTTCAGGTGAAATTTTATCTGATGCAAAAAGCAAAACTTTGTACAGACCAAACCAACAGATGCATTTTTAAAAAAGAATAATTAGTATATGAAAAATATAAGTTGAAAATTTAACTGAGAAACTTATTAATCACATTTACCTACGAGATGAATGTTGAAAAGTTCTCAACCTGACCAAAAAGAAAATGTGAGGATTAAAATAAAATTAAAATTAAAATTTTAAATTTTAAAAATAAAAAAAAACTCCCATGAGCCTTTACCGGAAGAACTCTCCGAGCATGTGCAGGAAAAAGGTCCCACTTCTGACCCCAAGAGAATCTCTCGGCCATTCGAGTTTAACCACTAACTGTGTCTAATCACAACTACTGGCCAGGGAGATATTTCTTGCCATGTGGTGGCTATGACCGGTGAATAAAGCCTAAATTATATTTATTTGTCTCTTTCCTTTTCCTTCCTTGAATTCCTTCCTTTTCAGCACAACCACCAAATAAGATGGGGTTAAAAGCAAACCCTAGGAAAACGCACCAAGAATAATCAGCTACTTTTAAACTTAAAACATTAAATCTCTAGCCACCCCATAAAAATGATCTAGAACCAGGAAATATAAATGCCATTCAACCCACTGAGCCTACCATTTCTCAAGTTTCTTTTTCATCAGTAGTTTTTGGTGAAATACAGGATTGCACAAGTGCAACACCTTCTATACTCACCACACCTGGCTGTGTGTAACTTTTTCTTGTTTCCTAAACATGAGTGGAAGGTTTGAAGATGTGGAGGATATTAAATACAATTGCATAGCAATATAAAAAAGATGAGTTTTAGAAGTACTTTGACTAATGGAAAACTTGCTGAAGTACGGGTGTAAATAAGTACAAGTTAACCCCTCCTCCCTCCTTTGTTCACAGGTGTCTTATTGTGAGGGTACATTCACCCTTTAAAACCACCTTCATACAGTGACACATCATTATAGCAGTAACTATGATTTATGTTAGCAGGCAAAAAAGAGGTAAGCATTTACGAATGAAATTCTCTTTATTTATTTAAATTATTGTATTGTTGGGGGTGCGTGGTGTAATGGTTAGAGTCGTAGAAAATGGACTTGTGGATCCGAGTTCAAATCCTGGACCAAGCTACCGTTCACATAGCACTAATACCCTTGGGAAAGGTATGAATCTAACTACTCTCCCTCCAGCTATGGAGGGAGAGTAGGACAGACTGGGCTCTTTAAGCTTGGTTAGGCAATCAAGTCTAGGAGAAGGAAAACTCTGAATTCAAACCTGTTAAATCCACTTGGGGTGGTCACTACTAGAATTTTTCAGTCCTAATTAGTGATCTATTTCACTAATAATAATGTATTAAAAGTATTATAGAAGTTGTTCATATTTGTTTGTAGTTTCACATTGAAGAAGCCACAGGTGTTATTTGAACACTATTTGTGAATAAAACAATTTCTTCACCAGTCAAGTTCTCATTCATCATTTTTGCCTGGAAGCTACCATTACAAAGGGTACTGAATGCCAAGGGGACTATTTCAATAAAAATAATGTTTCATTTATTGTTCATTTCTATCTTAGTAAATACACTTTCAATCTTGATACTTTTTGAACATACCTCATATCTATGGATTAAATTTATTTTTCTATTGTTTATTGTTCTTATCATTTGTTATTATTATTGTTGTTAGCGTACAATTAAAGAAGAGGAAATATTCTTAATAACAACACTGTAGCCAGCACAACAGTGAATAAGCCATGAAGAAGAAAGGAAAAGTTCCTGCCTTTCATGCCTTGAGGTTTTAGATTGTATTATCAGGGAATTGAGGCAGATTAGTCTCTTGAAGAGAGGATTAACTTGAAGATAAGCTCAGTTTGTTCCATTATCTGGAACAATAGATAACTTTGCAATTAAATCGACTGCACTATAGAAAGCAAAGTTTGAGATAATCTAGCTCTGAATGATGCTATCTATTGCGGCCTTAGGCAGGTCTTTCAATACACTGTTCTTTGAGACGGAGAAGCAATCTGTATATCTGTTTGTATCCTGCTACCATCTCCTTTTATTTCATCAAAGTCTCGCTGTGCCCAATCTAAACTTTCCGCTGTGCTCCTGGTTTTCCCTCTTCTCCGGTCAGCCAGCCCCCCCCCCCCCGACCCCCAATGCTGGAACTAAAAGCAACATGTGAAACATGAAACAGATGGATGCCATTCAGCCAATCGCTGATCTCCCTTGGACGGCTGCCATTTTGTGGTGTCTGTCATTCACCTGATGACTTCTAGAAAAGCTGATCAACAGTTTCCATGGCTGGGGGGTGGGGCGCGGTGGTGGGGTGGGGTAGGGGGAGTTTTCATATCCACAACCATCCCACACAGATTTCTGAAATAACAGACAATGGCAATGAACCAAACTCCCACCAAATGAAGAGAAATCAGGCATGAAAATCTTTTGAGTGTGAAATCACGCTTAATTCTTTCTTATTCTTCTTGGGGAAGATCTACATCATAAATTTTATAAAGAAAAACATTTAATTTGTCTGTATTTATGAGATGAGACTTGATATTTTTATAATTTTGATATTTCAGACTGTTGTCCTCATCTTTTATTGTGGTATGTATAAACATCAATGTTCAGGTCACTGTAACCTCGGGTTTTATTTTTTTTAAATACCTAAACAGAGCTGGAGGGAGAAATTTTGATATTTCAGACTGTTATCCTCATTTTTATTTTTAGGGTCTGCCAATTTTGTTGTTTACAAAATAAATTTACTCACCCCACCCACACCCATACCCACCCCCGATTGAAAAACTTTACCAAAAATCAGGGAATTATCGATTTTAATGAAGGTTTATGTGTTGATTTATCAATGAATGAATTTTTTAATGCATCAGTTATTTTATTTCAAAACTTTCTGATTTTTTTCAGGTCACTTAACTTTGACCACCCCTTATTTTGGGGTTATATACTTTTGTAACTAATTACAGTATAAATAAAAAGACAAAAGACCAAAGGTGTGAATAGAAGAAGAAAAAATTTAAGGGAGAGAGTCTGGTAGAAAATAAGTACTGAAAATTGGAAAATGAAATGTAAAAAACAACTAAAAAAACAATTAATGGAGATCTTTTTTTTTTACTGTTTTTTAAGTATATAATTATCTTTTATATTATAAGTGAAAAAATTATATATCAATATTTGTTCTGTTTAAAAGAATGGGGATCTAACTTTTCAACTGAGTTTTCTCCAAAAATTATTAGATAACAAAAATAAAGTAGACTAATTATTAAATAAATATTTGCTTTTAGAAATATAAAATTTGAAATTTAAGATTAGGTGTTTCATATTTAAATAAACTTTATCTATTAATTAGGTATATTAATTGTTGTTCCAGATGCTACTACAGATGTTTCTAATAGTAATATTTATTTTAAATAATTTCAATTTATTTCCATTGAATCAGTTTAATTGAAACAATTCATTAATTAATAAGTCAACACTGAAAATTTTATTAAAATCAGATAATTCCCTGATTTTGGTAATTTTTTTTATCCATGTCAGTCCACCATAGGTAAAGAGATCACATAACATTTTGTCCTGGTCAATTTTGTTGTAAACAAAGCCCAAAGGAATTTTTTAGAGCGTCTTTTTTTTTTTGCGTTTTTAGGCTAAAAAGAAAAAGATATTTCATTTAAAAATTAGTAATTTTTCTGTTATGTGTATTTAATTTTTTTTGTTATTGATTTCTAAGAAGAAACTGTTATAAGCTTTAAAATCCTAAATAATGTTGTTTTCTTAGTCCCTAACTACATCAAACAAAGTATCCATTTTTTGCAAAATTAATTGTTTAAAATGTATTAAAAATAAATTACATATGTAATATTATTTTACTTTTTTTACTAAAGATTATTATGTTACTACTTTTTGACTTGGACAAAAATTTGACCAAAATAATCGATTTAATCAATTTCAATTCATTTTTAAAATTAAAATGAGACAACATTTTGGCAGTGCCTAGTGTTTTGTTGTTTTTTTTTAATTAAAATTAATTGTTTAAAATGTATTAAAAATAAATAACATGTAATATTATTTTGCTTTTTTTTACTAATGCTCATTATGTTACTATTTTTACTTAGACAAAAATTTGACCTTAAATAATCGATTTAATTAATTTCAATTCATTTTTAAAATGAATCTGAGACAACATTTTGGCAGTGCCTAGTGTTTTTTAATTAAAAAAAACACCTTAACAGAACTCAAAAAATTTTGATATTTCCTACTGTTGTCCTCATCTTTTAATGTTTAGGCCACTGTAACCTCAGGCACTGTTTAGGTATTTTTTTAATTAATTTAAAAACACCTAAACAGAACCCAAGGTTACAGGGGCCTGAACATTGTATTTATTCATACCACAATAAAGATGAGGACAACAGTCTGAGATATCAAAATTATTCAAAAACATTTAATTTTACATCTACTTCATCAATCAATTAAATATTCTAATTATTAAATACTTAAATATTGATCAAGTTATTGAATTAATTAATATGGAACTTATGCTAATTAACTAAAGATTTGTTGAATTAATTGCTACATTAAATCATAATGAAATTATTATGTTTAAATTACTAAAATTCTCATTTAGTTTTGATATTATTGTTTGTACAAGCAGGACCTGTGGATATACAACAGCATTATAATTTAATTATTACAATGTTTGATATGTTTAGTTAAGAGCTATGGAAAATAGTTCAATATGTAAAAAGTATAATAATGTTGATTTAAATCTTTCACCATTGCTTTAAACACATTTTTTTTTTAAAACTCATTTTTTCTATTTAACCCATATACGGGACCCTAGCAGATACTACCACTCTCGGTAAGAGTGGACCCGGGAGTAATGGCAATGAAGGGGTACTCCACATTTCCCAGAGCTCCAAAACTAGAATTTCCCCATTAGATACAGATTAACGTCATACCCAAGACCCGACCACTTTTAGCCACTGTGTTCTAGTATATATATGATAAAAAGGAAAAGGGAAAGTGTTTGATCAAAGGTGTTATTTACCTTGCATCGATAACATCTACACAGAAACCAGACCTTATTAAATTTTACATGGGTTGTACAAAATCAGAAATTAAAACTAGGTTTACAAACCATAAATATTCATTTTCAAATATTAAACTAAAAAGGTAACAACCTTAGCTAGCTATGTTTGGAACTTAAAGAATCAAAATATAACACCTATTATTAAATGGGAAATATCAAAGAGATCCAATACCTGCCAAAGTTTAACTGACCCATGTTTCTTGTGTTTACAAGAAAAGTTAGCGATAATTAGATTCCCAGATAAGAAAAACCTATTGAATAAAAAAACATGAATTTCTGGGGAAATGCTTCCATAAGATTATTAATGTATTATTAAAATTAATATAGATATAATATTAAATATGCATTAATTATTACAAAATAATTTTTTTTTTTTAAATACAACTATAACTTACTGGCTTTATCAGAAGTCTCTAACCCCAGTAGTATAGTTAAATAAGATATAAACAAAATGAATAAAAGGAGGGGAAAAAGTGATGGAAGTTGAAGACAGCCGACAGATAGAATTACAAATTACTTTTGTCTGATAAGTATATGGAAAACTAATCTTTAATTGCAAAGGGAAATAGTTTAGATTTAAAGACTAAAGTTTATACTAATTGAAAGACAGATAAAGAAATAAAATGATTCTAGACCAAACAAGTATATATATAAAATTAGCTACCTATGATTTTTAGTTTTCCTGAGGAAGATGTACCTTGAACACCGAAACCGTGGTTGAAAGAAAAACTTTTTTCTACAACTATAAATGCTCTATATTTTACAAAATATATTGAGCCCTTTTGGATTAACTACTTATGCTACTACAATGAATATGTGGTAGTAACTTTTTGATGAATATATATATGTGTATGTAATATATATATATATATATATATATATATCATAGAAATTATTGAACAGGACATGTAGCGAGAAGGGAAAATAACAGATTAACAAAGTTAATAGAATGGTGACTCTACAAATGAAGTCCCTAGCTGAAGCAGTGCCTATTGTACAATTGCGATTCCATAAAATAAAATTTTTTTTTTTTTTTTATTAAGAATGACCTGACATTTTTTTTTATTAAAATATAAAAGAATATTTGAATATTCAGGTTTTTTTATTGATTGAAGGCGTTTTTATTGACAAATTATTATTATTTTTTATTTTTTATTAGCGGCTTGAAGGCATTAAAAGTAAACCATATTTTTATCAACAAGCAAATGTAAATATTTACCCCCCCGCCTAAAATATTTTAAAGATGGGGAGGGTTAAAATATTTACATTTACTCATCGAAAAAAAATTGGAGAGGGTAAAATATCACATTAACTTTTCAGGAAAAATGCCTTAAACACTTTCTTATGCTTCATTCATAGAGCGGGTTGTTTTTTCAGCTATCACCACCTAGCGTTTTTTAAGGCAGGAGGCAAGATGCATTTCTGTGAAGAGCACCAAATTAGAAAGGTCATTGTCCACCAGTGACTTCAAAAAAGCTGATTATGTTGAATTAGAAAGACTAACGAAATAAAATAAGAAAACAAAAAAGTTCCTCATTTTTACTTAATTCTAATTGATTTTGAAATAAAATTATACATAGGATTGCTTTTAATGTTTGATAATAAAATAATATTACAAATAAATAACACCAAGTAATTCTTTATTGTTAAAACCAGTATGCAAATTATTCACATAGTATACTATGTAAACCTTTATTTCTTAATGATATATAACACACATTGCAGGATTTTAAACACACTGTTTTGAGACAAATCTATGTTAGCTATCCCTTAATAGGACATTGTTAATAAATAAGATGCTAATTAAGATTAAGTAAGGATTATTTAATACCCATTGAGAATATGATGTAAATAACTAAGAGAATTGTGATGAGTTCCAGTTTCAGACAGACACATAATCTCCTTTATAATAAGATGTGTGTGTGTGTGAGGTGCTACCCATAAATTCGGGAAATTTGAACATGTGTACTCTGCCACTACTTGTCCTAGGTATGACATTAAACTTCATATAGTGGTGAAGTTTCAATTTTGGACCTCTGGAAGTGTGGAGTACCCCTTAATTGCCATTACTCCCAGGTCCACTTGACTGGAACGGTAGTACATATTAGGGTCACATCTATGGGTTAAATAGGAAAAAATTACTTTAAAAATTGTGTTTTAAAAAAAATTGAGTTTAAATAAAAAAAGATTTGTATACCCATCAAGAATGAATAAAACAAAAATGTCTTCGACATAAAATAACCCAACAAGGGTTGACATGCTGTACCTAATTAATACTAAAAATGTAAAAATAAAGAATAACAGTAACAACCATGAAATGTATATAATTTTAGTGGTATTTATTTACCCAACCCCTCCACATGAACAGGATGTGGGACAAGATCAATTTTTAAGTGGTGTTTGACAGGTTTTAATTCAGAGTTTTCCTTCTCCTTGACTGGTTTCCATAATAAGATTAAAGAGCCAAGTCTGCCCTATTATATACCCAAAGCTGAAGGAGAACAGTTGGATTCATACCTTTCCCAAGAGTATCAGCACTATGTGAAACGTAAACAGTCTTGTCCAAGATTTGAACATGAAATGCTGAATCCATTTCGTATGATGATAACCATTGCACCACAAGCTCCTCCAAATTTTAGTGGGTCTTAATAAATACAGTAATTTTTTTTATGCATAGCATGTCCTTTTTCTTCCCATTCTTTTTGTATAATAAAAATGGAATGGTCTGTTATCTATCTGAGGTGACAACACTCATAAGAAATAAGAATTTGGCAAATAAGCAACACCAAATAATCAGGATTTACATTTTTGCATTTCATCTTGGATGATTTGCACAGTCTCATTTTTAACCAGAGGGTGTTCCAAGATGATATCAGCCATACTTTTAAGGAACACGAGTATTGATGTATAGAACATATTTCCAAGAAAAAATATTCCTTTGAAGATTAAAGTTTGTTTTTTTTTTTTTTTTTCTAAATCAGTAAATCTAGTCTGCCCTATCATATACCCAAAGCTGGAGGGAGAACAGTTGAATTCGTACCTTTACCAAGAGTATCAACGCTAGGCAAAACACAATGTAGTACTGAATTCTGCCACTATTCTTTGTGAGCTAATATACTGTTTCACAAAGAGGTGTACTTTGAAGAAAACTGTGGAAACTAAGTTTTATGGTCAGTCAGTCAGTCAGTCATTTTTTTTTTTTTTTTTTTTTTTTCCTTATTCAAATTACCAGAATTTTTTAGATAGAATCTTATGTGTGTCTGTATTTATCTTTATATTCCCAAGAAAAATATTACTTTGAAGATTTAGGTAATATTTTTATTTCAAAATCAGTAAATCTTGATCATTATCATGAAAAACATTACAATTCCATCATTTATTCTATTGACTAATTATAAATATCTCTATAGCATTTTCATTGCAATATTCTATTTCTGTCCAACATTCTATATTAAATATCAAATCTTCTCTTTCCATAATTCAGAATATTTAATTCTCATTATCATGTTTAAATCATTTAACCATTATTTCTTCTTTTTTTTTTTTTGTTATCTTTCATTTATACAAGTATTGTAATTTTATCAATGTGTCTCGTTCTCAGTTCTAATTTAAATTCCCATCAGTTCAATTCAATATTTGCAGCCTTGAATCATAAGTCAATTTCTAATTATTACAGATTGGTACCTTTAGTCATATTTCAAATTCTCATATTTATTATTCAATATCTTAAGAAAGGGAAGCATGATTTAAGTACTTTGTAATTACATTTCAATGCCTTACATCCAGAAATATTATTCAAAGCCGCATAATGAGAATTCAATATAAATTCCTCATTCTCATTATTTTAATTAAATTAACTTTAGCTTTTAAAACTTACTTTCAGAATTTTTTTATCTTTTTATTTTATATATATTATATATATATATTTTGAATAACACATGAAAATCAAACTTAATTCGATTGCTTAGATTTCCAATTAACAGAACAAAAACACCAATTAATCTGGTGCGTCTTATTTCAGACGCACATATGCTGTTTCCTCCATCAACACACCTGTGAAATAAACATCCCACCTGAGCTGACCCGAGGTTATCCTCCGAATCTCTCATCCAAGAATTTTGGCCAAGCATTCTCCAGTATTCATTGTGCTAGCCTGGAGTGTAAGTCCAGACTTGAGGCGGGCAAGGGGGCAGTTTGAACAGTCGATAAATGGCCTACCCTGAAGATGATGAAACATAGCCAAGTATATGACATAATTATCTCGCTTGAAATAGTTCAATCTTGAAATTAATTAGTAGCCAACTTGCTTAGTTACCTAATGATAAGATTATCTGACGCACTGACAAGATGGAATGTGAGCTCGGATCTTGGCTACAGACTGAGGCCATTTCTCAAGTGTAAGATTTAATGTTTAAATTCACTGTAAATCTGAGTTGAGTAATCTTCAGACGTTGCTGAGGAAACATTTTTCAGACTACATGCTCTCTCTCTCTCTCTCTCTCTCTCTCTCTCTCTCTCTCTCTCTCTCTCTCTCTCTCTCTGTGAAAGTAATTTAATTTCAATTGTGCACTCAACTAAATTAAAATTTTATGCTAACATTTTACAAGATAAATCTCTTTATATATACACTTTCAATAAGAAAGAAAAACACAACAGTCATTTGGTTATTATAAATTTATTTCAGCTGTTAACTTCATAAATGAGCCCAGTCTCGTCAGATAGCCAACACAAAATTAAGAATAGAATATACTAAAATGAAGAAAAAAAACGAAACCCCACATTTTTTTAAAACTTTTTTTTTTAATAGATTGTTTCTAATTGAAAAACATACCTACATAAAAAGGTGTATATATATATATATAATCAAAATTTGTACTGCTCAAAAACTGACAATATTTAGATCATAATATAGTCTATATGTAATTAGATTCAGATTTGTTTGAAATTTCTTCAAATCATGTCAGTAAAAAACTTATTTTTGCCATGTTCAATCTTTAATTAACGCTGATAAAAAAAAAAAAAAACATCATTGCATTGCAGTATGAAAGGAAAGATTTTAATATCAAACATTGTTTTTATTTTCATGATCTTTGATACAGCTAAAATAGTTTCTGTTTTTTAGGATCTTTAAAACCACTAAAATATTGTTTCTATTTTTATACTCTTTAAAAACAGCTAAAATATTGTTTCTGTTTTTATGATCTTTAAATCTTATTATCTCTAAAACAGCAAAAATAGTTTCTATTTTAAAGATATTTAAAAAGGCTAAAAATAGTTTCTGTTTTTAGGATCTTTAAAAACAGCTAACATTTTCATGATCTTTAAAAGAGCTAAAACATTGTTTCCATTCTAAGATATGTAAAATAGCTAAAATATTTTCTGCTTTTATAATCTTTAAAACAGCTCAAATATTGTTTCTATTTTAATGATCTTTAAAACAGCTAAAATATTATTTTTATTTTCATGATCAATAAAATAGCTAAAATATTTTCTGCTTTTATGATCTTTAAAACAGCTAAAATATTGTTTCTATTTTAATGATCTTAAAAAAAATAGTTTCTATTTTCATTATCATTAAAACTGCTAAAAAAAATTATTTTATTTTATGATCTTTAAAACAGCTAAGATATTAGTATTATTTGGATTATTCAGACTATTGTCCTCATCTTTACTGTTATCTGTACAACGTTTCAGCTGATGCGCCCTCCAGCCTTCTTCAGGTATTTCTTGTCGAACTTGGGAACCTTCTTGTCGTAATCAAGAGCCATCACGGGTGTATCCTGTTCTCATTCCGCTAAGCATAGCTGGGATACCGGTGTTAAGCTCTGTTAATTATTATTCTATGTTACTGCCGCCCCTGACCAGGATGAACCTGCAGCCAAGAGCTAAAATATTGTTTCTATTTAAATGATTTTTTTTTTAACTAAAATGGTTTCAATTTTCATTATCATTAAAAAAGCTTTAATTTTTTTTTAATTTTATGATCTTTAAAACAGCTAAAATGTTGCTTCTATTTTAATGATTTTTTTAAAGCTTGTTAATTATATTATCATTGTTACTGCCACCCCTGACCAGGATGAACCTGCAGCCAAGAGCTAAAATATTGTTTCTATTTAAATGATTTTTTTTTAACTAAAATGGTTTCTATTTTCATTATCATTAAAAAAGCTTTAATTTTTTTTTAATTTTATGATCTTTAAAACAGCTAAAATATTGCTTCTATTTTAATGATTTTTTTAAAAAAACTAAAATGGTTTCAATTTTCATTATCATTAAAAAAGCTTTAATTTTTTTTAATTTTATGATCTTTAAAACAGCTAAAATATTTTCTATTTAAATGATTTTTTTTAACTAAAATGGTTTCAATTTTCATTATCATTATTAAAAAGCTTTAATTTTTTTTTAAATTTTATGATCTTTAAAACAGCTAAAATATTGTTTCTATTTTTATCAAACTTTAAACCAGCTAAAATATTGTTTCTATTTTAAAATCTGTAAAATAGCTAAGATATTGTTTATATGTTCATAATCAGTAAAACAGCTAAAATAGTTTCTGTTTTCATGATATTTAAAATAGCTTAAACTGTTGTTTCAACATTGTTTCTATTTTGCTCAGTAAAACACTAAATAGACTTCCTTTAAGCCTTCTATCCATAGAATGTACATTATAATTGCTAGCAGCACTGAACATGTAAGATGATCCTTATTAAAAAATAAAGTTAATGATGATTATTTGTATTAAAAGAGCATTTCATTTGTTTTTATAATTTAATTACTATGTTCCTTGTTTATTTCAAATATCATGGATGCAAAATGCCTTTCAGCTCAGACACCTCAGATGCCCTAGAAAAAAAAAAACTGAATATTTCAAATAAATATCTAATTTTTTTTTTTTTTTGTGATTGGAAGAGGTAGTAGTTACTTTTTTTAATGGTTTTCTAAGCTTGTTTGTAGGCCAGGAAACTATTGATATGAAATGAAATCTTTCTTAGCACAACACTTGGCCATGATAGAGGGGGTATAAGTGCATATAGAGAGGTAGAGAGCTAACTGCTTCTAATAATGATTACCAAGAGAATGGATAAGCACTGTGAGATGAACACCCTTTTACAGTGGATACGGTCAGTAAGACATAGAGGATGAGAGACAGATCTCACCTAAAAACCAGTCTGACCTGACTCTCTTAGCATAGTTTAAAACCTTTCCAGGAATAACTCTAACAATCCCTTTCATGAACAGGATGTGACACAAAGTCAATTTTAAGTACTACTGGTTTGATTCTAGAGTTTTCTTTCTAGACTGGTTGCCATACCAAAGCTAGAGAGCTCGGTCTGCCCAGTTGGAGAGAAGAGATGGGTCTATGCCTTTCCCAAGGTACAAAGTAAAACACAAACAGCTTTGTCCAGGATTTGAACTCAGGTCACTGATTCCATTTTTTAAGATGATAATAATTATGCTAAGCATATTTATATATAGAGTCATTCACATACAGTCCTGATTCAATGTATTATGTCTTTTCAGTATGGCTAGATTTTGTAAGCTGCTTTAAACCAGGATCAAAACTTGACCAATTTTTCATCAGTCAGAGCTTCTAATCACTGGCTAGCAGCACACCCACTATCAGGAAGGGAAATTTTACTGATAAATACATACATATGTACAAAGCTACTGAGGGGAACCTTATCAGCCATAAATAAGTACAGCCCTAACAACTTTTTATAAAATGTTTTTATTCTAAACTAAAGATACCAAGACTTTATTATTACTCATGGAACATTATGCAATTTAAATGGATATTATTAGGTATTATTTATCAAACCCTACAGCACTGAAACTCTGTAACCAAATATATGTATTTACCAACCCCTCTGCATAAGCTGGATGTGACACAAGGTCATTTTCTTAAGTGGAGTTTGACAGGTTTGAATTCATTTTTTTTCTCCTAGTCCAGTTGATGTACCAAAGTTAAAGAGCCCAGTCTGCCCTACTATTTACCTATACCTGTATATAGAATAATTAAATTCATACCTTTCCAAAGAGTATTAGTGCTAAGTGAAATTTAAACAGCCATGTACAGGATTTGAACTCAGTTCACCATGTCCATTTCCTACAACTATAACCATTACGCAACAAACACATCCAAATGTAACTAAATATATGAATATGTAACAATCCAAAAATAAATACACCCCTTATATTTATACAATTTTATTTGGGGTTAGAAAGTTTCAATGCTGTAGAGTTTGGTAATAAATAATACCTAATAATAGCTGTGTTGTTTGTAATGTTCCACTTGAATAATTAAAATCCTGCAATTTTTGTTTAAGAAAAAAAAAATTAATTTTTAATTAAAATATGTGGAAGGTTTATGGGTTATATCATATATTTCCCAGAGTAGTAGTACCTATTAGGGTCCCATTTAAGGGTTAGAGAGAAGAAAATGAGTTAACAAAAAGTATGTTTTAAACTTGAGTTTTAAAATAATTTTCAGTAACCATCAAGAATTATTAAAATATGTATTCAGCATAAAATAACCCTACAAGGGTTGACATGCCATAAAATCAAACCAACCATATGTTTCTATGTCTGGATTTCTTTGGTTTTCCAGATTTTTTTTTTTTAATTTCACAAAAGAACTTTTGCTAATTTTTTTCTTTTGTTTTTTTGCTATTAAGAATATATTGTTACTAGAAGCAACTACCCAGCATTGACTGTTAGAGTGGATAGTGGCAAAAAAAAAAAACTCTTGTATATTGATTCATTTACCTTTGAGATTTACAAATGCTGGACATTTTTAAGTAGAATTTCAATGCTATTTCTATGTATATTTAATTTTTAAATATCTTCAAATATATAATCAATCTTCATAATTTTTGCACAAAAAGCAAGAACCGGTGATATTTAATGTGTATATATATATTCACTTTGTCATTAATTGTTTTATTTTCATAGTTTCATCCAGACATACATACATATACACCAACTGCCCTTTATATAGGTATATAGATTATCAATAACAATAAGGATTCAAGTATTTTATTATATGAATACTGCATGATTGAATTTATGATTTTTTTTTAATGCTGTTTAAAATTTTTACATTGTTTAAAGGTAACTCAAAAAAAATCAAGAGTGAATTAATACAAATCAAAGAATTCCAATTTCTTTGCTTATCATCTATATATTGATACTCGTGTTCCTAAAAAGTACAACTGTTATCATCTTGCAACACCTTCTGGTTAAAAATGAGACCGTCCAAATGAGTGTTGTCACCTCAGCTATATAATGGACCATTATGATTTTATCATAAAGAAGGAAGGGAAGAAAAAAGACATGTTACACAGAAAACAATATTATAACATAGACAGAGGGGGTGAGTGTGCAGAAGCAATAACACTGATTAGTTTCAATTAAATATAATGAAAAGATGAAAAGGGAAGAAAGGAGAGAAAGAGAGAGAGAGAGAGAGAGAGAGAGAGAGAGAGAGAAAAAGAAAGAGAGAGTGAGAAAGAGGAGAGAGAGAAAAAGAGAGAGAGAAAGAGAAATAAAGAGAGAGTGAGAAAAAGAAAGAGAGAGTGAGAAAGCGAGAGAGAGAAAAAGAAAGAGAGAGAGAGAGAGAGAGATTATTATATTTTTAACATTTAGCAATAACTATTAGCAATAGCTCTTAAGTAAACATATCAAATGTTGTAATAATTAAATCATCATAATGTGGTATATCCACAGGTCCTGCTAGTTAAGATTTATATGTTTAGCAAAGGCATGAACGCAATAGTTACATACACACTAAATTCTTCTTAGAAATATAATGTGAAGTAGTCTAGTGAGTACAACAAAATAAAAGTATAACAGGTCTGATCAAATTGGGTAAAGGCATGAACTCTATAGTTACATCTATATATTAATACTCATGTTCCTAAAAAGTACAACTGTTATCATCTTGCAACACCTTCTGGTTAAAAATGAGACCATACAAATCATTCAAGATGAAATGTAAAAATGTAGATCCTGATTATCTGCAGTTGCTTATCCGCCAAGTTCTTATTCTTATGAGTATCCTCACCTCGGCTAAATAATGGATCATTCAATTTTTATCATTAAGAAAGAAAGAGAAGAAAAATGACATGATGCACAGAAGAAATATAATAGGAAAGAAAGTAAGAGAGTAGGGGAGAGATACAGAGAGGGGGTGAGCGTGCGGAAGTGACAACGCTAATCTGTTTCAATCGAACATAATTAAAAGACGAAAAGCAGGAAAGAAAGAAAAAACAGAGTGAAAGAGACTTAGATCAAGATTATTATACTTTTTACATACTGAAGTACTGCAATAGCTCTTAGTAAACATATCAAATTTTGTAAAAGTTAAATTATCATGGCATGGTATATCCACAGGTCCTGCTAGTCATGAAATAATTGTTCATTTGAAATTAAATATGGTGTCAAATTTGGATGAGGAAAATTTAGTTTTACTAAATTTATTTTTAAAAACTATAAGCTGCTTATTTTTATTTATCACAACATTAAAAAAAATGTTACTAGTTTAGTCTCGGCTCAAAAATAGGAAAATTAAAGGTAGATAACTCTGTGCATTTATAACAGAGTTGCTTCCCATGATAGTTTTTTTTTTTTTAACTCTGAATACTTAAGAGTTTTTTTTTTGTGTAATCATCTAAAAAAAAAGCACCTATTTATCAAATACTAATACTTTTTCTAGAACTGGAGCTTCGCCACCAAATGCAGTTTAGTGCCATATCCAGAACACCCATTTGGAGGGAGGGTCTTACCTCTCTGCAGGGGACACAGTCATTTTATTCTAGGCCCAACTTACAATAGATAAAAGATTTATTCTTATTTTTGTATTTTATTATTCATCTTATTTTTTTGGTTTGTTGAATTTTATGGCATGTCAACCCTTATTGGGTTATCTTATGCCAAATATGTTTTGTTCTATTCATGCTTGATGGATATTCAAAAAAAAATTTTAAACTCAATTTTATTTTTATACATCTTTTAAAACTAATTTTTTTTTCCTATTTACCCATAAATGGGACCCTAAAAGATACAACCACTCCTCTTCTTTTTTATTGAAAACTGTATTAATTCATTTATCCCAACAATCTATTTGTGAAACAAACATTTATTCTACAAGAGCTTTGGAAATTGTTTTTAGGGGTAGGGGCTGTCAACACTTAGAAATCACACTTCTAAAAGAAAATTAACTAAAATTATCACAAATAAATTCAAACATAAATTTGAGATATATAACACATCAAGTATTGTGTATTCAGAGATTTATCAATACAATTTTGTGTAAAGATGATAGACAAATTATATATATATATATATATATATATATATATATATATATATATGAGTATAGATAAAAGGATATGAAAACAACACAATATGCTGTTAAAGTGAAAACATTTTATAACATATTCATAGCTAATATTGAACAATATTTCGATTTTATAAAAATCATCTTCAGAGCTTGTTTATACTTCGTACAAAAAGTAAAAAAGTATGAATGATTGTAAGGTTTTTTTGTTTTTTTTTGGATAATGTGAAATTTAAATTTGTTGGGAATATATATATATATATATAATTTGTCTATCATATGAATATATATGTGTGAGAATTTTTTTTAAAAAAGAAATAAAACAAAATTAAATAAAATAAAATAAAAAAGTCAAAAGAAGGAACAATCTCCTAGGAACCCTGAGACAAGAAGAGCCCTGTGGGCATGCGCAGAGAAAAGGGCCCCCATTCCTGGTGCCAAAACGGAATCTCTTTCTTTTAGACAGAGAACATTGCTGGGTACACACACTATTCACTTACTCAGGAAGAAAGTTCCTCTCCAAGAAATAACTGTGTGCTTAGAAATAAACCGTAAAGTTATCTCAGTCTTTTGTCTCTTCCTTAATTTCTGCTCGTTAACCAACAGAAGAAAGAATCAAAGTAATTACCCCATACCCCATACACACATATATATACACACACAACAGGTTGAATATATATATATATATATATATATATATATTCAACCTATCTCCTTTAGTTAAATTAGTTCTAAATAGTTAATAGTTACATACCATTTATTTTAATTAGTTTTTATTAATTGTTTAATAAATTATATTTACTTTCAATTGTTTCGATATGATTTCTAATCAAAATATTCTCGAAATTTGATTTTAATTGCAAACCACAACAAAGATGTTATTTTATTTAACATATAACCTAATAATAATAATAATAATAATAATAATAATAACTGGTAGATCTTGCAATTCCAGCAGATCACAGGGTGAAGATCAAAGAAAATGAAAAGATAGACAAATACCTGGACCTTGCTAGATAATTGAAAAGTTGTGGAATATGAGGGTCAAAGTGATACCAATTATAGTTGGTACACTTGGAACGGTTCCCAAAAGTTTAGAAAACAGGCTGAAGGAATTGGAAATCAGAGAAAGAATTGAGACCATCCAGACAACAGCATTGTTGAAATCGGCTGGAATACTCCAAAAAGTCCTGGAGGCCTGAGGAGACTTGTTGTCATGCAGACTCCAGTGAAAGACCATCAGCTTACGCTGGTGTGAAAAACTCAAAAGGAGTGAAATAATTATAATGATAAATTTCAAAACTATACACAGATATTATTTTATATTTTTTTACAAATTCATATTTTTTATAAAAGTTTTTTAAAATATTCTAAATCTTAAGCAAAAAATATCTTTTTTTAAATATAACATTTTAAAAAAATTTTTTTTTCAAATCTTTATTACACCACTACATTTTGAAACAAAATGTCATTAATGATCATAGCACACTAAAAAATTTTCATTTTTTCTTTATTTGAAAATAATTTTTCAAATGAAGCATTCTAACATCACATTATAACATTGCCCTGAAGAGGGTTAAATAAAAAAAAATACAAAACCTTAGCATATTATCATTTATGAATAAAAACATCCTCTGAATAGTTTTTTTTTTCATATTTTTATATCTGAGATATATACACACACACACACATATATATAATATACATGATGTGACACAAGGTCAGTTTATTAAGCAGAGTTTAACAGGTTTGAATTCAGAGTTTTCATTCTCCTAGACTGGTTGCCTAACCAAGTTTAAAGAGCCCAGTCTGCTCTACTATTCACCGATAGCTGGAGGGAGAATAGTTGGATTTATACCTTTCCCAAGAGTATTAGCACTATGTGAAATTCAAACAGCCTCATCCAGGATTTGAACTCAGGCCAACAAGT
>CM042142.1:60779140-60924140 GCA_023376005.1 Doryteuthis pealeii | reverse complement strand
ACCATAATTAGAAAGATCACAAGATTAGGATCAGAAGAGAGCAATCATGAATTTAAGAACTAAATTGGGCATCACAAGGTTTGCAGTTCAATGTCCACTCCTTAAATGTTAGTACTATCTGTTAGAGCATTGGACTGGAGAATGCAAGGTTTACACATACAGGGTGTCTATAAAGTCCTGTAACAGGTTTAAAATCTAATAGCAAAGATGGCAGTCTTGTTGAAATTATAAAGAAAAGAAGCACTAGCGGCATTACTCCAAGGTTTGAAGTATGGAGTTAACCACGAGTGAGGCAGACAGGTGAGAGTTAAAGAAATCAAACGAACAACTAGAATATGAATAAAAGACTGTATTACAGAATAACAAAAGGTTGCAGACTTTAGTTCGTCTGCGCAAATATAATTTGTCACTTATCTGGTGTATCCTGAGATATGGGGTATTAACGGAGACCTTGCTACGGCCCTCTGTTCCGTTCAGATATGATGGACTTCTGTTTTGCGTCCGATTCTGATTCTGATTGTTGAGGAAGAGGAGGAGTGACCCTAATTTAGGTCTGTCCCCAGTGCTAGCTGGATCAGAAGAGAGCACGAGTCTGCCTATTCGGCTTTGCCACCAAAGTATGCTGGCTTATGATTGGTTGGTTTGAAACAGAGGCTCGCAGACAAAGGACGATAACCCCCATACCCCAGAATTCTCAATAAAATATAATAATCAAAACTTACATAAAAAAAATAAAACTACAATAGTTGAACATTTATTTCTTTTGTTTATTACTAAATGGTTCTATCATTTGTACAATATGAGTTATTAAATTTTCAATTTTAAAACTGCTGCAAGACTTTATGAACACCCTATATATAGTAGGCAGACTGGGCTCTCTGTAATTTTTCACTTTGTGAATGTGAGTGCTATATCTCATGTACTGGAGTGGCAATTGCAATTTTGTTTATTGGTTTGTTGGATTTTATGGTATGTCGACCCTTGTTGAGTTATTTTATGCCAAAGACATTTTGTTCTATTCATGCTTGGTGGGGATTCAAAATTGTTTTTTTTTTAAACTCAATTCTTTTAACACATTTTTTTAAAACTCATAGATGGGATCCTAAAAATATTACCACTCCAGGTCAGAGAGGACCAGAGAGTACCGGCAATGAATGGGGTACTCCCCACTCCGCAGAGCTCCAAAATTGGAATTTTACTATTGGATGCAGTTCAACATCATACCCAGGACACTAACACCATCAGCCACACCTTCTAGCGCATATATGATAAAAAAAAGGTTGGAGGTTTGCCATAGGGGCAATAGAGTTGGGACAACCATATAGGTTCCAGGGTTTGACATGTCCAGCTGATTAATTTGAGGGGTCCTCCAAACAACCATCTAGCCTAAGTAAGGGCCAAAGTAGAGTGTTGAATGTCATGGACTGCTCAGCCACTAGGGTTCCATCCTTAAGCATCACATGTTGCCACCCACAGCCAGCAGGTGGTCTCATTGGGGGAGGATTTTTTCCTCTCTGCAGAGGTGTAGTCAATGTATTCTTCTGTCCCAGCTGATAGAGGGGTTGCAAATACAAGGCTTGCACTTCAACTTCCAATTTGTGAATGCCAGTGATATATTTCAAATATACAACAGAATTGATTCATGGAGCATTGATTATTATGATATAACTATGACAGTTGATTCTCACTTCGTAACAGCTTGTAGGAGAAGTAAAAATTGGCTGTTGTAATTGATATCAACCTCAGTGGGTCATTAATGCCGATAAAGTTTTGAAATAAATCAATTCTTAATGGATATACAATTTTTTTATAAATACATTTTTCTATTTAACCCATAGATGGGACCCTAACAGGTACTACCACTCCGGGTCAGAGTGGACTAGGAAGCAATGGTGATGAATGGTGCTTCACATTCCCCAAACCTCCAAAACTGGAACCTCACCATCTTAACGTCATTCCCAGGACATGTAGACCCGCAGCCACCACCTTCAGCACCCATATGATAAAAAGGGGTTGGGACTTGCCATAAGGGCAATAGGGTTGGGAAAATCATATAGGTACTAGGGCTTGACGTGACCAGCCGATGTTGTAATTGAAATAAAATTATCGCAAAATTATACACAAACACAATAAAATGAAATTGAACTGATACCTGAAGCCAAAATTTTAATACAATTAAATTACACCGGCAATAAGAAGTGTTTTAACAACTCATTTATTTGTGAAATCTAAAATATTGCAAAATATCAAATACAGTAGTCATTTACTGAGCTTAGCATCATTATAATCATCATCATCATCCTGTTGTGCTGACAGCACGGATTCCCATGACTCTCTCTCTCTCACCACCCATCCTTATCGGTCATCTCTCCTGACAAGTCCTCCTCCTCACAACATCCAGTATTTGCAGGGCTGATCAATGTAAGTCTTTGCTGATGGCCCACTCTGGTGTGTCCAAGTATAGTAGTCCAAAGAGAAGGTCACTTATGAATTTGTGCTTACTTTTCTAGCAATGTCCAGCATGTCTTGTTCATCTTACTTGGATAGTTTGTGTTATAAGAGGTCAAAGGTTTACAAAGTGATATATGATTGCTGAATTCAAAAATACCATTCATTGTGTTTAGTCAGGTCTGGTTTTTAAGATGTGCTTGAAAAGCTGTGCAGCTGCTTTTTTGTGGGGTGCTGCTTCCAGAATTTGTTAAAGACTGAATATTCTTGTGGCGTTCCCATCTAGCATCTTTACTCAGCATTTTGTGAGAATCCAAGTGGTGCATTGATATGGCTACAGCTTAGAAGAATTCTCTCTTTGTCTTACAGAGAGATTAGATTTCTATGTGATTGATAACACTGGCTTGCACTGTTTTCAATGTCAAATATGTAATAGATGATTTTAAGGCAGTTTTTTATGCTGAATCCAAAAATTATACTCAATTTTTCTCATTAGATCAATTTTTTAAGATGCAAGCTCTTACTTGAAATGTATAGAACAGTATTATAACTGTAACATGCAGAGAGTCCACAGATTTTTTAATTAGTGTTGTTATTATTATATACAACTTCTTCAAGGACATCTTAAAAACCAGACCTGACTAAACATAATGAATGATATTTTTGAATTCAGCATAAAATGGCAATCATGTATCACTTGATAAACCTTTGACCACTGGAAAAACATTTTTGACACAGGTCAGTGTAATCTGTCTATAACAGCCCATGCCTTTCCTATGCATATATTGACATCACTTTCTGTAGATGAGATATTACTACCTAGGTAAATGAGCAGGTCTACTAGTTTCATAAGCTTATTATCCAGTGTTTAAAACATGAACTCCATTTTTATGTTTCACTGTTTTTACTGCCTCATCTAGGCTATGCAGCAGTGGTTTGGCTTGTGCAGGTATATTTGCAAGAAGTGCTAGATCATCAGCATAATCCACATCTGTAACAGTTTCTGGAAGTGTGGAATACTCTTTCATTGCCATTACTCTTAGCTCCACTCTGACTCAGAATGGTAGTACCTGTTAGAATCTCATCTATGGGTTAAATAAATTTGTTTTAAAATTATTCATATTCAATAGGAATACTTGATGCCATATAACTGTAAATTGGACGTGGTAATTGCATTTCACTTAGCGCTAATACTCTTGGGAAAGGTATGAATCCTACTCTCCCTCCAGCTATGGGTAAATAGTAGGGCAGGCTGGGCTCTTTAACCTTGGTTAGGCAACCAATCTAGGAGAAGGAAAACTCTGAATTCAAACCTGTTAAACTCCGCTTAAGAAATTGACCTTGTGTCACATCCTGCTTGTGCGGAGGAGTTGGTAAATATATATAACTGTAAATTGTTTGTATAAAGAATGAAGCAATAATTGTTTACTAAGCATTATTATTAGTTACTTGAAAATAGTTACGTGACTGTATGCAAGTAAAATTACTATTACTAAATAGAATTAATTACTTGAAACCATACGATTATTAGTCTTAGATGGGAATACATGAAACAATACAATTGTGTACAAATTATTTGCATTAGATAAGAATACTTGATATCATATAACTGTGAGCAAAATCTTTTAAGTAGCAACTACACAACAAATACAAATATAAATATACAATGAATGCAATTCCCCAACCTACAGGCATAAAATAACCCCTTGCAGGTTGACATACCATTAAAATCAAACAAGCAATCAAGCAAATATGGAGAGAAAACTCACTACTTACTAGTAATTATTCAACAAGACAAGCTTGTTTTATTTGGATTTTTCAGACAATTGTCCTCATCTTTATTGTTATATACACAACGTTTAGGCTGATGTGTCCTCCGGCCTTCTTTAGGTGTTTTTTTGTCGAACTCGGGAGCCTTCACAGAACTTTAAACCCTTTATTCAATCCATAGGAGTAGACTGTTCTCACTCCGCTAACCATGATCGGGTAAAAGTGTTAAGCTATGTTATTATTGCCCTTGGCCAGGATTGAACCTGCAACCTACAGTTGATTATTATTAGAACTGTATTAACTCAAATCCTATACCCGTTGCATCATGTGTCCAATAAGACAAATTATCAGCCTCATCTAAAAAATTCAGACAAAAAGACAAGCATTTTACCAGGGGGCGGCCAAAATATTAAATAGTGTAGAACATCAGGGCATGAATATTTGAGGATTAAGATAAAAAATAACAATCACCCAGGAGCACTCTGACAGGAAGCACCCTCTGGGCATGCAGATAAAAAAAGCCCCTTTCTAACTGCCAAGAAAATCACTCAGTCAGTCCAAACACAGACCATACTGGGAACACACGTTATTGAGTGGGTCAGCAGATAATCTCCACTCCAAGAAATGGCTATGAACCTAAGAATAAAGTCTGGCCCTTAAAAGTATTTTTTTGTCTTTGTCTCTTCTTTTCTCTTCCTTAATTCCTTTTCAGCCTGACAACCCACAAGAAGAAAGAACCACAAATAATGGGGTTTAAAAGAAACTAGAGAATATGTACCAAAAACAACCAATAAGCCTGAACCCACATAAAACAACAACACCTTACCCCATAAATGTCTCACTTTGTTGGCAATCTAGACTCACAGACCATTACTGTTCTGACATTTGTATTGTGACCTTTTGGTGTACTAAGGTAAACTTAGTAAATATCATAGTGGAGTGTTGGCTAGTAAGCAAGTCTGTTGTGAGGTCAGTCCCACTGGATACTAAACATTGGTGGCCTTGTGAATTAACCTTATTAAATACTTAGGTGACTTTTCTTTGACTGAAGAATTAGTCATATCTGAGCAGAGGAAGCCAGAATTTCCCAGGATAAATATAAGATACTCAAACATATTTTGTCAAACAAAAATTCATTGTATTTGATTTCAATAGGATTCACTTTCTATCTTACTAATTTTCTTACAAAATGTCCCTGTAGAAATGTCAGTTTTATTTACTTTCTGGATGAAGCAGACCTTCCCAATCAGTTTTAAGCTAAAATGTTCTGGGCACTTCCAAGAGCAAAGGATGAGTATTTGATTTATAGCCAAAACCATCAATTCATAGAATAAATCTTATTTATTAACAATGTCTCTATGAAAATCTGAGTTAGATTTGCCTCAAAACAACCTATGTTATTAGTGCATTTGAATTCCTGCAATGTGTCTTATATATCACTAAGAAATAAAGGTTTACATGATTTATAGTTTGGTTAATTTGCATACTGGTTTTAACAAAACCGGGTTTAATAAATAATCACTTGGTGTTATTGATCTGTAATATTATTGTTTTATTCTCCAATGTATTAAAATCAATCCTATGAATGATTTTATATAGAAACCAATTAAAATAAGTAATCTTTTTATATGCATTCTTATTTAATTTTGTTGGTCTTTCTAATTCAATATATTTCCTTACATTAAAAATTAAATATTTATGCCTAGAGGTCTCATATTCTTGCTAGTCTGATTAATTTTTATTGAATTTTCAGGCCCACTTCTAAAAGGTTACTCTTGCATATGCCAGTTTTATTTGTTTTCTGAACAAATAAGACCTTCCTGATCAATTTTAAGGGCAGCACTCATAGCATAACAGTTATTGTCGTAGTAATAGACTCAGCTACCCAAGTTCAAATCCTGAACAAGGCTTTTTTGCATTTCACATAGAGCTAATACCATTAGGATAGGTATGAATCCAACGATTCTCCCCCAACTATGGGTAAATAATAGGGTAGACTGGGCTCTTTAACCTTGGCATGGCAACTGGTCTAGGAGAAAGAAAACTCTGAATTCAAACCAGCTGTAGACCTGGAGAGAGATGTTCTCCATCAGGTTATTCCAGACCAAGACACACTACTGAAATTTGGTCAGTGAGAGAACTCTCTTTTCCAGTTAGCATAGAGAGATGTGTGGGGATTAAAATAAAATAAAAATTAAAAAAACAACAACAAACTCCCATGAGCCTTCACTAGAAGAACCCTCCACACATGTGCAAGAAAAAGGACCCACTTCCAACTTAATATCTCAGCCAATCGAGTTTCGGCCTTAACTGGGTTTGGTTGCTCTTACTAGCCAGGGAGATATTCCCTTGCCACAGGCGACTAAGACCAGTCAATAAAGCCAAAGTCATAAAACCACCTTCTGCCTTTGTCTCTTTCCTTTAGTTCCTTGAATTCCTTCCTTTTCAGTACGACCACCAAATGAGATGTGTTTAGAGCAAAAAGCCTAAGACCACGCACCAAGAATATCCAGCTACCTTTTAAACCTTTAAAACACCCAAAACCTCTTACCACCCCATAGATGACGGGACATCCAAGTTCCTGTTCTTTGCAGCCCTGACCCCCCAGCTGTGGTCATGTTTTTGATTAAATTAAAATATCCTACAATCACTCCTAGAAAAGAAGCAAAGATGTGACGACCATGTTAAGATATCTCGTTTTTTTTATTGATAAGAGAAAGAAGCCTTGTGGAGGCATTTTAGGCAGTCATGATCATGCAAGAAACTCTAAGTAGAGAAAGAAATCTTATATATGCATACTTTTGGAGGTGCGTGGTCTAATGGTTAGAGTCGTACGAAATGGACTCGTCAACGCGAGTTCAATTCCTGGACGAAGCTGTTGGCATTTCACATAGTGCTAATACCCTTGGGAAAGGTATGAATCCAATTCTCCCTCCAGCTATGGGTAAATAGTAGGGCAGACTAGGCTCTTTAACCTTGATTAGGCAACCAGTCTAGGAGAAGGAAAACTCTGAATTCAAACCTGTTAAACTTTGCTTAAGAAATTGACCTTGTGTCGCATCCTGCTCGTGCGGAGGGTTGGTAAATATATATATATATATATATGCATACTTTTCATTTCTTAAAGACCTTAGCAAAGTATAAAAAGCATTCTCTAATCTTGGCTGGACACCTTATGGTTCCTAGTTCAATACCAGCCCTCACCAGCTCAGTGTATGAGTAGCACAGGGATCTGTGCAATAAAGTGAGGAGCTGATGGTAGGTGTGGTGCTACACCTCAGATGCTGAAAAACAATCTCCTTGGTCTAGTGCTAATGAGAAGGGGATAGACTCCCTCGCTGTCTGGCTGATACCGACTTTAGGCCACCCTGACAACTTTACTTTTACTTTTTACTATGTTATAAAATGCATATCAGTGGCCTAGAGAGGAATATTGAGATATACAGATTTGTCTAAGATCAATCGATAATAATTTCCATATTGACTCAAACTTTAAGTAGAAAATATATAAAATAGCTTTTGCTCTCAGCATTTTAAACTGATAAATTACAGAAAGAAAAATTTCAAAACACTTATGATATATCCGGGTTAAGGGATATATTCTGAAGTTGGTATTTGGTATATTATCACAGTAGTAATTGGTATGTCGAATAGCAATCCGTCTGCCGAGCAGTCATGGTGTCGTCTAGCAAGTAAGTTTAGCTTGTAGACATTAGGTATAGGACCAACACAGTGTCGACTATTTATACATGACACTGTCCAATCAGATTATAGTGAGGGGGTACCAAGGTATTTATATATTTATTATATCAACTTACAAAAACAACTCCTTTTTATCTTAACTCATAGTGTAGGCCAGTGTGTAGTATGATAGATCCTCGTGTGGATATATATACACAAAAACAATTCACAAGAAATTAATAAGAACAATTTCATTGCCTGTGCAAACTTAGAGAGAATGATTGAAACATGACAATTTGATACAAGAAAAAAAACTATAAAGCAGACGTCAATAAGCTGTGTGTATAAATATATTGTAGTATCTGTTTTATTTGTATGTTGTGATGTTATTTCAATGATAACTTTCACTCAGTATTAATATGTAAAAGGAAATTTATTATGTATTTATACACACAGCTTATTGATGTCTGCTTCTGGTATGTATCAATGTTTATACTAGCATTCCGCGCATGCGTACTGCTTTTCAATGTTCACTCAATCCACGGTTGAAGGGAGGTAACTTATCATATTATAACAAGTTGTATGAGTGAAATGTCCTAATATGAAAGGAAGAGTATTTAGTAAATTGAAGAGTCCTTGATATGTGTAGTTGATAAAGAATTAAAATGGTCAATAAAGACTTATATGTTAAGCAGGTTATTGTGTGTCAGTGCGATACAATGTTATTGGGGGGCTCAAAGGTCTCCTATCCATAATGGACAGGTTGGATCTGTCTCATGGCATTGTCAATGTTGAAAGAAAAAGAGTTTGACTTTAGCACTTTTTTTTTTTTGTATTACATTAGCCATGCCACCTAGTTGCTATGAGCCAACACAGGGGGTAATTAACTTCTCCTTTTATCTTACTGCTCACTACGCCACCAAACAGCAACTTACAACTGACCATGAGAACTCAGCTAGCTGACAAATTAATCGCGTGATCCCAGGGCCCATCCCCCCAGGCAACACCTGCACCCAAGGCTGTTTATTGCCTGGTGCCTGAAGTGCCCCAAAGGGTGAATGCTGACAGGATCCATGCATCTTTTGCGTTGGTCATTGCATGAGCTTCGGTTTATGCGTGGCTTCCCACGTTAAAAAAACTGAGCCTGATATTTTTTTCCTGAGCCAGTCAATATCGTGTGTTCCCAGTAAGGTCTGCCTTGAAATGGCAAGGGGTTCTTTTTGACGCCAAGGAGGGGGCTTTATTTCTGCACATGCCCAGAGGGTACTTACTGTCTGAGGGTTCCTGGGAGATTGTTATTTTTCATTTTATTTTACTTTCATCTTAATCCCCACAGACATGAAAAGGGGGCTATAAGTTTGTCTTGCTGGTCGGCGGAGAAATTTTCAGCTAAATGCCTACTTTATATGATTAAAAATAAGATAAAGATTTAGCTCAGCTAAATTTAAGGACACACCATAGCAGTTTAGTTTAGCATTAAATCTAATCCCTCTCTAAAAAAAAAAAATGGAAATTTTTATTAATTTTCCAAAACTAATACGCTGAAGACATGCTCCAGGATCCCGTCGATAACCATATAAAATTTAGTGGCAATAGCTTGAAGATATCTGTAATTAAACAATGATAGACAAAAGAAAGACTGCCCTGTCGGTGGGGCGTTAGAATGTACCGACTGCACCTCTACAGAGGGGTAAGACTCCCCCAATGGGGCCACCTGTTGGCCATGGGTGGCGACCTGTGATGCTTAATGATAGAGCCCAGGTGGATGAGCAGTTCATGACATGCAATACTCCACTTTGGCCCTATCTTGGGCTAGACAGGCAGTCGGAGAGGCCCCCTCTGATCAATCAGCTGGTCACGTCAAACCCTAGCACCTATATGATTTTCCCAACCCTATTGCCCTTATGGCAAGCCCCAACACCTTTTTATCATATGGGTGCTAGAAGGCGGTGGCTGCGGGTCTACATGTCCTGGGAATGACGTTAAACTCTATCTGATGGTGAGGTTCCAGTTTTGGAGGTTTGGGGAATGTGGAGCACCCCTTCATCACCATTGCTCCCTGGTCCACTCTGACCCGGAGTGGTAGTACCTGTTAGGGTCCCATCTATGGGTTAAATAGAAAAATGTATTTATAAAAAAATTGTATTATCCATTAAGAATTGATTTATTTCAAAACTTTATCGGCATTAAATGACTCACTGAGGTTGATATGCCGTAAAACAAAACAAACCAAAAAAAAAAAACAAAAGAAAGAGACATAATTTTGGTCTCAGTCAGTAGAGTGTCCGGATGATAACCTCAAGGTTCCTAGTTTGATACTGACCCTTGCCAACTCAGCATATGAGTAGCACAGGGATCTGTGCAGTACAGTGAGGAGCTGATGGTAGGTGTGGTGCTCCATCTCAGACGCTAGTGAAAAGGGGATAGACTTCCTCGCAGTCTGGCTGATACCAACTTTAGGCTACCACAACAACTTTTTTTTATAGTAAGATGTAATTTCCTAGATATCAATACTTGTGTTCTTTAATTGTACAACCGTTATCATTTTGCAATACCTTCATTTTTTTAAAAATGAGACCGTCCAAATCATCAAAGATGAAATGCATAAATGTAAATCCTGATTATTTGGTGTTGCTTATCCGCCGAATCCACCACCTCCGCGAAATAATGGACCATTCCGTTTTTATTAGAAAGAAAGAAAGGGAAGAAAAGGGACATGCTACTCAGAAAATATATAATAATAGGGTAGTTGAAAGATAGAGATAGGAGGTAACCGCGCGGAAGCGATAACGCTATTCTGTTTCAATCGAACATAATGAAAAGATGAAAAGAAGGTTAGAAAGAAAAAAAAAGTGAAAGCTAGTTAAATCAAGATTATTATACTTTTTACATATTGAATTATTTTAGCAATTGCTCTTAAGTATAAAAATATCAAACGTTAATGTAATAATTAAATTTATCATACTGTGGTATATCCACAGGTCCTGCTGTTTAATATCAATCCTGGAAAGAAATCTAAAAATAAATCTCGTTTCCCCTTACCAGGAAGTTGGTAGCAGCTGTTAAATCTGCCGCCCAATGAATTACCACGTGTTGAGTGGTGGTTCACTTCCTCTTTTTCTATCGCTTAACTTTTAGTGTTGTTCTTTAAAACCACGGCAAAAACAAAAAGAACTTTACACCGAAATAATGATTCTTTTAATTTATTTATGTCTTCTTGTTTCATCTTTTGGTTTGGGTTATTCTCAGCCCAACTTTATCATCATGTTGATGGACGATGTAAGTAATTCATTAATTTACTGGCTCGAAAAAAAAAAACAAAAAAAAAAAAAATGTGATGAAAATAAGAACTTTACCCAATGTTGTTGTCAAGTCTAACAAAACCGGGATGGTTCTTTTAGTTATTTTAGAGCAATATAGGGGGAGAGGCTAGATTTTATTTGACTTGACTATGGCAATATATATATTAAAAGAATAGATTTTTAGTTAAATTACTTTCAACCATTTTTGTTTAATCGTTAACTCTCTAACGCAAGGAAAACAAAACGTTGTTTTATTTTGATTTTTTAAAATGAAATTCTCCCACCAGTTCTTCAACTATTTGTATTGTTTCGCAATTAATTCACTGGGAATAGCCGGTGTTAAGTAAGTTTCTGTTTTTAATCGTAAAATCGAAAATTTTATGACTAAATTGGTTTTTTTTGTTTGTTTTTTATTTTATTTTATTTTTTATTATTGAAATGTTATGTTTATTTACATATTTTTTGTAGAACGCTTCGCTTTATAATAACTCATAAAAATTAAGTGGGATTTGTCTACTACTGTTAACCGTACAGTACACACACAAGTTAGGATCAACAGAAAATTCCCCGGGTGGGGGATCTTTTAATTGTAATATCCTTGCAGCATTTGTACAATATCACAGTTGTGGTCTTATTAATTTTCTTTCTTCCAAAACATTTCTTACTGCTACCAAAACTGTTTCATCCCTCTCTTTTATTTGCTTGATTACAAAAACTTGTGGTTTCTTCTTTACGCCTGAAAGAAATTGTTTTAATTAGCTATACCCAAAATTGGCCTAAAAGGCGTTTTTGACAAAATGACTTTAGCCCCCACTACAAAAAACAATTTACCAAAAATCAGGGAATTGTCAGATTTTAATGAAATTTTCAGTGTTTATTTATCAATGAATGATCTTTATAATGCATTATTTATTTTATTTAAAAACTTACTCATTTTTTTCAGGTCACTTAATTTTGAACCCCCCGTATGTTGGGGGTGTAACATTTTGTTCGAGTTGGTCTTATAGTTTTCTAATTACAGTATAAATAAAGAGATAAAAGACCGAAGTTATGAATAGAAACAACAAAATTTTACGGTGGCGTTTCTATGAGAAAATAAGTACCGAAAATCGATAAATAAAATGTAAAAAAATAATAAATAATTAATTTTTCGGAGATTTCTTTTTTACTCATTTCGATAATTATTTAATTGGCTATTATCTTATAAAAGAAAAAATTATAGATCGAAATTTTTTCTGCTTAAAAAGTGTGTGTGTGGGGGGGGGGTACATTTTCAATAGAGTTTTTCTTCAAAAAGTATACTTTGATGTAATAAAATAAGGTTTGCATTAAATAGATATTTATTTTTAGAATCTAAAATATAACATTTTAAATTTAACATCAGGCTTTTCATATTTTAAATGAATTTTATATATTAATTTTTCATAGTAAAAATACTAAATTAAAGTTTTGAAATGAAATAACTGATACATTATAAAATTAATTAATTGATAAATCAATACTGAAAATTTCATTAAAATCGGATAATTACCTGATTTTTGGTAATTTTTTTGCAATCGCGAATGTTACATTCAAATTGTAAACAAGCACTTTAAAACCATTGAAAAAGAGACAGAATGGCGGATCGCGTCGAAATTAACCAAAACAAATCATTTTAAATCTATTAAAAATAAACTGCATATGTAATGATATTTTTCTTTTTTTAATGATGGTCATTATGTTACTACTTATCATTTTAGACAAAAGTTTGACCTTAAATAATAGATTTAATTAATTTTAATTCGTTTTTAAAAACCTAGCAGACGATTTTTTTGGGTATGCCTAATTAATATTGTGATTTTTAAAATTGAGAAAAAAAGTATCCTTTATTTTTGTTTTTAACGTTTTATTTGTGGCTAAACTTCGGTCGGAAAATTAGGGTGACCACAAATTTTGTAATAAAACTGTTAATTTTAACTGGTTGGGGTTGGGGTTTAGGGTTAGTTTAAAATGGGAAAATAAATAAATAATTTGGGTTCTGTTTTTTCTGGGTCACCCTGTACTATGTTTTAATTTTCCGACCGATTTGCAAGTTTAGCCTTATTTGTTTTGTTTAGTTGATAAAAAATAGACCAATGAAAGAAATTGATTTATTTTCATAAAAACTAAAATACTGAAATTATGTCCTTTTTTAATGCGTAACAATGGGACTATAACTAAGATTTTTTTTTTTTTGAAAATGTGAGGGTTGAGAGGAAATTTCGGTGGGTGTCAGCAGTGAAAGAAGGTCAGGATAAGTTACATAAAAAAAAACGATTAGGTCAAAACTGGACCAAAACTAACAAAATACTGGCCTCGATAACTTAACTGATTTAAGAGCTTTAGCTTCAATGAAGTAAAATACCCCACCTCAGGCAGCACCTGGTCCTCGTCTAAAATGGGGTAAGGCTGGGTTTATTGCTTGGTGCCTGAGGCGCCCCAAAAAAGGAATGCTGACGGAAACTATGCACTTTTTACACTTGCCATCGCATGAGCTTCGGTTTGTGCGTGGTTCCCCACATTAAAAAGACGCCAGGTTAGGTATATCCAATTTGTCGAAAAACTGTGTTTTTACAAAACAAATTTTATTTAAAATTTATTTTATTTCAAAACTTACTGATTTTTTTCAGGTCACTTAACTTTGACCCCCCCCCCTTATTTTGGGGGCGCAATATATCGGTTGGGTTATATATGATTGATACTTTTTTCTGCATAAATAAAAAGACAAAAGATCAAAGGCTGGAATAGAAGAAAAAAAAATTGAATGAATCTGCTTGGGTAGTAAATAAGTACCAAAAATCGGAAAATAAAATAAAAACTAAAAAAATAATTTTTGGAGATTTTTTTTTTTTTGCTCATTTCGATAATTATTTAATTGGCTATTGTCTTATAAAAGGAAAAATATATACATCAATATTTGTTCCGTTTAAAAGTACAGTAAATTTCCAGTACAGTTTTCAGCCAAAAATATGGGTGATTGATACTAAAGTAAAGTAGTTATTAAAAGAATATTTTTTTAGAATCTAATATGATTTTTTAAATTTAATATCATGCTGCTCATATTTTAAATGAATTTTATATATTAATTTATCATAGCAGAAATACCTAATTAAAGTTTTGAAATAAAATAACTGATGCATTATAAAATTCATTAATTGATAAATCAATGCTGAGATTTTCATTAAAATCAAATAATTCCCTGATTTTTGGTCAATTTTTTTCTGTTAAATTTATTTTGTAAACATGGATTTTACGACATTTTAAACAGCGTTTGGCCATATGCCAAATTGCATAGATGAGAAACTGTCAGTAGCCAAGTGGCATTAACTTCATATCCACACTACCCTAACTATATATATATATATATATATATATGAGAGGTATCCAAAACTTGGTGTAAGGGATGATTCTATATGTGATTTCTAAGATACACTGTATTATTATTGTATGATCCAGTATGTATAAATACAGTGAATCTTTAAATCACTAAAGAGAGCTCAATGTATAATAAACTTTTTAGATTATATACAGAGCAATATTTATCTTAGAAAGAAGGAAAAAAAAAACCAATTCAAATAATAATTTATTGATGAAATTGGGGAGCTATATTAAATCAACTTAGATTTATATAGGCCCCAATCAAATAAATTTATTATGGAATTAGTTTTAAATATATATATATATATATATATATATATATATATATATATATACAATTAACTTTTGTTTCAGTTTCAATACTAGTATCTAGAGGTGTACTTATTTATGGATCATACTGCATTTAAATGCATCTTGGTGAGTAGTTCAACATCAAATCTCTAAACTGTGCAAGTCTCTTTGTTCTCTACCTTGTAGAAAATATATAAAATTTAAATTAAAGTTTTGAAATGAAATAACTGACGCATTATAAAATTCATTAATTGATGAATCAATGCTGAGATTTTCATTAAAATCAAATAATTCCCTGATTTTTGGTAAATTTTTTCTATGTTAAATTTATTTTGTAAACATGGATTTTACGACATTTTAAAAAGCGTTTGGCCATATGCCAAATTGCATAGATGAGAAACTGTCAATAACCAAGTGATGTTGACTTCATGTCCACACTACCCTTAGATATATATATATATATATATATATATACACACACACACACAATTCAACTTTTGGTTTCAGTTTCAATACTAGTATCTAGTAAGTAAAGTAAAGTCGATGGGGCAGCCTAAAGTCGGTATCAGCCAATCAGCGAGGGAGTCTATCCCCTTTTCAATAGGACTAGACCAAGTAGATTGTTTTAGCATGAAGTGGAGCACCACACCTACCATCAGCTCCTTACTTTACCACACAGATCCATGTGCTACTCATACACTGAGTTGGCAAGGACCGGTATCAAACTAGGAACCTTGTGGTTTCTAGCCGAACGCTCTACTGACTGAGCTAACCCGGTCCCTTAGTTGTACTTATTTATGGACCATACTGCATTTAAATGCATCTTGGTGAGTAGTTCAATATTAAATCTCTAAACTGCACAAGTCTCTTTGTTCTCTACCTCGTAGAAAATATATAAAATTTAAGTTGAACACAGCAAAAGCTAAATTTGTTGCTACAAGGTCATAGACGCCACAAAACTTTTATGCATACCAATACCTACAAATAGAAAATTATAGATAAAATACTTGTTAACCTTAAATCTTAAAGAAATCAAGATTAAGATTATATTTAACAAAAATAACAGATATAAAAGATAGCCAAACCTATTTTCTTTGTCTCTCTCTCTCTCTCTCTCTCTCTCTCTCTCTCTTCTGTTGACTTTTAAACTGTGATAAAATTCACTTGTTGTGGGAAGTATTCATTTACCGTTTTGAGATAGGGGTTTGGGGGTGTGGGGGTAAATAAAAATCCCCAAAGAGATAGTCGTTTTGTTATGCTGTCATTGAAATAGATTTGGTGTCCAGTCAAAATGACAAGACTTGTTTAGCAATTATTCTTATTTGCTCATCACACAGGATAACAACCTGCCACTTAAAGCAGAGACCCCCAAGTTGCAGGAGACGGTACTAATCCGCTTCTGTCACTTGCTAGGATTTCATACCATCAAAACTTGGGTCTCCTCCTCCTCCTCCTCCTCCTCCTTCTCTATTGAAATGAGGTTCATTTTAGAGATTTCTTCCATTGGTTATGATGTCACCTTTTAAGTAATAACATATCTTTGACATTGTATGGCGCTTTCCTGTCCGGAAAGATTGACGGGGCCCTACATACTGATAACCTCCTTCCCTACAAACTTTCTTTTAGTCCCCAGACATTGTGACGATTTGACAAGTTCCTTGATAAAACCGTCTGCTTTAAAGTTTTACATCTTCCTCTCTCTCAATTCCACCATTTTTGTTTACTCCTAAATTGGTTTAATTCATACGATTCTCCTTGTAACTTTTTTTTTTTAAGCAGAACAAAATTTGTTTTAGATTTTGACTAAAGAATAACATTTATTTGCTTTCTACAAAAGATGAAAGTAATTGAAAAGCATTCTGATTTAATAAAGTATAGAAAATAATTAGATAATAATTTGGGTTCTGTTTTTTCTGGGTCACCCTGTAATATGTTTTAATTTTCCGACCGATTTGCAAGTTTAGCCTTATTTGTTTTGTTGATAAAAAATAGACCAATGAAAGTTATTAATTTATTTTGATAAAAACTAAAATACTGAAATTATGTCCTTTTTTTTTTAATGTGTAACAATGGGACCATAACTAAGTTTAGTATAGAAAATCATTTGCACTATTTGTTGGTTATGTTAGCTGCTTTGATGTGTGAATTTCATATGGGAAAAAAAATTAAATTGTATCTAAGTGGGTTTTTTTTTGGGGGGGGGCTCAGTTGGTAGAGCGTCGAACTAGGAACCACAAAGTTCCAGGTTCTATACCAGCCCTCACCAACTCAGCATATGAGTAGCACAGGAATCTGTGCGGTAAAGTGAGGATCTGATGGTAGGTGTGGCGCTCCACCTCAGATGCCAAAAAACAATCTTCTTGGTCTAGCGCTAGTAAAAAGAAGATAAACTCCCTCGCTGTCTGGCTGATACCGACTTTAGGCCACCCCAACGATTTTACTATTTTTTTTTTACATCTTGTGACATTATGACAGGAATCTATGCGATAAAGTGAGGATCTGATGGTAGGTGTGGCGCTCCAACTCAGATGCCAAAAAAAATCTTTTGGTCTAGCGCTAGTAAAAAGAAGATAGACTCCCTCGCTGTCTGGCTGAGACCGACTTTAGGCCACCCCAACGATTTTACTTTCTTTTTTTTTTTTTTACATCTTGTGACATTATGACAGGCAATGTAACGTGGTTATATTCACAACTTAGAGCAAGCTAAATGAACCTTTTTTAATTACACCAAAGTCAATTGTTAATCCTCCTTCCCCCCAAAAAAAGCAATGGTATATGTATAAGAAGATTGTAAAAGGATTCCTTTGTTTTTCTATTGGAGGAATAAACGATTGATTTGAATGAGTGATACTTCCAATGAAACCAATTGAATACAACAATCAAAGAAACATGTTCAGAATAAAAGAAAAAGCATTATACAAAATTGGTTTAAAATTTATTAAGACTAAAGCTCTATTTAACAAGACAGGAAGGAGAATAAAAACATTCATTTTCTTCAAAATAATCTCTTTAGCATTCAATGCACTTATTCCAGCAAGTTTTTCATGGGTCGAAGCACCTCCACTTTTGACATAGTGTAATGCTGTGTCGTTATTTCTTTTTAATTTCTGTGTTCTCAAATCTTAACCTTGTGATGAATTTTCATTTGGGGAAACGAGTTGCATGCTATTCAGTCTGGTGGGTGTAGAAGGGGCTGCACTTGCACAATCTTGTATTTCACCAAAAACATTCCTTTCAAAATGTATGAAGTCTTTTTAAAAAAATTGGCACTGACTTGTCTAGACTACATAACTTTATTTTATATTATATATATATATATATATATATATAAATTAGCAAGATATATGCTTTTATTGTAATGAAATATATTAAATTTGAAAGACTAATAAAATTAAATAAAAGATTACATTTGATTGAATTATATTTTAATTAGTTTCTATATAAAATTATTCATAGGATTGATTTTAATAAGTAGGACAATAAAAAATAATATTAGAGATCAATAACACCAAGTAATTATTTATTAAATTGGTTTTATTAAAACCAGTATGCAAATTAACCACATCATATGTTATGTAAATCTTTATTTCATAAGACACATTGTAGGATTTTAAACACACTAATACATAGGCTAAAATCTAAGGTAAATGTAACTCAGATTTTCATGGAAATAATTGTTAATAAATAATATTTATTCTATACTATACATTAATGATTTTGACTATAAATCGAATATTCATTGATAAACCTACGCAATTCCTGAGGGTATTGTGACATAAGCAGTGATGTAGTTACAGACACAGACCCCGAATCTCCATTATAATAAGATATATATATATACACACACACACACACCAACCACTCCACAAGCAGGGTGTGACACAAGGTCAATTTCTTAAGTGGAGTTTAACAGGTTTGAATTCAAAGTTTTCCTTCTCCTAGACTGGTTGCCTAACCAATGTTAAAGAACCCAGTCCACCCTACTATTTACCACTAGCTTTAGGAGAATAGATAGATTTATACCTTTCCCAAGAATATTAGTGCTATGTATAATGCAAACAGCTTTTTCTAGGATTTGAACTTGGGTCACAGTGTTCATTTTCTACATAACTTTTTATATAAGTTGCTCAGCTGTTCACAAATTTTCATTTATAATTCAAAGCTTTAGTCTCAATACTTTTTGATCACCCCTCATATTCCATCAAGATAAATGAGATAGCCTGTTTCAATTGACCGTGTCACATCCTGCATATATGGTAAATATATATAAATGTGATGCTTCTCGTTACACTTTTCAGATTGATGGGCATGCAAAAACAATGTTGCCATTATTTGAATGAGATCTTCATGAGTTCTTCAATCAATGCCTTGTTTGCTCAACAGTCAAACTATTCAAAAGGAATTCCCAGGTTGAATCATTGCTATGCTCTAATGAACAAGGTATACCTGAAGTAGGTTGCAGGGTACAACAGCCAAAACATTGTGTTTCTATATAACATGATAAAGATGAGGACAACAGTCTGAAAAATCAAAATAATACATGGATGAAATTGTTAGTTTTGGACTATCTGCTGGTACACTAAATCCATACTCATATTTATGGACTTTCCCAACATCAGCAGCATGCATTTCCGGTAGAATGGACCAATCAAAAACAAGCCCAGAAAAGCATTTGAGCCTTTAAGATCTTTTGCAATTGTCATCGAATCACTTGCTAATGGGATTTTCTGATTGAAGGAACTCTACAGGCAAGGAGATCTGCTACAAGGAGCTACATCCTTTTCTAC
Organism: Doryteuthis pealeii; assembly: GCA_023376005.1. Lineage (NCBI taxonomy): Eukaryota > Metazoa > Mollusca > Cephalopoda > Myopsida > Loliginidae > Doryteuthis > Doryteuthis pealeii. The sequence goes on along the minus strand of CM042142.1, from coordinate 60,904,465 downwards.
CTAAGATTTCAAGGAATACAACTAGATTCTCTGCTACAAGGAGCTACACTCTGATTATAGCTAGGATTTCCAAGTATACAACACTTTATATTACTGAAACTACACCCTTTTCTATCATTGGATTTACCAATAGGAGAACTAAACACCTAAAATGGCGACCAGAATTGTAACAGGTTATGGGCCCAGGATGAATCAAAATTTATTGATTTTTATTCCAATTTTGAACCAGAATCATAACAAAACTTGAGCTGAAGTTTTTGTTCCTCTTCTGTATTCACTTTTGGATTTCCATTTCTTCTGGTCTTTACAGAATTTATTAATGAAGAAACAAATGAAATTTTCTTGAAAGACTGCTAAAAGCACCCAGATAAGTTATGTGTGGGGAAAAAAAGATAAAAACCTTTGAGAAAAGATCGAATAATGAAGTCGTGTGAAAGATGACAGAAGATTATGGAACAATATGTCATTCAGTTTAGTTAATGCGGAAAATATGAAATTGTCTTTTATTTTCATTGAATGAAATGAATTCACTTTATTGATTATCAAATATTTCAATGTTTTATTTGTACGATCAGAACTATGACTGGAAGTAAAACTTTTATTATTCATTTAAAGAACTAAATGAACTTTGTTCTATCATTCATTTGTATATGAATGAATTTTTGAGATGAGGCTTGATAAATTGTTGGACTCATGGTGTAATTGGATATAAGGGTTGAGTTAATACAGTTTTAAGTGACAATCACCTGCAGACTGCAGGTTCAATCCTGGCCTAAAGTGATAAACATAGAATACTTAGCTTAATACTTTTACCCAGTCATTGTTAATGGAATGAGAACAGTCTATCCCAGTGGATTGAATAAAGGGTTCAGTTCGAAGTTCTTTGAAGGCTCACGAGTTCTACAAGAAGGTTCCTCAGTTCGAAAAAAAAAAAAAAAAAAAAAAAAATCACCAGAAGGCCAAGACATTGTATATATAACAATAAAGATGAGGACAATAATCCAAATCATCCATTTCTGTTTGGATATTATCTCCTACTTATTACCCATTAAAAAAATTCACTGATATAATCTGACAGAAAATAAAATTACAATATCTTGAATACATTTCAATTTATTCAACATTAAACATACAGGTACTACATGTATTTACTCAACCCCTCCGCATGATAAGACACAAGACCAATTTTAAAGCAAAGTTTAACAGGTTTGAATTCAACCCATAGCTGGGTGGATGAGAGGGTTCATACCTTTCCCAAAGGTATTAGTCCAAAAATTAACATAATAGCACTGGAAGATTCAAAGTGATAATACTTGAAGATAAAACTCTGACAAAGGTTGATAGACAAAACATTTTATATACAGCACAGAATAAACAGGGTACATAATACATAGAGGTGTACATAAACATACATACATAAGTTATATAAATACATATACAAGAGTAGAGATAATGACACATTCATGAATGGTAAAATACAAGATATTTAGGTATCAAAGAGATACCTAAATGTACATAATAACGTAGTTATGGATACATGACTAAAGGATAGTCATATATCGTATAAGAGACTTACTAGCAGTGAGTGGCCAGTGTTAAGGGCCGAAGCCCCAACGAGAAGGGAGTAGACCTAAGTCTAACCATAGTTTCTCATAGGTCGAGCAACAGGAAAAGAGAGAGAGAGACAAGTTCAAATCAGCCGCTTAAATACACCCGAGGCCCCTAGCGGGAACCAGCGAAACTAAACGGGCAGACAACTCTCCAGGCAAATACGAAAATAACTCCCACAGCGCAATTAGAGTTTGAACTTGGTTACTACAAACAATGTTGCAGTCCAGCATATTAGCCACTACACCATGGGACTCTCCCTTTTATTTTTGGTTTTAAATGCTGTGAAGTTTAGTACTAAATAATCTATTAATAATGGAGATTCGCTTCCGGTTTTTGTCTGTAGCAAAAACTACATCACTGCTTACATCACTATACCTGAAATCATCATAACATAGAATAAATATACTCAAAATTTGAGCATGCGACATTAGACAGTCTTCATTGTTTTTTAAAACAAGTTTTAATAGATACATCCCAGTATCAAATATTTATATATAGTTTGTTTTATTTTAATAGATATTCAAAGTTAATAGAACTTAGTTTCGATTTCAAATTGTTTTATTTTTTTTACTCCTTTAATAAATTTGATGATTTCATGATTTATGGTTCAAAATCTCCGACATTTCATTTTTAACTTCCACCTCCTCAAGCAATATCTTTCAAAAATTTATTTTTACATCGCCCGGAGGGTGTTTTTTTATTTTGCTAGTACTTAATAATATCCACTTTGATTGTATAATGTTCTACTAAAAATAAAATCTTGCTACCTTTAGCATAGGACTCTTTTTTTTTTCCATAAAAAAACAATTTCTGAGATGTTCTTAATTATGGGTAATACTATATGCGTATATGTATTGAGGAAGGCCCTCATGTAAATCGCTAATAAAACTTCCTGTTACCATAACAACAGGGTTTCTCATTCCTCTATAGTGATACCAAATTGCATGACCAATAGTCACATTGTTGTTTTATGATTATATTCTGAGAATAAGTAAATAAAAATCACATTTTATTATAATGGAGATTATGTGTCTGTCTATAACCAAAACTGTCACCACCAACGTCACAATTCCCTTAGTTATTAAATAATCATTATTTAATTAACATCTTATTTATTAACAACATCTCTTTTAAGGTCTAGCTAAGATAGATTTGCCTCAAAACAGCCCATATTATTGATGTGTTTAACATCCTGAAATGTGTGTTATGTATTATTAAGAAATAAATGTTTACATATATCATGGTGTGAATAATTTGCATACCGGTTTTAACAAAGTCGTGTTTAATAAATAATTACTTGGTGTTATTGATTTCTAATATTATTGTTTTATTCTCAAACATATTAAAAGCAATCCTATGTATAATTTTAAATTGAAATCAATTAGAATAAAGTAAAAATAAGTGTAATCTTTTTTGTGTTTGTATTTAATTTCATTAGTCTTTCTAATTCGATTTATTTAATCCTCTTCAACTTTAATACTTGTGCCTGGAGGTATCATATTTTTGTTAGCAAATAAAATATAAACATTTTTATATAAAAATATATGATATCTTTGAATTGAAATGTAGTTACAGAGCTGAAATCATTACCATTAGTTCAAGGGGGTTCCAAGCAGCATAAATGCCATCTGTACTTATTTGTTAGATATTCTCACCACCCAATATTGCTTTTAGAAAATATTAACAAAATGAACTCTACTGCAATGTTTTCTGGAGTGTAAAAATATCTGCCTTTTAAGGAGCTGATATTAAATAAAGTATCTGCGCACTCAAAAATTATTAGAAAGGGAGGACTTTGCTTTTACTTTGAAAATTGCCCCTAGGTAATGTTATTTCTATCACTCTTCTCTTGCTACTACAAGAACTTGTGCCACTTTTCCTATTTATTCCATTTATCCAAAGAGCATTATGCCAACCATCCCCCACCCCATACCGATATAACTCAAGAATAATGCCTCAAAGCTTTACATTCTTTGTCTCTTCACACCCAAGTAATTAGTAAAAGGACTTATTTTCTAAAATTCTCATTCCTTTCAAATGTTTGCGACAGCCAAGATTTCAAATCCGCTTTCAATGCCATAGTTTCGAGATAGTGATTTTTAAACAAATCCTACTACTTCTGTCCTCTAATACATTTGCATATATTAATATACATTTCATATACTAAATGTAACAACTATTATGGGACAAAGGTAGTATAGTAAAACTTTCATTCACTCTAATGATTCTACTGTACTTCACATAAATATTTGTACAAACAGAGGATTTATTTGTCTATATTTATGAGATGATGCTTGATATGAATAATTTTGATATTTCAGACTGTTTTAAGGCTACTGTAACCACAGGCTCTGTTTTGGTGTTTTTTTAATTACCTTAAAATAAGTCATGGCGGACCTAAACTTTCAGAACCCCCATCTAAAATTTTTGTTTTTAATTTTTTTTTTTCTTCTTTCAATGGATTATTATCGATTGCACACCAATCTATCAGACTGTGAAAAAAAATTCAAAAAAGTTCTTTATTTTTGGAGTTTTCAGGGGTGCTTAGTTCCCCGTAAAAGTTTATTGTAAATCGATCCCCCTTATCGGAACCGCTGAAAAAAAAAATGTATTTATTTATCTATTTATTTTTCCTTCAATGGATTATTATCGATTACACACCAATCTATCAGATTTTTACAATAAATTCTTGAAAGTTCTTTATTTTTTTAGTTTTCAGGGGTGCTCATTTCCCCGTATAAGTTTATAGTAAATCGATCCCCCATATCGGAACCGCTCGAAAGGAAACTGGCGCAAAGGTGTCAAAGTTAGGGTGGCCCAGAAAAAACAGAACTCAAATTATTTATTTATTTTCCCATTAAACTAACCTTAAACCCCAGGTCTGCCTAAGTCATCATCAGATGATAACTTTGAATTGAAATGTAGTTTCAGAGCAGAAATCATTGCCATTAGTTCAAGGTGCTCCAAGCAGCATAAATGCCATCAGACTTATTGACAGAAATGTGATATAGAAAAAATGAAATGGAAGAAAATTGTATATTCTGAAATAGAAATTTCAAAATGTCGTAAAGAATGCTATTACTTACCTAACCCTTTTAAAACAGATGATTTGTTTATAACGGGTGGCTAAACTTGTTTAATGTAAGTCGTTGGGGCGGCCTAATGTCGTATCAACCAATCAGCGAGGGAGTCTATCCCCTTTTCACTAGCGCTAGACCAAGGAGATTATCTTAGCTTCTGAGGTGGAGCGCCACACCTACCATCAGCTCCTTACTTTACCGCACAGATCCCTGTGCTACTCATACGCTGAGTCGGCGAGGACTGGTATCAAACTAGGAACCTGGTGGTTTCTAGCCGAATGCTCTACCAACTGAGCTAACCTGGCCTTATTGCTTAATGTAAGAGCCATAAATGATCAAGTTTAGATGTTTGAGAGCTGCAGTACATGAACAAAATTTACACAAATATTAAGGACAAGTATTAAAAAAAAACAAACATTGATTTTCACAAGTTCTCATTACAACAAGCTGCACATTTCTTGATCTGGATTCAAATAAAAATTTCTAGAATATTCAAATTATTGAAGTCAGTTAGTCTATTGTTGGTTTTAATCATCATCATCATCATGTCGCGCTATTAGCACGGATATCCATGACAATCTCTCGCCAACCCCTCCTATCATTCATTTTACTGCGCAGCACCTGCATCTTTGCTTAGTTGGTCAATGTAGGTCCTTGATCACTAGCATGTCCGTGTGTTGGCTTCCACAGAAGAACGTCACGCTCATCCTTGGCAGTGCCCGGCATGTCTTGTCCGTCTCACGCAGGTGGCCATATAGCTGTTTCCTCGTGGGGTGCTGCTTCCACGATTTATTCAGGACTGCACGCAGCATTCTTGTGCAGCTCCCGTCCAGCTATTCTTCGTTAGTCCAAGTGGTGCATCCGTACAGCAACACTGGCCCGCTTTAGCTCAGCGAGATCGGATTTCCATATTATTGATAATTTGTTTGTGGCCGACCACGCTTTCCTATTCGTTATTTACATCGCTTTCTGTGGATAAGATATTACTACCTAGGTATGTGAATTGTTCTACTGGCTTGTTGAGTGTGGTTAGAAACATATGTAATCGGAGTTTACATGAAGGCCAATATTATTTGCTGCCTTCTCTAGGCTATGCAGTAGTGAGTGTATCCGCAAGGAGTGCAAGGTCATCAGCGTAGTCCGCATCTGTGACTTTCTGTGCGGGATACTTTTTTAGTGTGAAGCCTTCTTCTTTTATGGTATCTAATGATGTTCGAAGTGCATAGTCTAAGCCTAGTGTATCTCCTTGTAGGACTCCAATGTCGAAGAAACAAGCGTAGAGCATCATTATAGCAGCAACAAGCCCGTATGCTAGTAGTATTTGTTCCATTTTCCCTCTGTGTATGGAATCAAATGCCTTGGAAAAGTCTACGAATAGTAGCGTTGCCTCTAGATTCTTTGCTCGAATCCCTTCTATGATTCGTCGTATATCACGGAATCCGTTTTGGCTAAGAATTTCTCTATTTCGGGTCGGATGGCATTATTCTTGGCTGCGATGTTATAGAGGGCAAATATAATTGATCATGTCGCTGAAATATCGAACTTTTAGTTTATTTAAGACTACAATGTCTATGAAGTGTTATTTACCATGAAGTCAGAAGTTTCTAGTCTTTCCATTTTTGTTTGGCTGTTTGTTTTAATAACAGCAGCTAACTAAGTACAACTCAAGCAGTGTCCAAGACAGCTGGTATAAATAGGAATCAAGAATGATCCATCCATGAATCTGGGTGATTTGGGTGATTCCATTCCTTGATTGGCTGCTTGACTGCTTGATTTGAATGACATTGTGGAGTCTTATATATACTTTGTCATTTTGCAGTGGACTTTGTAGCATTTGGGTTTGTATTTGAGTTACAAACATTTGTTGCCTTGTATTCCCAGTTTGATGGTAATTGGAAATTTAATTATTCTTCACGGAATTTTCTACAAGCTGCATATTAAAGGTCTGTAGAAATTTTTATCGAGCAATCAGTATTCAGCTGTCTTGCAAGTTGAATCTGATCTGCCCATCAGTGTTGTTAGGTAGTTTATATAGAGGTTTCGGTTGTTCCACTATGTACTTGAGCCAAGCTCATTTTCTTGGATTCTGATTGGCTGCTGGTTTTCAGTGTAGACGCTTTGATCATAATACCCATCATTATGTATTATGCTCCAGCAATGCAAGGACTGTATTGAGTTACAGTTTGCTTCCTTTTCTGCCAATTCAATGGTAATTGGAATCCCATTGTGATGGTGAGTATTGTATTGCTTCTACAGTATCAGTGCATAACTTCTACAAGGTCAAAGAGCTGAGCAAGCCACAGCTTGGCAACCTCTGGTTAAAAACAGAATATTATGCAGGAACCAAATTTTTATTGCAATTCACATAACAAGGCTTCATGCATTTAGACATGTTCTCTGGTTCCAAATGCTAAATTTCTGGAAATTGTTTTTAATAGAATTAAATTGTTAAATAACATTGTTTTTTGTCTTTCCTTCTAAAATTTTGTTCAGAATTGATCAAGGAGTTAAAAAAAAGTTACAGATACATGGGCTCTCTAGCAATATAATATGTAGAAAATAGAAAAACGCTTGCCAAAATACAGTTATGACTGGGTTTTTTAAAAATATATTTCCTAGCTCCTGTCAGTTTAAAAACACCTGTCATTGTTCAGACTATAATTTTTTCCATTTTTTGTATTGTCCTGACAAGGTTTAATATAAACCGAAACGTTTAAACGTTGACTTCACCATAAAAAATAAATTGATCTTTTTTTCGGAACACTGTTTTTCTATTTATTTTATTTATATATATGTATATTACCACAGTGTATGTTTAACACTATCTCATTTGATGTGACTGTAGTAAGCCAATATATACAGTATTATTAGGAGATTGCTTTGTGTGTGTGCATGCATCCACTCTTAAACGTTAACATATTTACCTAGGAAAATAACCAAATGACCTGTGTATACAATTATGCAATTTCAAATCACCAACACACAATTTTTTTGTCCATAATTTTTTTTTTTTTTTTTTTCAATTTCTCAAAATCTTTCTTTTCCTGCCTGATGATTGATCTGTTTAAATGAGCATGAAACCAAATCGTAGCAGATAAGTATCCATGCTATTAATATATACTAAAACCATATATATATATTTGTGTATGATTAAAAGTTGAGAAATAAAAGCGATAACTCACATAACTTCATCACCTCCACCTTTTCAATTTATATATACATAGCAGTTTCTGTCTCAAAATAAAATTCTGATGAAGCTTTGTTGATACACCAAAACGAAATATTAATTGAAATAAGTTGTTTGTGTGTTATCCGCTTTTATTCCTCAACTTTTAATCACATTTTTTTTTGGGGGGATTTTACCCAATCTGTTATTTCCTCATATATATATATATATATATATTCTTTTTTTTTCTTTTTCTTTTTTTGTAATAAGAATTCATAAAGATCATTGTCATCTTCCCCATTATGATAGTCGGTCACTGCTGTGCAAAGAGTTAATTTACATATTGGATGATTCGATCAGGGGAGATAAGCAGGAGAAGACAAAGATTTCTACTTTCACATCACCTGGACCATCTCAGCTCGGTGTCATTTCAAACTTTTGCCATCCGTCTGACTTCTTAATCTAAATGTTCTATTCGCAAATGGGTACCTTTCTGTATTCAAGTGTCACATTTAGTTTATCTTACATCTCTTCAACACAACCTGGTGTTATGGTTGTCGTAACAGTAGTACCAAAACTATTATGTTTAGTAGTAGTAATAATAACAGGAGTATTAGTAAAAGTAGTAAATGTTGAATTTTCCCCCATTGCTTTTATCTGATAAAACTAGATATTCCAATTGATATTGTACAAGATTTTGACAGTCCACTCCTTCACCTGCTGCATCTATCTCAGCCGCCCCCCCCCGGCCTCTACTTTCCCAATCAGATCTGGGAGCCACCTTCTATCTTTCTTGCATGCAACATTGGCTCATGCTTCAATAAAGCCGAAATCTTGTTGCTCATGCCAGGGCTACAGTCAGTCGGTTGTCAGTTAGTTTTGACAATGATAGCTCATTAGGAAGTGATTGAGGGGTGAGGTAAGGAAGTTTTGCGGGGGGAGAGAGGGTGGTATGGCAGCAGGTTCTGGCATCCCAGAAAAGTTGATTAAAATGAAATGAGAGCCATTCAGAGAGCGGTTCGGCTTCCTCTAGTCTTGAAATCATCTACCAAGTGGAGACTAATGTCAGCTTTAATTAGTCATTCTAGGTTTTCCGGTTATCGTTCTCCATCACTGTCCTACCCCTAAAAGTCCACAGCTGGTTTCTGGGTCGATTTCATAAGAGTATCCGAAAAATCTGTGGCATGCAGAGCAAATAATTTAATTCCTATCTGACCTATCAAAACAGTTTCCTTTCCACTTTACTCGTTCTTTCGTTCATCGACTCGCCCTTTTCTTTTGTTTTAATCTTTGTTTTGAGCCGTTACCTTCTGTGCAGCACAGATACTACACTTTGATCTCAGTTCATTTTACACATGAACTATGAAGAAAATAGCAGATTAGAAAAAAACTGATAAAATGTGAGGAAAAGTTAAGGGAAAAAGTGAATAACGAACACAACTCTTACTATTTCTCTGAATGTTTGCGATGAGGCTTGATAAATTGTATTATTTAGATTATCCGATTTTTGTTCTCATCTTTATTGTTATCTACATAACATTTCGGCTTATGTGCCCTCTGACCTTCTTCAAAGGTTCTTCAAGGTTCCCGAGTCCAATAAGAAATACCTGAAGAAATCCGGAAGGCACATCGGCTGAAATGTTATGTAGATAACAAAGATGAGGACAATAGTCCAAATAATCCAAATAGTTACATTCAATAATATTTCACCTCTGTTGGTCTTAAAGGCTTCATCAGAATTTTTTTTATTTCTTAATTCTTCCTCACATAAACTATCACTGAACTGTTTCTTGTTTGATGAATTTGAAGAAATAAGTATCTTTTTCTTTTTTTTTCTTTCTTTTTTTTTTCTTTTTTTACTATTTTCTTCCACCCTTGTTGACGTGGCTTAGAATATACTGACTGTATCCCCCTGCAGAGGAGCAAAACTCTCCCCACAAAAAAGAGGTATCCTGGGTATGACACAAAACTGCATCTGGAGATCTGGAGAGTGTGAAGTATCCCTTCATTGCCATTATTCCCAGGTCCATTCTGATCCGGAGTGGTAATATCTGTTTGGGTCCACTCTGACCCGGAGTGGTATCTATCAGGGTCCCATCTATGGGTCAAATAGATCTGTTTAAAAATCATGTTAAACAAAATTATTATGTAATACTGATGTATTCAAACTGGTTTCCTCTTGGTTATTTTTTAGTCACAATGCTATTGTAGACTCCAGCCTACTTCAGGTGTCCCCATTATTCTACCCAGTGGATTTGATAAAGTCAGTAATTGTCTTTTTAGGTTTTATACTGCTCTGCTAGTGAGCATTCGAGCACTAATTTTTATCACCAATGTTTGCTTTTTTACAGTGCTTATTCTTATATATATATATATATATATATATATAGTGAGACAGACAGAAAATAAAATTTTCACACTCTGATGGATAATATTAGTTTTCACCTGGGTACAATATATGCATGGAATATAATTACTGTTGACACCTAAGCATATATTGACCTGTATATGTAATCAGCTATATTACCAATACTAGCAGGACCTGTGATATACCATAGTATGATGATTTGATTATTAGGACATTTGATATGTTTACTTAAGAGCTATTGCAAATAGTTCAATATGTAAAAAGTATAATAATCTTGATTTAACTCTATCTCTTTTCTTTCTTTCCTTCCTTCCTTCCTTCCTTCTTTTCATTATGTTTGATTAAAATAGATTAGCATTATCACTCACCCCTTCTCTCTATCTTTCCCCTACTCTTTTCTTTCTTTCTTTCTTATCATATTTTTCTCTGTAGCATGTCCTTTTTCTTCCCTTTCTTTTTAATAAAAATGGAAAGGTTCCATTATTCAGCTGAGGTGACGACACTCATAAGAATTCAGAGGATAAACAACACCAGATAATCAGGATTTACATTTATGCATTTCATATTCGATGATTTGGACAGTCTCATTTTTAATCAGAGGGTGTTAACGGTCATACAAGTAAGGAACACGAATATTAATATATAGATGTTTAATCTTTAGTTAATTGAAACATATTCAGGATGTTGATGATTTTATTTTCTATATATGCATAAATACTAAATGAATTTTGATTAAAATATTTTAATATTTTAACTTCAGTGCATTAAAACTATTTGCTTTTTTTGCTTTTTTTTTTTAAATATATATTTTAGGTGAAATACTTATTCAAATCAATGAAATTTAAATCTGAGTTTATATATTGTTTTGTTTTTATTTTTCATTAAAAAAAAAAAACTCCGAAAATACTCCAATATAGATGGGCTGGGGTGACCTTGGAATTTTTGGAGAGCCAAACAAGGAGACTCCAAATCTGGACCAAATGGCAACTGAAGGGTTGCTTTTTCCAGATTTTTATTCGGCAAATCCACTCTGTTCACCTTGTAAGTATAAACCCTTTTTTTATATTTGTATTCATTTTATTCCTTTTATTTTTTTAAAAGTCACAAGCAAAATTATGTACCCCCTGGGCGCATGTATTTAATTTTTGATGTTATAAAATATTATATTAAAGTAGAAAGAGTATCAAACTAAATAAGGATGAATATGAAAATATTATACTTATTTTAATGTTATTTTAATTGCTTTCTATATAAAATTATATACAGGATTGCTTTTAATACATTTGAGAATAACATGATTGTATTAGAAATCAGTAACAGCAAATAATTATTTATTAAACCCAGTTTTGTTCAAATCATTATGTAAATTATTCTCACCCTATACTATGTAAACCTGGAGGCACGTGGTGTATAGAGTCATAGAGTATAGAGGAAATGGACTCGTCAACCCAGGTTCAAATCCTGGACAAGGTTGTTTGCATTTCACATAGCATTAATACCCTTGCAGTGATGCTGATAGCTTTTTAATTTAGTTTGTCCTGGGAACACGAATTTGATTTGAATGAGTCCCCGGGAAATTTTATGGGTCCCAATTAAAGTTTCTTGATAAATTGTAAAGTTTTTATCTATGAACAACTAAAGCCATTTAACCCCTACCTTGTACCCCATACAATGTAATTCATTTTCTAGAAAATATTGAAATATATTTATTGCTAGCTGGAAATGGTGGGAGAAGAAAAAAAAACACTGGGACACATGGATATGATTTTTCTGTGTCCTTTTAGATTTTTATGCATCAATGACGCAGGACGCGTACCTATCAGCATCTCTGCCCTTGGGAAAGGTATGTATCCAACTACTCTCCCTCTAGCTATGGGTAAATAGTAGGGCAAACTGGGTTCTTTAACCTTGGCTAGGTAACCAGTCTAGGAGAAGGAAAACTTTGAATTGAAACCTGTTGAACTCTAGTCATAGGAATAATGATACTTCAAGTTAGCTTATTTTTTCTTTAAAAAAATTGTAAATTGCTTTTATGAGTTGAGTGTTAAGCAGATATTAAAATCTTATTATAATGGAGATTGTGTGTTTTTCTATCTGTAACCGAAACTATATTCCTACTCAAGTCACAATTCTCTTAGTTATTGACATCACATTCTCCACGATTTTATTTTTATCTAAACCTCGAGTATTAATAAAATTGTCTTACATTATTAATACTGTTAACTAAGTCTACATACTGACAACATGCAATTATATTTATATATACAACAAAATAGCGGTTTACAATGTGAACGGGAAGGCTAATTTGCATATCAATATTAAAAAATCGAATTTAATAAATATGTGCTTAGTATTATTGATTTCTAACTGTTTGGTTTTATTTTAATGAATATAAGCAAAAATCTCTTCAATGAATCTTAAATGAAATCCATTAATAAGATAAAATAACTGTCATTTTATTCTTTACTTCCTCTTATAAATAAATACTTAAATTAGAAAACAATAACAATGAAAGACGAGAGTGATGGAAGAGTAAGTTTCAGTTGTTCCATTTTTTATTATACTCCCTCTGTTTCAAATCATTTATTATACCCCCCTCTGTTACAAATCTTTTTATCTGTATTCTTATTTAGTTTCATTAGCCTTTCTAATTTAATACAATATATTATTACATTAAAACTTAAATACTTGCACCCGGAGGGTGCATATATTTGCTAGTAAACATAAATTGTTTTAAAACATTATGTAAAGGTTTGGTTTGGTTTGTTTTATGGCATATCAACCTCAGTGGGTCATTTAATGCCGATAAAGTTTTGAAATAAATCAATTCTTAATGGATAATACAATTTTTTTATAAATACATTTTTCTATTTAACCCATAGATGGGACCCTAACAGGTACTACCACTCCGGGTCAGAGTGGACCAGGGAGCAATGGTGATGAATGGGGTGCTCCACATTCCCCAAACCTCCAAAACTGGAACCTCACCATCAGATAGAGTTTAACGTCATTCCCAGGACATGTAGACCTGCAGCCACCGCCTTCTAGCACCCATATGATAAAAAGGGGTTGGGGCTTGCCATAAGGGTAATAGGGTTGGGAAAATCATATAGGTGCTAGGGCTTGACGTGACCAGCCGATTGATCAGAGGGGGCCTCTCTGACCGCCCGTCTAGCCCAAGATAGGGCCAAAGTGGAGTATTGCATGTCATGAACTGCTCATCCACCTGGGCTCTATCCTTAAGCATCATGGGTCACCACCCACGGCCAACAGGTGGCCCCATTGGGGGAGTCTTACCCCTCTGCAGAGGTGCAGTCGGTGCATTCTAACGCCCCAGCCGACAGGGCGGACATTATGTAAAGAGGTATTCTATTTCTTGTATGTAATACAACATAGCAGGTATTTAAAAAGGTATTTTTAAGTTCAAAGTGATGTTATATATTTGAATTAATACTATATATGTGTATACATGCAGTATTAAAATGAAATATTGAATAATCTTGTGGTAAACTTTAAAAAATGGAAAAAAGCGTTGATATCAGTACTTCTTATTCTCTAAATAATAAAGATACATACAATTTAAGTGCAGAATCAGAAAGAACATACCATTTTATGTTATAATGCTAAGTTTTATCAAAATTTCTCCAAAAATTAATTAAAAAAAAGTATTTCTGATCTAATCTTTAAAATATTTATATGGTTGGAAAGAAAATAAAATAATCTTTTTGAATATGGAATTTGTATGTGTTTTTATTCATTGAATTATTTCTTACAGTGAGTTAAAATGGTATTTTGCTTCAAACAGCCAACCTTTGGAAGCAACCCCCTCCAAAAAAAATTCTCAATGTTTATCTTGTCAACTTTCAATTTATTTAGAGTTGAGCTGTTAACTACCTTTGCTGGTAGACTATTCCATGGGGTTTAACTATTTGTCAGTAAAGTTTAAGACAAACTTCCCCACCTTTTTTTTTTTTTTTTTTTTTTTTTAAGTCATGTCCTCTCCTCTCAATTTCAAAGAGTTGGTATTACTTTACTATCATAAATTGTTTAGGATCTCCCAAACTTCAATCTTCCCTCGCCGAGTATTCTCGGAGGGGGGAGGTGCAATTTCAGATGCTGTAATCTTTCTTTTATCTAAAATGTTTGATAAGGTGGACATTTTGTCGTATGATGCTGTACTTATTCTATAAGTTTAATGTCTTTTCTTTTGATAAAGAGACACCAGAATTGATTATGATATTCTAACTGGAGTCTGACATGACTGCAATAGAGCAGTTTGAATGTTTCAGCCGGGTTTTTCATATTGTCATTGTCATTGTCATTTGTTGAGGGAAATGTGTAATAATGTTAACAACACTTGTGGATATATGGAGATTGGTAAGCAGAAATATGATATCCAATTAGGGAATTCCAAAGACCAAACTGAGAGCAAGGTATAAGGATGTTTTTTGGCGGTTGGAAAATTAGAAGATCGTAAACTGAGATTGGAACTTCTGGTCATGATAGTAGAGGAAAGATATATTCAGTTTTGTGACTTCTAAATTCTAGTTGGTCCTGGGAATGACGTTAAACTCTATCTGATGGTGAGGTTCCAGTTTTGGAGGTTTGGGGAATGTGGAGCACCCCTTCATCACCATTGCTCCCTGGTCCACTCTGACCCGGAGTGGTAGTACCTGTTAGGGTCCCATCTATGGGTTAAATAGAAAAATGTATTTATAAAAAAATTGTATTATCCATTAAGAATTGATTTATTTCAAAACTTTATCGGCATTAAATGACCCACTGAGGTTGATATGCCGTAAAACAAAACAAACCAAACCAAACCTAAATTCTAGTTGGCTGATTGGTTGGTTGGATTTTACAGCATATCAACCCTTGTTGGGCTATTCAATGCCAAAGACGTTTGTTTTATTAATTCTTGATGGGTACTCAATTTTTTTTTTTTTTATAACTGAATTTTTTTTAATGCATTTCTTTTAACTCATTTTTTCTGTTTAACCCATAAATGGGACCTTAACAGGTACTACCACTCCTGGTCCGAGTAGACCTGGGAGTAATGGCAATGAAGGGATACTCTATACTCTCCAGAGCTCGAACTTCACCATCAGATAGTTTAACGTCATACTGAGTACACTAAAACCCTCAGTCACTGCCTTCAACCCTTTTCATATAGGGGCTAGAAGGCAGTGACTGAGGGTTTTAGTGTACTCAGTATGACGTTAAACTATCTGATGGTGAAGTTCGAGCTCTGGAGAGTATAGAGTATGTAGGAAGTGCGTGGTGTAATGGTTAAATTCATGGGTAATGGACACGTCGCCCCGAGTTCAAATCCTGGACGTGGTAATTGCATTTTCACTTAGCGCTAATACCCTTGGGAAAGGTATGAATCCTACTCTCCATCCAGCTATGGGTAAATAGTAGGGCAGACCGGGCTCTTTAACCTCGGTTAGGCAACCGGTCTAGGAGAAGGAAAACTCTGAATTCAAACCTGTTAAACTCCGCTTAAGAAATTGACTTTGTGTCGCATCCTGCTCGTGCGGAGGGGTTGGTATATATATATATATGAAAAGGGTTGGGTCTTACCATAAGAGCAATAGGATTTGATGTGACCAGCTGATTGATAAGAGGGGGCCTCTCCAACTGCCTATCTAGCCTAAGTAGTGCTGCATGTCATGACTGCTCAGCCACCAGGGTTCTATCCTTAAACATCATATGTCACCACTCACAGCCAACAGGTGGCCCCATTACAGAGGTGCAGTCGGTGTATTCTAAAGCCCCAGATGACAGGGCTTCTAAATATTAGTATCAAAAGTAGTCAGAAATGTATATCTTTTGCAAATATTTTTTTTTTAAATTGTCAGCAAGAGTAATATCTCTGAAAAGTAAGAATTCGAGTTGGGTCTGAGAGAGTTGTATGTTGCCAACTGGTGCCAGAGGTTGATGTTCCATTGCCAATTTTCAAGACTCATCCTTTCCATGTAGAAGATTGGTGTAAACAATCTTTCTACCTTGATTTCCACACCTTTCTCCATATTAAACCAAGTTTGATAGATATAAAGTATCCTGTTGGGCTTAAGATAATTCTGCTATTTTCCTTCAGATGGAAAGAAAGAAGGCGAAAGAGAGGAAATAAAGGAGAAAGAAAAACAGAAGGAAAAACAGAGTGAGAGAGATTTGAGTGGTTGGATTTTACGGCATGTCAACCGTTATTGGGTTATTTTATTCTGAAGACATTTTGTTTGATTTATTTTTGGTGGGTATTGAATTTTTTTTTTAAACACAATTTTTTAAATACATTTTTTTCTATTTAACCCATAGTACCCTGGTTAGCTCAGTCGGTAGAGCGTTCGGCTAGCAACCACAAGGTTCCTAGTTCGATACTGGCCTTTCGCCAACTCAGCGTATGAGTAGCACAGGGATATGTGCGGTAAAGTAAGGAGCTGATGGTAGGTGTGGTGCTCCACCTCAGATGCTAAAATAATCTCCTTGGTCTAGCGCAAGTGAAAATTGGCTAATACCGACATTAGGCCGCCCCGACGACTTTACTTACCCTACCAGGTACTACCATTCAGGGTCAGAGAGGACCTGTGAGTAATATCAATGAAGGGGTACTCCACACTTCCCAGAGCTCCAAAACTGGAATCTCACCATTAGTCAATGTCATACCCAGGATAAGAGAGAGAGAAAGATCAATGCATTAATCAGTGAGCCCAATATTTGGGGTAGAATATCATTTTACTATACACTATAAGCCTGATATTTAGGGCCCAGGGAGATCACATCAGATACTTATAATAAAAGGCCTTTCTTTTATTGGAATCATAGGATATGATTCCAATAAAAGAACACAATAAAAGAATTGGACACATGGCCTAGTGGATAAGGTAGTTAGTTTAAGACAGTTCTAAGTGACAGTTATCTCTGGATTCCAGGTTCAGTCCTGACCGGTGGCAGTAACATAGAAAAATAATTAACACAGCACCTACCCCAGCTATGGTTAGCGGAATGAGAACAGGATACCCCTGTGGACTGAATAAAGGGTTAGGTTCAAAGTTCCGTGATGGCTCCCGATTACGACAATAAGGTTCCCTAGTCCGAGAAGAAATACCTGAAGAAGGCCGGAGGGCATATCGGCCGAAACGTTGTACAGATAACAAAGAAGATGAGGACAATAGTCTGAATAATGTAGATAATACTAATCATCAAGCCTCATCTCAAACATTCAGAGAAATATCATAGACATCTTTGTTTAGATATATCCTATCTCCAGAAGTAAAGTTTATTTATTTTTTGTTATGCTCTGTTAGGCATCTCTTCATTTTTCTATTTCTCTAAATTTTTAAAATGAGGTTTGATAATTTGTATTATTTGGACTATTGTCCTCATCTTTATTGTTATATACACAATTTATTGTTATATACACAACATTTCGACTGATGTGCCCTCCATCCTTCTTCAGGTGTTTCTTGTCAAACTCGGGAGCTTTCGTAGAACTTGAGAACCTTCTCAAACTTGGGAAAATACTTGTCAAACTCTGTAGCCTTCATGTTGTAATCAGAAACCTTTACAGAACTTTGAACCAAACCCTTTATTCAATCTACCAGGGTAGACTATTCTTATTTCGTTAACCATGACCGGGTACAAGTGTTAAGCTATTTTAAGCATTCTATGTTATTATCGTCTGTGGCCAGGATTGAACCTGTAACCTAGAGATGATTGTCACTTAGAACTGTATCAACTTCAACCCTTATATCCATTGTGCCATGTGTCCTACTGGACTTTTCACTTCAACCTTTAAACAAAAGCAAAAATTTTTAAAAAGATAAAGATCTTTGCATAGAACATAGACATTGTTATCATAATATCTATTCACGGATCAAATATCTGATAATGCCATAATTTATTTTTACCAATTTTTCTAAAATAATGTGGGGTTTTTTTAAACTTGATTTTTTTTTTTTTTGAGCTCAGATACAGGTAATCTGAAAATTAAATATTCAATAGGTTAATCTCATTGTGTGCAAAACACAGACAGATGATTTGGACCATAAGACCTTTAGGCACCCCTTTCAAGATCTCAATTCGTGGAGACACTTTTCTCATTTTACACTGTCAAAATCCGGTTAATTGTTAACAGACGATTTTTAGAGTTTTTTTTTTTTTTAATTATAAACTAACCCCTAACCCTAACCCCTAACAAACAACCGGATTTTGTTGGTGTGAATGAAAAATGTGTCCCCACGAATCGAGTTCTCGGAAGGGGTGCCTAAAGGTCATATGATCCGATGATTTAATACAAAGTGTTAAATCATGAAAATGTCTTGTGCTTCTTCAGTAGAGAAATGAAGAAAATTTGTTGTACAAAAGAATTATGACATTCCATCACTGTTATAAGTACCGATATCTAATCTCATACAAATAGTTAATTGCACCAAGAAACTCTATCACTTTTCTTTTGCTTGACTTAACTCCTTGATTCCATAATTTTCTTCTGATCACAGGAAGCGGGAATAAACAGACTCACTTGATGTCATCAACGATAAGTGGCTGACATGTTTTTACAGACCTCTTGTAAATTTCATCTCTACCCAAACAAGGCTGTGGGGTATTTTAATGCCTGATACATTAGCTTCTCGGTGAAGTTACTTGTCTAGGTTATACTTAAAGCCCTCCTGGCCCGATACGTCGTGGTGGTTCTCCGAGACAGGAGTCGGTAATTTTATTGCAATTTTTGGTTTTGATAAGGCCAGGTTTCCGTTTATTAAGTCGGAGAAATTTGAACAGGTTCTGTTTGGAAAGTTTTGTCTGAGATGTTTCTCTGGAAGCCAAATTGATAAAGAGTTGCATTTCAAGTTGGAGATGTGAAAAACATTGTTTTCTTCTCAATTATTTTGAAACACTGAAGGGAGAGAGGGAGGGGTATGTAAAATTGAATTTTTATTGGTGCCCCGAGTTGATTCTGGTTGTTAAACATAATGAAAATAAAAGTTGATCACTCTCGTTTCATTGGGTGGCGTTTCCTTTGAAAATGTTTAGTGCGTTAGTTTCTAATGCAAACATGATGAGGAAAACGCAATAAAACAAAACCATTCATAAAGTGCATGCCTGTTTCAATGAAATGCAAAGGGTTAAGATTCCAGGCATATTTCCTGTTACAGAGAGGGAATGCAAGAGTTTAGATAATTTGGTACATGGCTACAATTAAGCTAGGTACTTGGTGAGGGGGGGGGGCAATGTTGGTACACAACCCTGACTGGACTGGAACCAGTGATATTGTGTTCACAATTTCAGAACCTTTATCATAATTAAGATTTACTAGCAGGACCTGTGGATATACCACAGTATGATAATTTTATTTATTACAATGTTTGATATGTTTACTTAAAAGCTATTGCAATAGTTCAATATGTAAAAAGTATAATAATCTTGATTTAACTCTCTCTCATTCTATTTTTCTTTCTTCCTTTTTTTGATCTTTTCATTATGTTCAATTGAAACAGATTAGCATTACCACTTTCGCGTGCTCACCACCTCTATCTTTCCCCTACTCTCTTTCTTTCTTATTATATATATATAGCATGTCCTTTTTCTCCCCTTTTTTTATAATAAAAATGGAATGGTCCATTATTTAGATGAGGTAACAACACTCATGAGAAATAAGAATTTGACGAATAAGCAACACTATATAATCAGGGTTTACATTTTTGCATTTAATCTTTAATGGTTTGGACGGTCTCGTTTTTAACCAGAGGGTGTTGCAAGATGATAACAGTTGTACTTGTTAGGAACCCGAGTATCAATATATAGATGAGTGTATATGCATTGATCATTGTATTGCAATTTGTTAATTTCTCAATTTGTTGACTCAAGATTTTTATAATTTTTTTGATAGTAGCAAAAAGTAAAGTTGGCAGAGTAGCCTATTGTTAGTATAAGCCAGACAGCGAGGGAGTCTATCCCCTTTTCAAAAGTGTTAGACCAGAGAGATTGTTTTGCATCTGAGGTGGAGCGCCACAACTATTATCAGCTCCCTACTTTACCACACAGATTCAAGCTTTGTTGGCAAAGGCCAGTATCAGATCCAGAACCTTGTAGTTCCTAGGTGGATGCTTATAACTGTCCAAATAATATGATTTTACATCTTATTATAATGGAGATTGTGTATTTTTCTGTCTGTAACCGAAACTATATTACTACTCATATCACTATTCCCTTAGTTATTGACATCACATTTTCCATGATTGTATTTTTATTTAAACCTCAATTATTAATAAAATTGTTTTACATTATTAATACTGTTGACCATGTCTATACTAACAACATGCAATTATATTTATATATACAACAAAATAGCGGTTTACAGTTTGAATGGAAGGCTAATTTGCATATTGATATTAAAATGTGATTTTATTAAATATGTGCTTAGTATTATTGATTTCTAACTGTTTGGTTTTATTTTAAGAATATAACAAAAATCTCTTCAATGAATCTTAAAGAAATTCCATTAACAAGAAGAAATAACTGTAATTTATTCTTTACTTCCTCTTTTAACTAAATACTTAAATTAAAAATAACAATGAAAGACGAGAGTGATGGAAGAGTAAGTTTCAGTTGTTCCATTTTTATTATACCCTCTGTTTCAAATCTTTTATTATACCCCTCTGTTTCAAATCTTTTTATCTGCATTCTTAGTTAGTTTCATTAGCCTTTCTAATTTAATACAATATTTTATTATATTAAAACTTAAATACTTGCACCCGGAGAGTGCATATATTTGCTAGTATAAAGAAAAATTTTAAATGATTAATTTCAAATAATCTATACAAGTCATTTTTTTAAATATAGGTTATTCTTTTATGCATTCCAGTTTATCTATTATGATTTTGGTTATTTGCAGGAAATCAATTTTATTATAAAAACTATCAAAAGTATATGCCCCTGGGCACAAGTATTTACGTTTTAATATAATAAAATATTATCTTAAATTAGAAAGACTAACGAAACTAAATATATTACACTTATTTTAATGTTATTTCTATACAAAATTATATATAGTATTACTTTTAATATGTTTGAGAATAACATGATTGTATTAGAAATCAGTAACAGCAAATGTTTATTAAACCCAGTTTTGTTAAAATCATTATGCAAATTATTCCCACCATATTCTTTGTAAATCTTTATTTCTTAGAGATATATGACACATATTTCAGCATTTTAAATGCATTAATAATATGGGCAGTTTTGCAGCAAATCTAACACCGTAGACTTTAAAAAGAAACATCTTAACAAATAAGATACTAATTAAGATTAAATAATAAATATTTCATAATCGTTAACTTAAATAACTAAAGAAATCCTGACGTCAGTGTGTGATGTAGTTTTGGTTACAGACAGACAGTTACATAATCTCCATTATAATGAGAATATGTTAAACATTTCCTCATGGAGTGTGGAGTTTTCACTTCAATCAGAAAGAAATATTTCAATGCAAATAATATGAGGATTTTTTTTGAGAATACTAACATGGATTACATTTTATCCTTCTTGAGAGAAATAAAAATATTACAAAATTATTAATCAAATATAAATACATCCACAAAATTATACCTGAAAGGGAAAGTGTACCAACTTTTATCTCACACTCTAACAGTTTTTGGCATTAAATAGCCCACAAGGTTATTATACCATTAACCAAACCAAATGAAGTTAATGAAAATACCAATTTGAAGATATTAAGAACTTGTGTTATGGGTATTTAAGGACCCTTCAACTACACAATATAATATATGCATCATCTGATCAAAACAAGGAACTTGATTTCCCAGAGTTCATATGAAGAAGATCGTTGTGTTCCTGGGCCCATAACCTGTTAAAATTTTACGGGCCATCTTTTAGGCTTCAAGCAAGAGTGCTTGTCCAGGAAATCCTTGGTAAAGAATCCTTTGGTTGTTCTTCAGTATTACAAGTTCCTCATCAATGATTGCAAATGGACATCTGTCAGTATCAGTGATTAAGTAGTCAATTAGCCACACATTATGGCTGTTGATTGGCAGAGGAATAAACCATGTGACCCTGCCTAGTCTATAAATTTAGGTGGTGAATTGTAGCACACCTTATATACAAAAATATTCCAACAACTTGAGACATAGAAACTTTTATCAAAATAACTTTTCGGCATTAAATGACCAAAAAGGGTTGATATGCCATAAAACAAACAAACCAAATCAAACCAAAAGTATGTTACACATAAGAAAATGTCAAATTATAACAGCATTGCTATAAATAACATGTAAATTGTGCATGCAGGAATTCAACTGAATAAACTGCTGTAAAGTTTCAACAGTTTTCATTCATCATTTGATTCTATGTCCATTATTTTGTTCCAGCATCACTACTTTCACCCCCTCCGATCAATCGGCTGGTCACATCAAGCCCTAGCACCTATATGATTGCCCCAACCCTATTGCCCTTATGGCAAGCCCCAACCCTTTTTATCATATGGGTGCTAGAAGGCGGTGACTGAGCGTCTACATGTCCTGGGAATGACGTTAAACTCTATCTGATGGTAAGGTTCCAGTTTGGAGGTTTGGGGAATGTGGAGCACCCCTTCATCACCATTGCTCCCTGGTCCACTCTGACCCGGAGTGGTAGTACCTGTTAGGGTCCCATCTATGAGTTAAATAGAAAACATGAGTTTATAAACAAAATTGTATTATCCATTAAAAATGAAATTATTTCAAAACTTTGTTAGCATTAAACATTTTTTTTTACCAATAGAAGTATTTGGCATAAAATAACCCAAGGGGTTGACATGCCATAAAACCCAACCAACTACTTTCAGTAGACCAGTGCCAAAGAGTTGAACCATCACCTGATCAGTATTAAAGACACAACACAACACCTGCCCTGTCAGCTGGAGCAGCAGAATACACCGACTGGACCTCTGCAGAGAGTAAAATCCCTCCAATGAGGCCAGCTGTTGGTCATGTGTGGTGCCCTGTCATGCTTAAGGATGGAATCCTAGTGGCTGAGCAGTTCATGACATGCAACACTCCACTTTGGCTCTTACATAGGCTAGACAGGCAGTTGGAGAGGCCCCCTTCGATCAATTGGCCGATCATGTCAAGCTCTAGTATCTATGTGATTGTCCCAACCCCTTAAGGCAAGCTCCCAACCCTTTTATTCTCTATGTGCTAGAAGGCAATGGCTGTAAAAGTCTTAGTGTCTTGGGTATGACATTTAACTGCATCTGATGGTGAAGTTTCAATTTTGGAGTTCTGAAGGAGTGTGGAGTACCCCTTCATACCATTACTCCCAGGTCCACTCTGACCCGGAGTACCTGTTAGTCTCATCTATGGTTCAAATAGAAAAAATGAATTTTAAAAAAAATGTTTTTTTTAAAAATTCAGTTTTAAAACATTTGAATTCCCATCAAGATTGAATAAAACAAAACATCTTCAGCATAAAATAACCCAACAAAGGTTGACCTGCCATAAAATCCGACCATACTTCTTTCAGTAGACCAGTGCCATAGAGTTGAACCATCACTTGGTCAGCATTAAAAACACAACACCAACAAATGCCACTAGATGACAGCAGGCAAACTTATAAAACTTGGAGGGGGACTAAAGAGTTCTCTCACAGAATTATAATTGGTACTGTGCTTCAAATGCCCTACAGCCCTACAGACACTCTCTCAATAGTTTTATAAAATTATAAACAGATATTTGACTTCTAATATTAGTTTGTTCAGAAAATAAGTCAAATTTTATATTCAAACATAATAAAATTCTGACTTTATTTTCCAAACAACCCATTATTCAAAAAATGATTGTAAAGTATCAACTTGGGTTCTTTTTACTTAGTTTTATCTAGTTGGATTTATAGAGAAGTTTTGTTTCGTAATTTTTTGTTGTTGTTATAATATACACACTCAGAAACAGCTGATAAACTTGTTGGCATCCATCTGTCTACTAGAGACGATGGCATAGTAGACTGGGCAGGTTGATATGGAGGATGAACTGTCACCAAAGCAGCAGGTCCCCCCTCTCCACTTATGGTCCAAAGGAAAGGGGGAAAAAACACTGCAGTTTGGTCATGATAGTGACGCAGCAGTTGCTAGATAGCACTGAAGTTCAGCATCACATCACCTTAGGAACTCCAGCTCTGGATTTAATTTGGGGGTTTACTCCCCTAGCCTTTCCTTGGAATGAGGTATAGCCACTAGGCAGTGGAGGTTTTATAACAGATTTTTCCTTGTCCAAGATGGATTTTCATCCAAGGCTAAAGAGCCCCATCTACCCCATTTAGGGATTTATGATACTGACAGTAGCTGATAAGCTAGAGCCGTGGAAACATGCATGCTATTTCCTCAAAACTGCCCATATTATTAATGCATTTAAAACCCAGAAATGTGTTCTATATCTCTAAGAAATAAAGATTTATATAGTATATGGTGGAAATAATTTGCATAATGATTTTAACAAAACTGGTTTTAATAAATAATCATTTACTGTTACTGATTTCTAATACTATCATGTTGTTCTCAAACATATTAAAAGCAGTCCTATATATAATTATATATAGAAATCAATGAAATAACATTAAAATAAGTTTATCTCTTTAAATTTCTTATTAAGTTTTTGTTAGTCTCTCTAATTTAAAATAATATTTCATTACATTAAAATTTAAATACTTGTGCCCAGGGGGTGCACAATTTTGCTAGTACTGATAATAAAAGGAATTAACTGAATAAGTTTCCTGCTCAAAGTTTTAAATTTATATTAACTGGAGATTTGTTGACCAAATCATAATAAGCAAAATATTCCATATTTTGTTTGATGATAATTGTATAAAATCTAATATGGTGCCATAATTTAAATGTGTTCATGTTATATATATTAGCCCTATTCTGTAAGTAATATATGCTTTAATTCCTGATCAGTGATCCCATTTTTTTCTTATTTATAATAAACAACACACACACACACACACACACACACACACACACACACACATATATATATATATATATATATATATATATATATATATATATATGCATACAATACAGTTGAACAAGATGGACATTTCATGTCTGATGAGTTTCTTTTCATTCTTTTCTAGTTTTCTGGCAAATTTCTTTCTATGAAAAGCTTTCATTCTTAGTACTTTCAGCTCTCCCAAGTGCCATCATCAAGGGTAGATGTAGTTGAGTGTGTTCCTGGTTCTATTTAAACATGGAATGTAGTTAAACAACCGAGTAGCAGTGTGTGTGTGTGTGTGTATAATGTCTGCAAAATTGTTTGGATTTTTTTCTAAAAAAATTTTATTTAATTAGATGTGACACATTTTTCAGATTCTAAAAAAGATTTTAAAGAATCTGAAATACACGTTGCACCTAATTAAATTAGAAAAAATTTTGATAAAACAAAATTCAAACCATTTTGTGGACCTTCTTTATGATAAAATATTTACAACAATCTTATTATATATATATATATATATATATATATATAAAATTCTTTCAATAAATGGGAAAAACTCAACAAACTGTCATTTGACCATTATAAATTTGTTTCAGCCAGTAACTCCATAAATGAACCTAATTTCATCAAAGAGCTATTACAAATGAAAAAACAAAAACATATTCTAGAATGGAGAAAAGGCAGAAAACTTGTTTTTCATTCTTTTTTAAAACCAGTAGACACTTTCTCATTCAGAACACACCCACATAAAAAAAACTTATATGTAATGATAATAAAACAAAAATTAAAACAATAAAATGCATATATGTATATATAATCTTCAAAACAACTGCTTCTTCCAGCCTCAAGTTTATGCAACCTGCTATAGAATTGAAGAAAGTAATTTTTTCATTTTTCTATTTTCCTTTAAAATTTATTTATCAAAATATTTAAAAATATTTCCTTTAAAATTTATTTATCAAAATATCTAAAACTATTTTCCTTTAAAATTTTTTATCAAAATATTCTAAAACTATTTTCCTTTTAAAATTTATTTATCAAAATATTAAAACTATTTTCCTTTAAAATTTGCTTATCAAAATATTTAAAACTATTTTGCTTTAAAATTTGCTTATCAAAATATTTAAAAACTATTTTGCTTTAAAATTTGCTTATAAAATATTTAAA
Source organism: Doryteuthis pealeii (assembly GCA_023376005.1). Lineage (NCBI taxonomy): Eukaryota > Metazoa > Mollusca > Cephalopoda > Myopsida > Loliginidae > Doryteuthis > Doryteuthis pealeii. Next base: position 60,878,083 of record CM042142.1, on the reverse strand, counting down.
ACTATTTTTTTTTTTAAAATTTGCTTATCAAAATATTTAAAACTATTTGCTTTTAAAATTTGCTTATTAAAATATTTAAAACTATTTTGCTTTAAAATTGACTGCAATTTTAAGCTTTATTGTAAATTGAACCACCCACTTAAAAAGTTAAGAAAATTTTTCTCAAAAATAAAATAGATATTTACCTAGAAAAATTACTTCACAAAATCTAATGTTCAATTTTTCTATTTATTTTTCTTGTTATTGTAAGTTATGACTATATCTATTTTTGTTAGGTATATGTATTGTTTTTAGTTCATTAAATTTTAAAATAGACATTGAATGTTATAGTTTAAGTTCTTAAAATTATTTTACATTTATTCCATGGAATTTTCATGGTTACATTTAGTAGAATATAATCATACAAAACCCTTTATTCTGTTTGTCATGCTTGCATTAATTCTTGACTACTAACAATCCACTTTTCCTGATTTAAAACAAATTTTGAATTAACAAGAATTTTAAAAATGTGAAATCCTCTGATTAATCATTAATTTGAAATATTTAAATTATTTCTGAAAATAACTAAAACTAAATAATAGGGTTGCTAAGGAGTAACAGTAAAGACAATGGGCAGTGATAAGAAATATCAAAGCTTTGCTAATGTATATTGGGTTTTAATGTAGTTTTTCATATGGCCACAAATTTCAACTTGTTAATGCAAGAATTATTTTAGTATCTATTTTGTATACTATTAGTAATGGAATTCTTTTATTTTTTTTAGAAATAAAGAATGAATATGTTATTAAATTTTCAAACAAACTTCACAATTCTTTTTTCACTTTAAAGAATTCCAATTTGTTTAATTTGGCTCATGATATCAGTGACTATATTAACAATGTATATATATATATATATATATATATATATATATAGTAGGTATATCTGACTCATTAGGTTTAACTTCATTATTTGCTCTACTTAGGTATCAACCACTTTTTACATTTTAGCTTTAGACAATCATAGTGGTTTATATATATATATATATATATATATATAATTTTTCTTTTCTTTTGGCTAAGTGTTATAGTGTTAATCAATTATTTTCGGTTGGTGTAACCTTCTTGATCTTTTCTTTTTTCATTTTTTTTCCTTAGGTGAAGTTTAGTAGTATATTTTTACTAACAAACTATTTGCCAGGTTTTTTTTCTTATCATAAGGGTTTACTAATTAAGATTAGTATATTATATATATAACACATATACATATATATAGATATAATGAAAGAATAAATAAATAAAGGAAAGAAAGAAAATGTTGAATGGATAAAATTGATTTAATTCGAGTTACCAACACGTGTTTCGGCCAGGAGTTTGTTCATGTACACATGTATTCTATTTATTATTATTTTAAATATAAAATATGAATTATAAATAATAATAATAAATAGAATACATTTGTACATGAACAAACTCCTGGCTGAAACACGTGTTGGTAAAACAAATTAAATTAAATCAATTTTATCCATTCAACATTTTCTTTCTTTCCTTTATTTATTTATCATTTCAACATATCATCGGATTCATTTCCATTTTCAACTTACATCTATTAATAATGGAGATTCGCTTCCGGTTTTTGTCTGTAACAAAAACTATGTCACTGCTTACGTCACTATACCCGAAATCGTCATAACAGATTAAATACACTCAAAATTTGAGCATGCAACATTAGACAGTCCTCATTGTTTTTTAAAACAAGTTTTAATAGATACATCCCCAGTATCATATATTTATATATAGTTTTTTTATTTTAATAGATATTCAAAGTTAATAGAACTTAGTCTTGATTTCAAATTATTTTTTTTTTTTTTTTACTCCTTTAATAAATTTGATGATTTCATTATTTATGGTTCAAACTCTCCGACATTTAATTTTTAACTTCCACCTCTTCAAGCAATATCTTTCAAAAATTTATTTTTACATTGCCCAGAGGGTGTTTTTTTTATTAAACTTCTTAAGTCTTGTGTGTGTGTATATAATACATGCACATTTACCTATGGATATCATATGTATGCTATTTTACTTATATTTAAGTTTCATCTTGAAATGTTATTTATACTTTATAATTCAATTAATTTTCTTTTTTAATCTTTAATTTACATTTTCCCAAAATCTCATTAAATCTCGTATATTCCCTCAAACCCAGCATCCCATTTTAAAAGCCACATGAAATATTGTTACTGCATTATGTTTCTATCTCCCTACATGAAACTCAATGATTCCAAACGCCACCCCCCTTTCCACCTTAAAACCAGCCCCCCTCCCCCCACTTACACGTCCCCCGTTTTCTCGAATCAAATCAGTCTGTGGTGTTCCCTGCTGTGTGACGCCACATTTCTCGCTATCCACCCACTTCTGTGACCCTCCTCCCAGAATCGAACCACAGCCCCCCCCCCCCCCACGCTTGACCCCCCCCCCCCTGCAGTCACCATTATCATTATTGGCACTTCCGTTTCCCAATGAATCTGTCTCCCATTCCCAGGTGATAACAGCATCCCAAAGATGTGATGCGATAATTACCTTTACATAGCAGTCTTCTGCCTACCTATATATTTCTGACAAGCGCTCGCTCTCTCTCTCTCTCTCTCTCTCTCCGCGCAATGACGGCGCCTCTTAATCAGTGCCAGTAAATTCCTCGTTGGCATTGTTATAATTGTGTTTCTGTTAAGTGCTGCCATCACCGTGTCTTCCTGATGTCTTCTAATCATCATAAAATACAGATGAAGAACGCTATCTCTTGCAGGATGACCAATCTTGGGCCAGACAAAATGTTTGGGGGTCCCAAACAGTTTCTTCGATAATTCCACGCTTCCCACAATTAGCAGCACAGTGTGAAGCCCTTTGACAACCGCACATTAGAATCACATGACTTGGGGGACTTGATGCCCCTGTCAGCCTTAGATATTGTCTTTAATAATGTCTGGTCCCAGCTCGGCAAGCAATATTTTTTTTCTCTCTATTCTTTATCAATATTGTTATCTAATCAGTTATGTATACTTGTAAAATCTTCCATATTATTTTGGGACACTTCGTATGTACCTATACTTAAGTCACTTTTTACAAACTAGTAGAAGTACCAAGCATTGCACGGGTACCAATCATAACACTTTTGTTGGTTTTTTTTTATCTTTCTTTTTTACAATTAAATGACTTATAGTAAAGTTTTTTTATAGATATTTTTGTGTTTTATTATAGTATGATGCTCACATAGGCAAGAAACTAACAGTTACTAAGCACCACTGACTATGTCTATGCTATCCTAACTTAGATATATATGCTCTACCATGGATATTGAGTACTCTTTATTCACAAATATAGCAAACATATATATATATATTAATAATATAGCGTGTTACATTTATAAGTAAATAGTGCTCAATATCATGTATTTCGAAGTTAGGGTAGCATGGACATGGAGTCAATAGTGCTTGATTACTGACTACTGACATTTTCTCGCCTATGCAAGTTCTTGGTTTGAGAATGGTATCCGTGGATTAGTCCACCAAAGTTTTTATCCCAAGTACTTTTAGCACTTCGAAGTGCCATCATCAGGGGCGATGTGTTTGTGTTCCAGTTTTTCTCAAGTTTGTATTAGTGAGAGTAATTAGAGGGGAACTCGTAGAAATTATATTAAGGAGTGTGGAGGCTGGAAGGGGGAGAATTGGTTGGAAAAGTGTTATAGGCATATTAAAATGTGATTCCGTCCAAATGTAAAAAAAAGTTGGCCAGTAAGCTCGAAAAGATTGTTAATAAAATTGTTAAACAGGAGACGTGTCTTTTGTTTAATTCTACATATATAAATGAAAGAATGCTGCCCAAATACACACACACACACACATATATATATATATATGAGTATATATAAAAAGATATGAAAACACCACAAAATGCTGTTAAAGTGAAAACATTTTATAACTTAACTGCGCTCTTAAACAACACTGAGTAGAAACAAGCTCTGATGACGATTTTCATAAAATCGAAATATTGTTCAATATCAGCTAAGTTATAAAATGTTTTCACTTTAACAGCATTTTGTGGTGTTTTCATATCTTTTTATATATACTCATACCGTCGGATTCATTTCCTTTCTTTTAACTTATATATATATATATATATATATATATATATATATATACAGGGTGTCTATAAGGTTCTTCAACAGATTTAAAACATAACAACAAAGATTACAGTCTGGTTGAAATGCAAATGTCAAAATATACATAAAAAAAATAAAACTACACAAGTTGAACTTTTATGTGGGTTTACTAAATGATTTTATCATTTGTACAGCATGAGGTATTAAGTTTTCTATTTTCAAATTACAGCAATACTTTATAAACACCCTGTGTGTGTGTGTGTGTGTGTGTATATATATATATATATATATATATATATATATAAAGTTCTGCATAACTTGACTGATGGAAACAACACTACCTGTAATCCAAATCTTGACTCCTTACCTGACAAGTAGTTTAGCGAGGTTTATACATATGGTGATCAATAATTAATCATCTAGCCTAACTAATGGCCAAAATGGAGTGTTGCATTGTTTTTGGTCTCTGTTTAAACTGAATTGCATAAGGACAAAATATTACATTAGATTCTGTTCTTGCAAAATTGGTTTTAGCAAGGTGCTATTGTAGCCACTTCACATGGTGTATATATTAAGTCAAGTAATATAAGTAATCATATAATTAATATGAAAAACATGTGGCATAATGGTTATCATCTTAGGAAATGGTCTCAACAAACCAAGTTTAAATCCAGCACAAGGCTGTTTGAATTTTGCTTTCATACTAATGTCTTTGGCAAAGGCATGGATCCTCCTCTTTTCTCTCCAGCGTTAGGTAAATGGGCAGACTGAGATTTTTAGTCTTAACAAGGTAATTGGTCTACAAGAAAGAAAACTCTAAATTCAAAACCAGAAGGCATGGGTCTATCAGCTCTAGCCCATTAGACCACGATGCCATCACAGACATGGTGTGGCTGCACCCTTCTACTCCTCTTTTTATAATTGAGATAGGACTTGGCAGTCTGTGGTGTCCAGGGAAACTAGCAGTGTGTATGGGGGGGCGGTTGTATATATAAGTGAGAAAACGGGAAAAAAATCTGACAGATATGTTGAAAAGATAAATTGAAGAAAAAAAATATATATTTTGATATGGATGAAATTATTATATGTCAACATGTGTTTCGACCAGAATTTGCTTACATGTACAGTATTCTATTTAAATTATTTTAAATATGAATTAAAATAAAATAAGAATAATATATTTTACTATCATTATTATTTCATTTGATATTTTATATGTATATATGTGCGCACACACACACACTCAAAACCACAAACATCAGGATAATCTTATTATAATAAAGATATGTCAGTCTATAACCGAAACTATGTCACTGCTTACATTACAATACCCTCAGGGATTGTGTAAGTTTATCCATGAATATTTAACTTATAATCAAAACCATTAATACATAGAATAAATCTTATTTATTAACAATGTCTCTATGAAAATCTGTGTTAGATTTGCCTTAAAACAGCCCATATTATTTGTATGCTTAAAATCCTGGAATGTGTCTTATATATCACTAAGAAATAAAGGTTTACATAATATATAATGTTTAATTTGCATACTGGTTTTAACAAATAATTACTTGGTGTTATTGATCTCTAATATTATTGTTTTATTATCCAACTTATTAAAATCAATCCTATGAATGATTTATATAGAAAACAATTAAAATTAAAATAAGTGTAATCCTTATATATGTGTTCTTATTTAATTTTGTTAGTCTTTCTAATTTAATATATTTCATTACATTAAAACATAAATACTTATGCCCAGAAGGCACATGTTCTTACTATTTTTGTAATGTATAGACAATATTTTACTTTTAGTACTAATGGTAATATTGAAAATTAAGGCAGGGATTTAGATATAATTTTTTGGTAATTTATGAGGAAGTGCGTCCCGGTCTCCCACCTCAAAAACCGCTACCCGGTGACTATCAAAATAACAACACCAGCTCGTCGTAATTCTTGTTTATTTATCGTAATTTGTCGTAATTCTTGTTTAGATATGAAGATGGATATATAGTTTTGAATAGACTGGGATAGATAGATAGATAAACAAACAAAATAATATAGATAGATACGAACAAATGGAGATAGATAGATAGATATTTTCGACAAGTAAATGTAGGGGGGGTCGCTTCTTTTTTTGTCGTAATTCTTGTTTATTTAAACTAAAAACAAGACATTAAACAAATATGAATAAAAAAAAATCTTAGTATTTAAAGTAATATAGATAAATATGAACAAATTGAGATAGATAGATAGATGGATAGTTTTGAATAGACTGAGCTGGGTTGTTATTTTAATAGTCACCAGGCAGCAACTCTTGAGGCAGGAGACCGGGACGCACTTCCTCATAAATTACCAATTTTTTAAAAAATAGCTATAATAATATTAACTATATCATGTAGTTGTGTTATATTCTACTATAATTTTAACAGCACTTGATCATAATAGAAAAAGTCTCACTTGATAATTATGGAGAGACAAATGACCATATCAGGAGCAAGCGATGTCTTTACCGTTTAAAAAAGAGGGTGAGTTTTTTTTTTCTTGGATTGTCATGTGACAGCCCTAGAGGACCTAATGGATATGCTCATTATCCAAGGAAGACAATCATTCATTGTCTCTCTACAAAGTTATTTGATATATTAATAAAAAAAGTATCATCGGCAGAGTGGCCTATTGTTGGTATCAGCTGGACAGTGAGGGAGTCTATCATCTTTTCACTAGTGCAAGACCATGGAGATTGTTTTAGCATTTAAAGTGGAGTGCCACTCTTACTATCAGTTCATCACTTTACCACACAAATCCAAGCTGTGCTACTCATGCGTGAGTTGGTGAGGGCCAGAATCGAACTAGGAACCTTGTGGTTCTGAGCTGGATGCTCTACTGACTGAGCTAAACTGGCCACAGTATTTCTTTTTTATATGAACAGTACAAGATAATTTGTCAATCTAATATCACCTTCCAATTAAAACTTAAAACAGGTAATTATAATCAGAATATCATTAATCAATGATTTAACTGATTATTCGTTAGTATTTATATAGAAGTAGTATTTTACTATTTGTAGTATTTTAGTAAAACAATGATATATCTGATTATTTCGTTAGTATTTATATAGAAGTAGTATTTTACTATTTGTAGTATTTTAGTAAAACAATGATATATCTGATTATTTCGTTAGTATTTATATAGAATTAGTATTTTACTATTTGTAGTATTTTAGTAAAACAAAGATATACCTGATTATTTCGTTAGTATTTATATAGAATTAGTATTTTACTATTTGTAGTATTTTAGTAAAAAATGATATATCTGATTATTTCGTTAGTATTTATATAGAATTAGTATTTTACTATTTGTAGTATTTTAGTAAAACAAAGATATACCTGATTATTTCGTTAGTATTTATATAGAATTAGGATTTTAGTAAAACAAAGATATACCTGATTATTTCGTTAGTATTTATATAGAATTAGGATTTTAGTAAAACAAAGATATACCTGATTATTTCGTTAGTATTTATATAGAATTAGGATTTTAGTAAACAAAGATATACCTGATTATTTCGTTAGTATTAATATAGAATTAGTATTTTAGTAAAACAATTATTTATCTGATTAATTCATTAGTATTTATGTAGAAGTAGTATTTTAGTATTTGCTTCATTTTATCAACAGATAATGATTATATTCTGTGCCATTCCTGCCAGAAGCCAGTCACAAACGAGAATATGTTGTTTAATATGAAAGGCAGCCATATTAGTTCTTGTCCAACACCTCCAAGCATATCATAATTTGTACTTCATATTATGAAGTCATCTTAATGTACTGTTTGTGTTATTAGATTTGACAGGCTGCTGAATTAATTTCCACTCTCTACTATTATTTACTATGTTGATAATTACACTTTTGCTTGTCTTCAGGCTTCTTTATAGCTCTTTCATTTAACCTGAAGAATTTCATAAGTTAAACTCTTTGGCGGGGTGGAGGGGATTCTTTTCTTCTATCTATCCATTTGTTTTTAAAGTGAAGATTTGTTGGGGGTTTTATTGTTTGTTTTTTAAGAAAATTTTAATATTTATTTAATCATTCATTAAATTTATTTGTCTATTTAAAATGTATTATCTAAATAGATGGTTGTAGGGGGGAGAGGTAATCCAAGATTTCTCTGAATGTTTGAGATGAGGCTTGATGATTACTATTATCTGTGTTATTCAGACTATTGCCCTCATCTTCATTATTATCTGTACAATGTTTCGGCCAATATGCCCTCTGGCTTTCTTCAGTCTGACAAGAAATACCTGAAGAAGGCCGGAGGGCATATCGTCCGAAACATTGTACAGATAACAATGAAGATGAGGACAATAGTCCGAATAATGCAGATAATGGTAATCAAACATAATGAAATTTTAGTAATATAGAAACAGATAAACTGTATGATAGTTAAATTGTGCACATAATGTACAGGGTGGTCGGAAGTCTTGTTATCTCTTATAAAACATAATACAACTAGAATTTCTAGAAATTAATTTAACTTTTAAAGATTTTTTTTTTTTTAGGTAAAATAATTACATAACTTATCTAATATCAATGCGCTTGTTCCTTAATCTTCTGACCGTTATCATCTTGCATCATGCTCTGGTTAAAAATGAGACTGTCCAAATAGCACAAGATGAAATGCAAAAATGTAAATCCTGATTATTTGGTGTCACTTAATCATCAAGTTCTTATTTCTCATGAGTGCCGTCACCTCAGCTAATAATGAACCATTCCATTTTTATTATAAAGAAAGAAAGGAAATAAAAATAACATGTTACACAGAAAAAAATAAAATGAGAAAGAGAGTTGGGGAAAGATAGAGAGAGGGGGTGAGCATCCAGAAGCAATAAAGCTAATCCATTTCGATTGAACATAATGAAAAGAAAGAAAAAAGAGAGATTATTATATTTTGACATATTAAACTATTTGCAATAGCTCTTAAGTACACATATCATCAAATGTTATAATAATTAAATTATCATGGTATATCCACAGGTCCTGCTAGTATATTATATTATTCACACTTAACATCCTGTTAAGAATTTTCTAAGTCCAGAGCCCAATTCCTATAACCATTTATCAAAAAATGGTTAAAAATGACCTTTTCATTTAAAATAACCTGTTTTCCTCTGATTCAAAGACTTCTAAATATGTTTAATATTACATTTAAACAAAGGCTATCATTAGGGATAGATTAGGAAAATTAATGTGAATTCGAGCTTGGGTGGATGAGGTGGTATAGGGCATTAAGAGTTAAAAGAAAAAATAATCAAAGTTAACACAATTTGTTGAGGTGACAAAACATTCGGACCACTTTATATAGTAATTCTTACATTGGGAATTAGTATCTTCTTATAAAACTTGGAAATGTTATATCAGATTATATTTTATTATGATCTTCAAAAATGTCTTTTACTTTTCTGATTAATTTATTGTACTCTTCAAAAGGTTACAAGGTTTCTTCTCTCTTCTATTCAAACATTATCTCTTTCTCCTGTGTAAAAGTTTTTACCTTTTAACCTCCCATGTTTTGAACCAAATTTCCTATTTTCTCAAATTCTAGAAATTAATTCGATTTTCATAGATTTTTTTTCTTTCTTTAGAGATAAAATAATTATCTAACTTATATATTATAATATTATTAAAGGAAAAAATAATGAAAGTTGAAACAATATTTAGGGGGTGACAAAACTTTCGGACCACCCTATACAGTAATAAGGAATTTATATCTTCTTATAAAACTTAGATTGCATTTTATAATAATCTTCAAAAATTTTTCTCACTTTTGAGATTAATTTATTGTACTCTTCAAAAAGGTTACAAGGTTTCTTCTCTCTTCAATTCAAACATTATCCCTTTCTCCTGTGTAAAAGTTTGACCTTTTGACCTCCCGTGTTTTGAACCAAATTTCCTATTTTCTCTCAAATTCTAGAAATTAATTCAATTTTCATAGATTTTTTTTTTTTCTTTCTTTAGAGATAAAATAATTATCTAACATATATATTATATTATTAAAGGAAAAAATAATGAAAGTTGAAACAATATTTAGGGGGTGACAAAACTTTCGGACCACCCTATACAGTAATATAAGGAATTTATATCTTCTTCAAGGGGCCGGGTTAGCTCAGTCGGTAGAGCGTTCGGCTAGAAACAACAAGGTTCCTAGTTCGATACCAGTCTCCACCAACTCAGCGTATGAGTAGCACAGGGATCTGTGCGGTAAAGTAAGGAGCTGATGGTAGGTGTGGCGCTCCACCTCAGATGCTAAAACAATCTCCTTGGTCTAGCGCTATTGAAAAGAGGATAGACTCCCTCGCTGACTGGCTGATACCGACTTTAGGCCGCCCCGTCGACTTTACTCGACTTTTATATCTTCTTATACAACTTAGATTGCATTTTATAATAATCTTCAAAGATTTTTCTTACTTTTGTGATTAATTTATTGTACTCTTCAAAAAGGTTAAAAGGTTTCTTCTCTCTTCTATTCAAACATTATCTCTTTCTCCTGTGTAAAAGTTTTTACCTTTTGACCTGCCATGTTTCGACCAAATTTCCTGTTTTCTCTCAGATTTGACATCCAAACCATTTTGGATTCCTGCTGGCATTCCCTTTGAAGCAAAATTCTCATTATCTTGTGCAACTTTCAATCCAATCACTAAGCAAAGTTATGGTGTTTATTTCAAGAGCCCTTTTGCCAAAGCTCTTTCTCGGAAAAACATCTCCTTTTTCTCAAACCGCAAACTGACCACTGCTGCTCTCTAATCAGCATGTAGATTTTCAATTGGCGCCTGGTTAATTGGCAAAAACTTCAAAGCTGACCAGAGATATTTGATTCTAACTGACCAGTTGCATGTAATGGATTCTATATCCTTTTCACAGCAATACTTTGAGAAAGGAAAAAGTCTATTGCCAAACGCGCAGAGTTTTATTTGTAACCATTACTTGACTTTCCTTATTGCTAAGAATCTTGCTCGAGGAAAAATACTATTTTTATTTTAAGCTAACACTTTCAACCGGCTTTGCAAGGTCTTCATTTTCATTTTCTTTCGTGTTGAGTGGCTATCAAAGGGAAAAAGGAGCTACTTTCATTCAGGCTCCCCCTCCCCATAATGATTTTGTTGTATTTTTGTCGATTTCAGTTGAATTTCTAAAACTATTTTAGAGATGAAGGATTTTCTTAATGCGCAATCTTGTATTGATTTTGTGAAGTTTTCGCCTTGGTTTTAACATGCTGAATTTTAGAGAAAATTTTTTTACTGATCTCAAAAAATGGGAGGTAACTTAATTTAATCCAATTCACTTTTTTAAGCTTTCATGTTAGCTTCATTATACTATGAGAAATAGCTAGCCAGCATCGACTTGCAAAAAATCCCTGGTGTATTGATTTGTTTACTTTTGAGATTTATAAATGTTGGACATTTTCAAGTAGAATTCCAATGCTATTTCTATGTATATTTTAATTTTTAAATATCTTAGATTATAAACTAAATCATCATAATTTTTGGACAAAAAGTGAGAACTGGTGATATTTAATGTGTATATACATTTACTTTGTCATTAATTGTTTTATTTTCATAGTTTCATCCGGACATATATACATACACAACTGCCCTTTATAGATATAAATTCTAATTTTAAAATGCAAGTTACTTTCTTGATTGTTATTTTGCCTATATAAAAAGCCACACTTTTGAATTTTTTTTAACTTCATAAATAAACAAAAAATTCAGATATTCAAGCAAACTGTTTTATAATCCTATAACTTTACAGTCTATCTTTTGCTAAATTCAAACAAATGACAAATTAATCTTGAGTATATAACAAATTATAATTCTTACAGTAAGTATTGATTTTTTTTTTCTTTTTCAATGTGACTAAGTTAAAAAATACACCTTTTAAAAAACAAAATAATAAAATCGGTATTATCTTTTTATATTTGGAATTTATAACATGAATTTAAGAACTTTTAAATGAAAATTTGAACTTCAAAAATAAAAATGTTGTAAATCTCAAGCCTTAGAGTTTAACTTTGACAACCAGATTAATATCTTTATTTTCTATAACTATCAAATTTTTTATGGAAGATAAATATGAAAATGCTATACTATGTAACATTATTGTTGTGACTGAATTTATCGAATAGCAACAGTGAAAATCAGGGAAAAGGTGTATTACTTTTTGTACAGGGATATAAATAATAGTCAATGCGCAGATCTCCAATAGTATGATTAGCTACATGACTCATAGTGACCCAACTACAAAAAAAATGAGTTTTAAAAAGTGTGTTAAAAAAATTGAGTTTAAAAAGAAAAGATTGAGTAAAATGTCATGGCATAAAATAACCCAACAAGGGTTTACATGCCGTAAGATCCATAGATGGGACCCTAACAGGTACTACCACTCCAGGTCAGAATGGACCTGGGATTAATGGTGATGAAGGGGTACTGCACATTCCCCAGAGTTCCAGAATTGGAACCTCATAATTAGATGCAGTTTAATGTCACACCCAGGACACTAAGACCCTCAGCCATTGCCTTCTAGCACATATATGATAAAAAGGGTTGAGGTTTACCATAAGGGCAATAGGATTGGGACAATCATATAGGTGCTAGGGTTTGATGTGACCAGCCAATTGATCGGAGGGGGCCCTCTCCAACTGCCAGTCTAGCCTAAGTAAGGGCCAAAGTGGAGCATTAGATGTCATGGACTGTTCAGCTACCAGGGTTTCATCCTTGAGCATTACAGGTCACCACCCACAGCCAACAGGTGGTCCCATCGGGGGAGGGTCTTACCCTTCTGCAGAGATGCAGTTGGTATATTCTAAAGCTCCAGCTGACAGGAGAACTTACATGTGGGATTACCCTCATTGATTAAAAAAATTATATAAGTTTTTTCTAAAACACCTTTTTTTTTCTTTTTTTTTAAAGAAATTGTACTTTTTCTGCGCCTTGTCCACTGAGTGAATAAAATGCCCCCAAAGCATTAAGACTGCTTGTCACACTTGATTGACTCTATTAAATTAGCTACTGTGAAGAGATTGTCAACTTATTAGTTCTTTGTTTAATCTTCCTTTTAGCAGATACTTTCTACATTTGCAACATGAAAATTCAACCTACTGACAGTCAAGAAGACATCTTGTCTGCCTCCATCTTAACTAGATTTTTAATTTTTTATTCTATTGCAAATATTTCAGTGACAAGCTTTTGCATTAATTACTTGTACACTGTCACACTGAGGTGACAAAATGACTTTGATCCAAATTATGTTAGGAGTTTTATTCCTTGTGTTATGGTCAGAAATTTAATGCATCTGAGTCTCTTCAGTCATCAATGTGATAGACATTGGAATTAATAGCCACAGTGTCAGTATCCAAAGGGTTAGGTTATGAACAAGAAATAAAAGTGGTATATATTTTAACTCTTTCATTGTTTTGAGGGTCACATGTGTCTCTCAAACCGCATTTAAAATAAAGGGTACAATCCATCAATCAGCTGGCCATGTCAAGCCCTAGCACCTATATGATTTTCCCAACCCTATTGCCCTTATGGCAACCCCCAATCCTTCTTATCATATGGGTGTTAGAAGGCGGTGGCTGAGGGTCTACATGTCCTGGGAATGACATTAAACTCTATCTGATGGTGAGGTTCCAGTTTTGGAGGTTTGGGGAATGTGGAGCACCCTTTCATCACCATTGCTCCCTGGTCCACTCTGACCCGGAGTGGTAGTACCTGTTAGGGTCCCATCTATGGGTTGAATAGAAAAATATGAGTTTATAAACAAAATTGTATTATGCATTAAGAATGAATTTATTTCACAACTTTGTTGGCATTAAATGACCCACTGAGGTAGGATATGCCGTAAAACAAAACAAACCAAACAAACCAAACGGTACAATCTTGTGAAAACGTGGGACTAGACCCCTCTAATTTACCTTATACAGTGAAAGGGTTATGTAAAAAGTTTTCCAACTGGAGTCTGTTCAGTTAACAACAGTAATCCCTTTCATTCAACAAACTGCTCTCACAGTAACTTCATTCCTGTTCACCCAAAACACAGTAGTCTCCGAATTTCACCTCTCTCACAGTCACTTGCTTTGTTACTGACTCGCAGTGTCAGCGACCCTCCGTTTTTATTATGGCTCAACTACCCTTTATGCAAATTCCATCTCGTCCCATCCGGGTCTTTCATGCACGGCACAAGTGATTCTTTGCCGCTTACATTGGGGGGATCGGCTATGCCCATTACAAGTTATATATCAATATATTTGACATATATACAACAAATGAATGGAGGTGCGTGGTCTAATGATTAGAGTCGTAGGAAATGGACACGTCAGCGCGAGTTCAATTCCTAGACGAAGCTGTTGGCATTTCACATGGCGCTAATACCCTTGTGAAAGGTATCAATCCAATTCTCCCTCCAGCTATGGGTAAACAGCAGGGCAGACTGGACCCTTTAACCATAGCTAGGTAACCAGTCTAGGAGAAGGAAAACTCTGAATTCAAACCTGTTAAACTCTGCCTAAGAAATTGACCTTGTGTCATATCCTGCTCGTGTGGAGAGGTTGGTAAATATATATATAACAAATGAATTAGAAGAGGTTTAAGAAGTTTAACAAAAGTTCATAAAGGTTCTTAGTGTTTGGAAAAGACAATCTCTTTTTTGGAGACAATAATGTAGGATGTGAGTATAAACAATCAGTTATTTCTAATATGGTTCTTCATGATTTATTCAATTATTTTTCTAGCCCGAGCAGCCATGTTGACTGGACGTTTACCCATCAGAAATGGTTTCTATTCTACAAATGGCCATGCCCGAAATGGTAAGTAATGGAGGAATTTTAAAATTAAATTTATTATCTTTGAATTTTTATTCTGAATGACAAAGTTCTTTGATTTTTATGTCTTGTTTTAATAGCTCTTTAAGTAAACATATCATGAAATATCGTTGTAATGATCAAATTATCATACTGTGGTATATCCACAAGTCCTGCTAGTTAGTTATTAATCTGTCATGTATTGCTATTAATTACTCAATTACAGATATGTATGTTTTTTTTTAAGATCAATTAATCATGAATAGGAAAAAAACAATTATATCAACTAAGTTTAAGTTTGAGAATTTATATAACTGACTTCAGACATCAAAAAAGAATTCAAATTTTAAATGATAATCTTTTCTTTTTTTTTTTTTTTTTTAAATAAAATTCTGATTGACTGAATAGTTGTTTTATTTTATTATTATATTTTAGGTTATACTCCTCAAATAATAATGGGTGGAATTTCTGACAATGAAATATTGTTACCTGAATTACTAAAGAAGAAAGGCTACCAAAACAAACTCATTGGCAAATGGTATTTTTGCTCTTTTATTTACCATTTAAACTTTTAAGACAATATTATCAGCATGATGATCCTATTTACATAGATTATGTCAGTAGTTCCCATACTTTTTGAGGGTTCCCTGACCACATCACTAGTACCATCCCCCTACATACAACAAATGCATGCCTCTTTCTGTTATGTTTATATCAAATTTGAAACAGCAAGCAAGCTAACACTGGGTCCATAATCATAATGAACTCGTCTATCTTTTCCCTCCTTTGTGACAAATACCAAATCCTGAGGTAGGTAGTTAATTATAATGGGACAAATACAGAGACCAAATAAATAGATTAAGGTGATTAAATCAGTTTGTATTTAATGTTCAGTTTATTTTCATCTCTTAAAAAATAAATACTATAAATTTTATTAAGGTTTAATAAATTTTTGACTTTTGTAAGATTTTATTATCTATAAAATTTCACATCAATTTTGTTTTAAAAATAAACTTCAAGAATAAGTTTTCAAAAGAAATGTTCTTCCTCTTATTCTCTCATAATCAAAATGGATTCTTCACTGAAAAAAGTGTAGTATCAGACAACATGGCTGCTTGATGAACACCTCACTTGTTGACAGTAAACTGTTTATCCAAACCCATCCTGCTGTATTCTTGATCAGTGAGAAAATAAAAACGAATATTGTTGTATTTTAAAACATATTTAACTGTTTTGTTATATTTTGTTATTCCTGATATCTTGGGATATAAGAGGTACATTATTTATCTTAGGTGATAATAGGGTGTAGCATTCATTCATGTCTTATTCTATTAAACTGTATTCTTGGTCAGTGAGAAAATAAAAACAGATATTGTTGTATTTTAAAACATATTTAACTGTTTTGTAGGAAGCGCGTGGTGCGATGGTTAAAGTCATGGGAAATGGACTCGTCACCCCGAGTTCAAATCCTGGATGTGATAATTGCATTTAACTTTGCGCTAATACCCTTGGGAAAGGTATGAATCCTACTCTCCCTCCAGCTATGGATAAATAGTAGGGCAGACTGGGCTCTTTAACCTTGGTTAGGCAACCAGTCTAGGAGAAGGAAAACTCTAAATTCAAACCTGTTGAACTCCGCTTAAGAAATTGACCTTGTGTCACATCCTGCTCGTGCGGAGGGGTTGGTAAATATATGTTCTATTAAACTTACAGATCAGTGGTTACCAACTTTTTTTAAATCTATGGACCCCTTTGATTTCTAGTTTACTCAGGTGGACCCCACACAGACACATACACACACAATAGCCATTTGCTGTATAAAATTCTGATTGTATTTTTGTAATTAGATATTTTTTGCTTGCCTGGACCAAAAAATGTTATATGGCTCCTGGTTGAGAACTAGTTTTATAGATTTCTATAACCTCATTCATGAAACAACTTTTTGTAACCTCTTCCCCATTACTAAATGTTGGCATGAACTAATGTTTGTTTTATTATATCAAATTGTACATATTGTAACAAAACGGTTTCCATTTGTCTGAATATTTGAGATAAGGCTTGATAATTTATATCATTAGGATATTTTGGTCCTAATCTTTATTGTTACATACATCAAGTTGGTCCTCATCTTTTTTGTTACATACATCAAGGCCAAGGGTGATAATAACATAGAATACTTAACATAGCTTAACACTTGTACCCGGTCATGGTTAATGGAATGAGAACAGTCTACACCAGTGGATTGAATAAAGGGTTTGGTTCAAGGTTCTCTGAAGGCTCCAAGTTCAACAAGAAGGTTCTTGAGTTCAATAAGGTTCCCAAGTTCAACAAGAAACACCTGAAGAAGGCCAGAGGGCACATCAGCCGAAATGTTGTGTATATAACAATAAAGATGAGGACAATAGTAAAAAAAAAAAAAAAATCATAAAGCAAATTGTTTCTTCTTCCAGTGTTGTTACTTCAGATTATCAATCTCTTCTCACAATACCACAGGCACTTAGGTCACCAGTCAGCATACCATCCTCTTAAACATGGCTTCCATGAATGGTTTGGCTCTCCCAATTGTCACTTTGGTCCTTATGACAACAAGCGGATACCAAATATTCCAGTTTACAAAGACTGGCTGATGGCCGGAAGGTAGGAAAATGTTTGTAGGTTTTATTTTTTTTTGGTATTTTTTTTTTTCCCTTTATTTTTTTCCCTCTAATTGCTCCCCACAATCCTGTGATGACCTCCAAAATGATATTAGCTTCAACTGTCCATGAATGATATAAGAAACATTATCTTAATGTTTCCCTTTCTATATCCCTTGGTCATTGCTTTTTCTCTTGTAAATAATAGCTTGGACATAATACTCCTGCTGGGTCAACACTATCATCTAATATTTAAGATGCTGTATTCTTCATTTCTTCTTGGCAAATAAATTGTGTCTATAGTGCCAGCGTTTCCTTCAGTAGTTGCAAGATACTCATTATATACTTCAATAAAATATATCCTTTTTATTTCCTACCTGTAACCATTTCCTGATATTTTTCTGCTCTTTTATTATATCAAAGATAGAAACGAGTGAAGTGTTAAGAGACAAAAAAAATCTTCTTTTTTTTCCTTTTATCGTTTTTCTCTTTTTCTTATTTTTTTCTCATATTTTTCCTTTTTATTTTTCTTCTCTCTTTTTTCTTTTCTTTTTCCTTCTTATTTTTCCTTTTTATTTTTTTCTTATATTTTTCCTTTTTCTTCTCTTTTTTCTTTTCTTTATCTCTCGTATTTTTCCTTTTTCTTTTTCTTCTCTTTTTTCTTTTCTTTTTCTCTCTAATTTTTCCTTTTTATTTTTCTTCTTTTTTTTTCTTCTTTTTTTTTTTTTCTTTTCTTTTTTTTCTTTTCTTTTTCCTTCTTATTTTTCCTTTTTATTTTTTTCTCATATTTTTCCTTTTTATTTTTCTTCTCTTTTTTCTTTTCTTTTTCTCTCTAATTTTTCCTTTTTATTTTTCTTCTTTTTTTCTTTTCTTCTTTTTTCTTTTCTTTTTCTCTCTCATTTTTCCTTTTTATTTTTTCACTCTTATCATTCTTCTTTTTATTTTATTTTTCCTCATTTTTTTCCTTTATGTTTTACTTCTTTTCTTTTTCTCTTCTATTTTTCCCCTCTTATCATTCTCTTTCTCTTATTTTTCTTTTTTCTTCTCATTTTTATTTTCCTTCTCTTATTTTTCTTTTTTCTAAATTTTTTCTTCTCTTATTTTTCCTTTTTTATTTTCCTTTTTCTTTTCTTATTTTCATTTTTCTGCTCTTATTTTTTTTTTTTTCCTTTTATAGTTTTATTCTCTTTTGGTCATTCTCTTTTGTTTATTTATTCATTTATTTTTTTTACTGTCTTTTTTTCTCTTTCCTCCCATTCTTTCTTTCGGGTCTCTTCTTCTCCTCTTTCTTCTTTTTATCTCCACTCTTTCATTCTTTGCAATTTTCTCTCAGGATTTTCTACTTTCCCCTCACCTAGATTTAATAAAAGTTATTTTCTTTTATCTCTCTTTTTCTCTTCCTTTTCCTCTATTTTATTTTCCCACCTTCTTTCCTTTATCCTCTTCTTCTTTACTCTTGATCATAAAAGATGTCTGTTTCCTTGACTTCAGAAAAAGTCATTCTGTTTTCAAGAGCTTCATATTTATTTTTATGTTCACTGTCTCCATTTCCAAGCCTCCAAGAATGTCATGTGAGAAATGTCGGAATCTACAGACTACTTATAAGAATGAAAATGAGAATGTATCTAAGAGAAAAGCATTTTGCTGGTTTCACTTTTGTAAATGTCTTCAGGTATTAGGTAACCCTTCAAGTGCAATTCATGTGCTTTTTCTGTTTCTTTCTTTCTTTTTTTTCTTTCTTTTCTTTTTCTCTTTTTTTTTTTTCTTTTCTGTCTCCTTTTTTTTTCCAGGGTGATCTTGATATATCAATATTTTTGTATTCATAAATAGTACATCAAATATTTTCTCATAAACATTGGACACATAGTGAGGATCAAATTCACAACTACTTTTTTCATCATATGTATTGCTTAGCATAACATTTATCAACATAGGAAATAAAATCACTGACCAGAGTTCAAATCCTGTTGATGCTGTTTGTGTCTTACTCCACGCCAATCCCCTTGAGAAAGGAATAAATCCATCTGTTCTCCCTCATCCCAACTGTGGTTAAACAGTAGGACAGACTGGGCTCTTTAACCTTGGTTAGGCAACTAGTCTAGGAAAAGGAAAACTCTGAATTCAAACCAGCTTTACTCTGCTTAAATATTTACCATACAATCAATGAAGTTAATGAAAATTATTTCTACCTATTTAGTAATACACATGAATTTAAACAAATCATATACAGTAATACCTCACCCTACGTCATTAACTGGTTCCAGTCAAAAAATTACTTAAGTCGAAATACCCATTATTTAGATGCAATTATCCAACCTAGGCCTAGCATAGCCTATTTTTTTTCTTTGTTTTTTTTTTCTTTGTTAGCCTACATAATCAGTAAAATTTCAGTAATTTTAAAGCCTACCAGTAGCCTAGCCTGTTTTTTTATGCTAGTCTACATAATCAGTATATTTCAGTAAATTATAAGCATAAACAATTGATACAACCCAAAATTAACGGTACCAACAGTATGAATGATACAGCTATTTCTACAGACTATGTATATATTATAATATTTTATATAACTTTTAAGATTTAAATATTTCAATATTTTTGAAAAGCGATATGTCTTCAAAAATGATGTAAGTAGAGGTATGATTGTATATATTGTTGGTATCCTTCCGTCTACTAAAGACAATGGCGTAGTGTCCACTTTTTAAAAAAAATTTTAATGTATATATATATATTCTTTTTTATATATATATGTATATATAAAACAAATACAAGTTGCATTAAATAACCCACAAGGGTTGATATTCCATTAAACACCAACGCACCAACAAAAAAACCTTGATTGATCCATATTTGCCACATTTTACTGGCCAGTATGAAAAAATCGATAAAAACCTGAATAAACAATCCTTGTCTATCATATTCAATAAAACAGGGCTAAAAGAGAATTTACTGCCTAAATATACATTTCATACAATATATCCCAGTTAAATCAAATTAATCAATAAGTAAAATTGTGTAAGTGCTGTAGGGAGTTTGGGACGACAACAAGGTTCAACGCTTCCTCAACCACATGGCAGCAAACTGGTATGATATAGGCATACTAAAACTGTACACAAAAATGCATTAACCGAAATGGCAATTATGTAGAAAAATAGATAAATGTTCAAATTTTAAAATGATGTAAACATCATTGACATTAAACAATAAACATTTCTGTTGTCTGAATTTTTGAGATTAGGCTGGACACATGCTGCAACAGGTATGATATAGGCATACTAAAACTGCACACAAAAATGCATTAACCGAAATGGCAATTATGTAGAAAAATAAATGTTCAAATTTTAAAATGATGTAAACATCATTGACATTAAACAATAAACATTTCTGTTGTCTGAATTTTTGAGATTAGGCTGGACACATGCTGCAACAGGTATGATATAGGCATACTAAAACTGCACACAAAAATGCATTAACCGAAATGGCAATTATGTAGAAAAATAGATAAATGTTCAAATTTTAAAATGATGTAAACATCATTGACATTAAACAATAAACATTTCTGTTGTCTGAATTTTTGAGATTAGGCTGGACACATGCTGCAACAGGTATGATATAGGCATACTAAAACTGCACACAAAAATGCATTAACCGAAATGGCAATTATGTAGAAAAATAAATGTTCAAATTTTAAAATGATGTAAACATCATTGACATTAAACAATAAACATTTCTGTTGTCTGAATTTTTGAGATTAGGCTGGACACATGCTGCAACAGGTATGATATAGGCATACTAAAACTGCACACAAAAATGCATTAACCGAAATGGCAATTATGTAGAAAAATAAATGTTCAAATTTTAAAATGATGTAAACATCATTGACATTAAACAATAAACATTTCTGTTGTCTGAATTTTTGAGATTAGGCTGGACACATGCTGCAACAGGTATGATATAGGCATACTAAAACTGCACACAAAAATGCATTAACCGAAATGGCAATTATGTAGAAAAATAAATGTTCAAATTTTAAAATGATGTAAACATCATTGACATTAAGCAATAAACATTCCTGTTGTCTGAATTTTTGAGATTAGGCTGGACACATGCTGCAACAGGTATATGGGTTAAGTTTATACAGTTCTAAGTGACAGGTTCAATCCTGGCCAAGAGCAATAATAACATAGAATACTTAACATAGCTTAACACTTGTATCCGGTCATGGTTAACAGAGTGAGAACAGTCTAGCCCTGTGGACTGAATAAAGGGTTTGGTTCAAAGTTCCATAAAGGCTGCCAAGTTTGATAATGTTCCAGAGTTCGAAGAGAAGTTTTTCGAGTTTGACAAGAAACTCTTGCAGAAGGCCAGAGGGCACATCAGCTGAGACGTTGTGTATATAGTAATAGTAAAAGATGATAACAATTGTCCAAATAATACAAAACATTTCTGTGATTTCTAAATATTTTTGAGACCTTAATTTTTAGATTACCCTCATACATAGATAAAGTTGTCGGGGTGGCCTAAAGTTGGTATCAGCCAATCAGTGAGGGAGTTTATCTGCTTTTCACTAGTGCTAGA
Source organism: Doryteuthis pealeii (assembly GCA_023376005.1). Classification (NCBI taxonomy): domain Eukaryota; kingdom Metazoa; phylum Mollusca; class Cephalopoda; order Myopsida; family Loliginidae; genus Doryteuthis; species Doryteuthis pealeii. Next base: position 60,855,887 of record CM042142.1, on the reverse strand, counting down.
CCAAGGAGATTATCTTAGCGTCTGAGGTGGAGCACCACACCTACCATCAGCTCCTTACTTTATCACACAGATCCCTGTGCTACTCATATGCTGAGTTGGCGAGGGCCGGTATCAAACTAGGAACCTTGTGGTTTCTAGCCGAACGCTCTACCGACTGAGCTAACCTGGCCCTTGTACATAGATACATACATCCATAATGATATAATAAAGTTTTCCTACCGTATATTTCTAACTTGTGTGTATATTTCTGTTAATTAGATATGAGTTGTTCGTAGAAATATATGAAATGATTGAGAGACTGACAGGAATGATTCCATCAAACTCTTTCATATCAGAAATATTTTGATTGTTTCAAATGTATTGAGGTCCCAGTTTGGCATATACAAAATACCTATATCATAACTTCTCTGTGTGATGAGATGTTTCTGTTGAAAGATAGACATTTCTTCTCCAACAGCCATCCATAATATACAGCACATCATAGTGAGATTTTTATCAGGGCAATACACTTAAAATGCTCTAACTTATTGAATAAAGCAATTTTCTGTCTGATTTTGAAACTAAATGATGATTTCATAGTAGGGGGTCTGTGTCCGCACTGAACATCATTTTAAATTCTAAGCTGTCTACTCTCATGCTGTTTGCCTTCTACCATTAACTGGAATATGAAACAGAACAAAGAAATATAGTGTAGTGTCAACTGAAGACTCAAAAGCATAGATTTTATATTTAAGTTTGAATGCTGACTCAGAGCAGCACTTGAACCAAGGTGGATAGCCTCTCAATTGATTAATCTCAATCTATATATTAATATTCGTGTTCCTTAATTATACAACCATTATCATCTTGCAACACCCTCTGGTTAAGAATGAGACAATCCAAATCATCCAAGATGAAATGCGAAAATGTAAATCCTTATTATCTGGTGTTGCTTATCTGCTGAATTCTTATTTCTTATGAGTGTCGTCACTTCAGCTAAATAATGGACCATTCCATTTTTATTATATAGAAAAAAATGGAGAAAAAAAAACATGCTACAGAGAAAAAATATAGCAAGAAAGAAAAAAAAAGAGAGATGGGGAAAGATAGAGAGAATGGGATGAGTGTGCGGAAGAATGAAAAGATGGAAAGAAAAAAAAAAGAGTGAGAGAGAATTAAATCAAGATTATTATACTTTTTACATATCTGAACTATTTTGGGATAATTAAATTATCATACTGTGGTATATCTACAGATCCTGCTAGTGTCAGTTATTACTTCTAACATAAAGTTTGAAACCATAGGTCTAGCAATCTTAAAACAAACATTCTGCACCCTGTCAGCTATGGCAGTAGAATATGCTGACTGAACCTCTGTAGGCGGGTAAGATCTCCCCCCACCCAATGGGTCCACCTGTTGGCCATGGATGACAATCCATGATGCTTAAGGGTGGAACCCTGGTGGAATGTGGAGTACCTCTTCATCACCATTACTCTCAAGTCCACTCTGACCTGGAGTGGTAGTACCTGTTTGCGTCTCATCAATAGGTTGAATAGAAAAACAAATTTAAAAGAAATGTGTTTTTAAAAAAAATTGAGTACCCATCAAGAATGGATAAAACAAAAATGTCTACGGCATAAAATAACCCAATGGGTTGACATGCCGTAAAACCCAACCAACCAATAACCCGTTTTTTAGATAGCAACCTTTGATAAAAAAAGAAACAGTGTCTTTGGTCACACTCTCCTCTTTAAATACAGTGATGCTGATAGCTTTTTAATTGAGTGTGTCCTGGGATACACAGATTTTATTTGAATGAGTCCCTGGGATATTTTATGAATCCCAACTAAAGTTTCTCAACAAATTGCAGAATGAATAAAACTAAATGTTTTGGCATGAAATAACCCAACAAGGGTTGACATCCAACCAACCTAACATCAAGCTTAGTGATGTTAAAACAAATACTCTCACCTATCAGTACCTTTTTTTTTTCCTCATGGTTGGATTAAAAATAGAATTGCAACCATGTTTAGCAGTTGCACTTGAAGCCTTGAAAGAGTTTAATTTTGATCTGACAGTCAATTCCTCCATTCAAGATGGCTGCCTGTCTTGCCTACTTACATCACGAATATAGAAGAAGAGAGCAGGCCAAGAAAAAGTCATGGAAGTAAACTTATTAATGTCAAACACTTTGCACTGGAAATTTTCTTTTCTTGGTCAGAAAAGTAAATTTCACTGAGTAAAAAGTTTATTGATAGTGAATGGTTGATTTAGCAAAAGAAAGGAAGTGCTTTCTCCATTTTGAGTCTGAAAATTGAACTAGAAAATTGGTAAAAGCTCTGGGAATTACTTCTAAGCTTACAGTTCTTATGTGTCCAGGAGGAGGGGGATGATAAAAAGAAAAATCTTATTTGCTTCTTTTAATATGTTGTCAAAGTTGCAGTTTTTTCAGTCGAACATTATATATTTTAAAAAAAAAACAAGATTTGGCTTTAAATAACCTATATTGTTTGATATGCCATTAAACACCAAAAAAATGTTTTAATGTTTATTTTTTTATAAATAATATTTTCCTTTGGTGTGATAAATTTAGAAATTTAGATATTTTTAGTGAACTTATTAATATAAACATATCTGAAGCTCACTCATATCTCAATTTTAGCTCTCAACTCAAAGCAAAAAATTGACTAAATGACAGCTCATAACTTGGAAAACTCATATGTTGGGACACTCATAATTCAAGGTACCATTGTATTTTTAAGTTCTTAAGTCAACTACCAATAAGCAATTTCTCTGAATTTTTTTAGATGAGGCTTGATAATTAGTATTATTTGGACTATTGTCCTCATCTTCATTGTTATTTGTACAAGGTTTCGGCCGATGTGCCCTACGGACTTCTTCAGGTATTTCTTGTTGGACTCGAGAACCTTCTTGGACTCGGGAACCTTCTTGTTGTAATCGGGAAGGTTCATGAGTCTGAGAAGGTTCCCAAGTTTGAGAAGGTTCCCGAGTCCGACAAGAAATACCTGAAGAAGGCCAGAGGGCACATTGGCCAAAACGTTGTACAAATAATAATGAAGATGAGGACAATAGCCCGAATAATACAAATAATACCAATACACATTTCTCAGAAAATCCTCATTGATTATATCTTTTAAATTTAGAAATTCATTTTATTTATTTATTTATTTTTTTTTGTTTTAATGAATTTTGAACTCTTATATCAATAACAAGAAACAGCCACTGATTATTAACAATTCACCAATGTCACATCTTTACAGGTTTTTTCTCTCTGATTTAACAATATTTTCTCACGTACTCACTTTTTTTTATGAATGATATGAAATGTTCAATTATTTTCAGATATTATCAGGACTTTGCAATAAACCGGAAAACTGGAGAATCAAATTTAACCCAACTTTATATCAAGGTAAGGTTACCTGCCCTAGAGTAATAGCTAAGAAGCTTATCTTATAAACCTTTGCTAGTTTAGTGAGTTCAGTATTCACCGAGTAAACCACTACTGTTAGCCTATGTCATACTAATCTAAGCCTAGTAAATATCTAACATTTACATAGTTGTCTATTTAAGTTATGCCAAAGTGTTGCATGTCCTGGACTGCTCAGCCATCGGGATTCCATCCTTAAGCATCACGGGTTGCCATCCATGGTCAACAAGTGGCCCATTTGGGGGGGGGTTACCCCTCTGCAGAGGTGCAGTTGGTGAATTCTAAAGCCCAGCCAACAGGGCTGGATAGTCATCTGAGGAAGGCTGGAAAACACTGGTCAAAATGTAATAAACAAGAAAACTATTTGTATGTATAAAGACAATGTTTCAGATGCTGTATCCTCCAGCCTTCCTCAGATGTTCCCTGTATATCCGAATATAGTAATGATCCAACCTGGGAAATCATTTTTTTTAATAGTTTGAAAGTTGATCAAACAGGTGTCAAAGAAATTTTGAAAATTATTCAAATAATAACTTCATTTTTTTGCACACATATCTTCTTTTTTTTCTAAATGATTGTGATTCTTCATGTCGGAATGATAAGCGTGCAAAAACAATGACATCATTGTTTTAATAAGATCTTTAAAACTTTTTGACACCTGTTTGATCACTGCCAAACCATTAAAAATGATTTCCCACATTGGTTCATTAATATGCTTGGATACACAGGGGACACCTGAGGAAGGCCAGAGGATACAGCATCTGAAACATTGTGTTTATACATACAAAAAAAGAAAGGAGAACAACAGTGTAAAAAATCAAAATTATTCACAAGAAAACTAGTTTGAAAGAAATTATAGAAAATACTAAGAACATTTTCCTTTTTTTTTGTAAAGTCAAACTAAAAGAACTTTAAAAAAATATTTTCTATTCTTTTAGGAAGCTGAAGTTTTCATTGAAAAACAAGTAAAAAAGCAGCAACCATTTTTTCTATATTGGGCTGTTGATGCTACACATGCTCCTGTATATGCATCCTCAAAGTTCCTGGGAACAAGTCGAAGAGGAATGTAAGTAACCTGTTCAATATTTTCCAATAAAATCAGTCAAATAATTTTGCACATTTATATAAGAATAAAAAATTTTTTTAATTTGAAAATTCAAAAATTTCAAGACCCCAAAAAAAGTTATTTAAAATATAAGTTTTTTTTTTAAACTCAAAAAATAATTTTTCACTCCGTAGTAATAACAGTACGCAAAACGGTTTCGGTTTCATGAAGTATTTTGATGCGGTTTTACAGTATGAAGATGAAACAAAAAAAATTATTTTTTTCAGTTAAACTGCCTGTCTCTTGGGTGTTGCTACCTTTTTGATTATATGCATGTAAGAATACACACTTTTAATTGTCCAAGGAGTATATATTGTGCAATAATAGGGAGGGGACTGAGAACTGTGTAAAAGTGTGAAAAAAATCATTGAAATCTTAATAAAATCAACAAAATGTTTAATAAAAAGAATTATTGATTTGCTTGTATTTTTTTCTTTTCATAGATTTTTATAATAGAAATGCATAACACATGCTTTTTATTATAGAAAGGCATCACCATCTTTTTTTTTTTTAATGCATTGTCAATGAATTTTACTATAGAAATTGCAATAATAGGGACATGTACATATTTAGGGAGATACAATTTTATTTTCTAACAGTATAAAAATGTGGAAAATCATTGAAATCTTAATAAAACTGAAATATTGATTAACTTGTATATTTTTTTTTTCCTGGAATTTTGATTTCCCTATTTTTTTTCCTCATTTTCAGTTATGGTGATGCTGTAAAAGAATTGGACTATGGTGTTGGACGAATCTTGAAACTTGTCAAATCTTTGAATGCATCTGAGAACACCATGGTTTTTTTCTCTTCTGATAATGGAGCAGCATTATATTCAAAAACCCACGGTATGTGTATGCAAAGAACAATTACAAAATAATCAAGATCATTAAATAATTTGATACTTTAGCAACTGGACTGTTTAGTATATCTGAGATTGTCAGTTTCAGGACTACCACAATTTCTTCCCTGGATATTATTTAAACACTTTCCACTTGTTACTAGTACCGTCTTGCTTCAAAGTCAGAATGCAAACCCTGTCTGAGGCAACACTGCGTTTATATTGCCATGGCTCGTTTCTGATTGGTTGGTCAGACCAATCAGCATGAGCAAATAATCATATAAATGGATTAGTCTCCTCTTGCGAACCTCTTTTTGTCACGTCCGGTTTCATGGGAAACAAGTCATTTTTTTTCTCTGCAGCAAAGGAAAGCAATACTTATCCTTTTTTTGGTGGGGAAGTGGCAACACCTCACCTAAATCATGGACCTACACGTGAGACAAGTCCTTGCCGACAAAAATTTTTTTAAAATATATCTATATATATATATAATGTGTGTGTGTTTTGTTTCTATGAGATAAGTCTCTTCTCTCACTACAGAGATGAAATGTTATCATTATTCCATGAATTGTTCTGATTACTATCTTCATCTCTGTTGTTTCAATGACGACATTTTAGACAGTGGGCACTCCAGTTTCTCAAATCATCATTTTTGTTGTTTTAGTCACTGTTTTTACCATTTTATTATCTTTCAAGTGTATATCACATACAGGAGGCACGTGGTCTAATGGTTAGAGTCGGAGGAAATGGACTTGTCGACTCAAGTTCAATTCCTCGACAAAGCTGTTTGCATTTCACATAATGCTAATATCCTTGGGAAAGGTATGAATCCAATTCTCCCTCCAGCTATGGGTAAATAGCAGGGCAGACTGGGCTCTTTAACCATGGCTAGGTAACCAGTCTATGAGAAGGAAAACTCTGAATTCAAACCTGTTAAACTCAGCTTAAGAAATTGACCTTGTGTCACATCCTGTTCATGTGGAGGGGTTGATATATATGTATATATATCATATCCAGTAATTTGGAATAGAATCCCTTTAATAGTTTTTTTTATTTTTAATACATCTCCTATTAGAATAATAGAACAATTCCCAATTGTGAGGTCCGGTTAGAGTAACAGTTCCTCCCTTGTCCTTTTTATGAATGTTCCAAAGTATCTTATAAGAAGTACTACTCAAGTATTTATTTCAATACTGTAGAGTTTAGTAATAAATAATATCTAATAATATCTGTTTTGATAGTTTAATGTTCCATTGGAAATTATAAAATTCTAGTATCTTTGGTTTAGAAGAAAATTAACTCATTATAAAAGATTGTTAAAAGTGATCTTATTTATGGGCAATATTGTATAATATATAATTTCAGTTTGAATTCATAGTATAACTATCTCAGCAACCCATCTAAGTCAAGGAAAAGTCCGACCCAAAAGTTCTGCTGCCTTTCAAGGAAAGGCTAGGGGAGTAAACCCCGAAAAAAAATCTCTAAGGTGGAGTGATGCTGAAATCCAGTGCTACCCATCAACTCATGTGACACTACCGTTGCCAAACTGCTTTGGTTCCTTACGTTTCCTTTGGATCACAGCGACAGTGTGAGAGACGATTTGCTGCCTGGGCACCAGCTTATCCTCTATATGAACCCACCCAGGCTATGTAGTTTAAAAAAAAAAAAAAAAAAAAAACTTTGACACTACTCCATCGTCTCTCGTAGACAGAAGGCTGCCAACAACTGAAAATCATCTTAAACCTCAATTTATCATCAGATCTTTATCTCACAAAGATTTGTAGAATATGTAGCAATCCAAAAATAAGTAAACCTTTATGTAATTTTATTTATGGGTAATACTGTAAATATCTGTTTTGATTGTATCATGATCCATAATTCATAATTGTCTTACGATTCATAATTATTATTGTATCATGATCCATAATTATTATTGTATCATGATTGTATCATGATCCATAATTCATAATTGTATCATGATCCATAATTATTATTGTATCATGATCCATGATTATAGAATATCTGTTTTGATTGTATCATGATCCACTAGAAATTATAAAAATTCTGGTATCTTTGTGATAGAAGAAAATTAACTTTTTATAAAAAAAAATTGGTAGGTACATATTTTTGGGTGATACTGTATTATTGAAATGACTTTAGCAACATGATATCTTACATTTAACGGTTGTGTTTGTTGAGATATCAATTTATATTGAGATTTTTTTTCTAGCATGAGAAATATGTCCGTTTTATCATGTGCCTGGCAAAACGTAAAAACCTAACAATTACCTTTTTTGTTTTCTCTTTTTTCTTTCTCTCTCATATTGTTGTTTGAATTCATTAAAATTCCTGTTACATGACTCAGAAACTTAATTGTTGTAATTTATTACAATTTGATCCCTCATAAACTTGGGGGAGGGGGGGGCAATTTTATTGCATTCTGTTTCCATGAAAACTATCAAAATTAGATATTCATGAATAAAAATGGCTTTTATCATATCAGCATGCCAGAATGTGTAACGGTATAAAGGGGTTAACTTGTGTATACAACTCTGATTGAATTTAAATTTCAGCTACCTTTTTAAACTAGTAAAAGTAAAGTAAGTAAAGTCGTCGGGGCGGACTAATATCGGTATGAGCCATACAGCGAGGGAGTCTATCCCCTTTTCACTAGTGATAGACCAAGGAGATTATTTTAGCGTCTGAGGTGGAGCGCCACACCTACCATCAGCTCCTTACTTTACCGCACAGATCCCTGTGCTACTCATACGCTGAGTTGGCGAGGACCGGTATCGAACTAGGAACCTTGTGGTTTCTAGCCGAACACTCTACCGACTGAGCTAACCCGGCCCAATACTCATTTTTAACTCCGTCGGTAGAGCATTCAAAACCGGCCCTCACCAACTCAACATATGAGTAGCACAGGGATCTGTGCAGTAAAGTGAGGAGCTGCTGGTAGGTGTGGCGCTCCACCTCAGATGCAAAAACAATCTCCTTGGTCTAGCGCTAGTGAAAAGGGGATAGATTCCCTCGGTGATTGGCTGATACCGACTTTAGGCCCCCTGACAACTTTACTTACTTCCTTAATTGTACAACTGTTATCAGCTTGCAACACCCTCTGCTTAAAAATGAGACCATCTAAATTATCCATGATGAAATGCAAAAATGTAAATCCTGATTATCTGGTATTATCTGCCAAATTCTTATTCCTTATGAGTGTCATCCCCTCAGCTAAATAATGACCTATACCATTTTTATTATAAAGAAAGAAAAGGAAGTAAAAGGACATGTTACACAGAAAAAAATACAATAAGAAAGAAAGAAAATAAGAAAGCGCGTAGGGGGAAATGGAGAGGGGGTGAGCGCGTGGAAGCGATAACGCTAATCTATTTCAATCGAACATAATAAAAAGATGAAAAGAAGGAAAGAAAGAAAAAAAGAGTGAGTGATAGTTAAATCCAGATTATTATAATTTTTACATATTGAACTATTTTAGCAATAGCTCTTAAGTAAACATATCAAACATTGTAATAATTAAATTATTATACTGTGGTATATCCACAGGTCCTGCTAGTTATTAGATAATTGCATATTGGTGATAACCCAAATAATCTTTTTTATTTCACACATGCACAGACTTTAGACAAACACTTAAACTCTTTTTCTGCCATTGAAATGATTAATTAAAGTGACTCAGATAAAATTAGTTTAAAAATACAAAGTGACTTATCGTTAACCAAATGTTTAAATGATGACATAAAGTTTAATGTTTCTTTCCTTGTTTCTGATTTATAGGATTTTAAAGGAAAATTACTTTTTCTCCAATCAATATACAAGCACACACGCACACACATATTATCCCTTTATATATATATATATATATAAAGTGATATTATTTGGTATTGCCAAAATGAAAATGATGTCTAAGATTATTTGTTATATAATTCTCTAATTCTCAAGATTTTGCTTGATGACATCTTTTGAAAGTTTTGAAATAAAATAACTGATGCATTATAAAATTCATTCATTGATAAATCAACAATGAAAATTTCATTAAAATTAGATAATTCCCTGATTTTTGGTAATTTTTTTTCAATCAGAAGAGTTAAATTTATTTTATGCCATCTTTAGATAAGGTTTACTGTCATATTTGAGCAAAATTGACCGAAAAAATAGTTTTAAATGTATCAAATAAATTAAATGTGTAATAATATTTTGCTTTTTTCACTGATGCTCATTATGTTACTACTTTTCAGCTTAGATAAGAATTAGACCTTAAATTTTAATTATGGAATTGACCAAAATAAAATTTGTTTGTTTTGTTTTTTGTTTAGCATTCTTTTCTTTTTTTTTTTTTGCTTTTCTTTTCTTTGTATTTTAAAAATATTTTTGGTTACCATTAGGAGTGTTAACATTTGTTTAAATTAATTCAAAATCAATCAATTTTGAGTGTAGTATACAAACTGACATATTTAAAAAAATTTTTTTTAATTTACTTTTTATTGCTTTCCTTTGTATTTTTCTTTTTTTTGTTTCTTTTTTTTTGGGGGGGGGGTTAGCATTAGGAGTGTTTAATTTTGGCTAAATGAATTAAAAAACAAATTTTGAGTGTAGTATACCACCTGACATATCCAAAACCCTTTTTTTCTTTTCCTTTACTGATTCTTACATTAATAGATGGAAAAAAAAGTCTTATTTTTACTTGGTAAACCAAATAATTTTTTTTTAGGTTAATTAAACTAATATTTAAGTAATATAAATAATTATTTTTTTGCTTTTAAATTAGATGTTTATTAAAACTTAAGTATTTTCTTTTGTATTGACTATAATGAAGCCACAACTTGTAACAGAATTTAATGTTTATTTTTTAAATATTGTGGTACATCTATTCTTGAGTCCTTTATATTTAAAAAAAATGGTTGGTTTATTGATTTTTAACGGTGTAGGGATTATCTTCCCACTGAGTTGTCGCTTGTTCTCACCAGGGGCTATAGTATTTAAGCGCCTGGTTCAAACGTCTCTTCCTCGCTCTTTTCCGGTTGTTTGACTACGAGACACATGGGTTAGTTAAGGTCTACCCCTTCTCGTTGGGGCTTCGTCCCCCCCTTACATTACTGTAAGTTATTCACACAGCATGGACTATTCCTAGCCTCATGTCTGTGGCTTTTATGTTTATCTTTTTACCATTCATGAATGTGTCTTTATCTTTATTTAGGTACACCTTGTATTATGTACCCTTTTATCCATGTGCTGTATACGTATTAAATGTTTTGTTTATCAAACCTTTGTCGGAGTTTGTATCTTCAACAATATATCACTTTTCATCCTTACAATGGCATATCAACCCGTCTGGGGTTATGTCATGCCTAACGGTTAGGAAGTAATATATGTTGCGTATTTATATTTATACATTTTAGTAATTAGTTTTAACAATGTGTTAGCACTATTGGGGATCATGTAAGTTCATGTCTATATTCTATGGTATAATTTTATTTCCCTCAAAAAGGACAGAATGTTGACATTTTCAAATAGATCTTTCATATTGTTTGCATTAAAAATCTGCATTCTATGAATAAGTGTTTAAGAGTCAAAGGTGTTTGATATATTTCACACTGTGGTTGTTGTTCTTGTTTGAGTATATAGGAGTGCATTAGTCTTGTGTGACCAATGCGTAATCGGGACATAATGACTTGTTCCTTTCTAGACTTTATTAAAGTTGGTCTACAGTCTCCCAAAGTGGGTTTGATTAGGAAGAATTTATTGTGGATGTTGTTATTCCAGCGTTGTTGCCATTTTATATGAAGGAATCTGTTAATTTTAGGTTTCAAGTCAGTATATGCAATCTTGAACATGTTGGGGATAAAGACCAAAGAATAAGTAATAAGAAATTTATTGTATGCCTAAATTTTCTTTTGACCTTTGATACAAAATTTAATTCAGCCAACTACAAAAAAACAATTAACCTTAATCAAAACCATTCAATAGATATTTTATTCACTTAATTATTAATTTAAATCTTAAAGTAATTGGACATACTCCAATGTGTTTTTCACTAATTGAAGCACCTCCAAAACAAGAAAGTCACACACAACTACATCTAATGAGTATGGAGGGTGCTGAATTTGCACAAATCTGTGTTTCACTAATAACATTTTGTACAAGATGTATTGTTTTTTTTTGGTTTTGGTTTGTTTTATTTTACAGCATATCAACCTCAGTGGGTCATTTAATGCCGATAAAGTTTTGAAATAAATCAATTCTTAATGCATAATACAATTTTTTTATAAATACATTTTTCTATTTAACCCATAGATGGGACCCTAACAGGTACTACCACTCCGGGTCAGAGTGGACCAGGGAGCAATGGTGATGAAGGGGTGCTCCACATTCCCCAAACCTCCAGAACTGGAACCTCACCATCAGATAGAGTTTAACGTCATTCCCAGGACATGTAGGCCCGCAGCCACTGCCTTCTAGCACCCATATGATAAAAAGGGGTTGGGGCTTGCCGTAAGGGCAATTGGGTTGAGAAAATCATATAGGTGCTAGGGCTTGACGTGACCAGCCGATTGATTGGAGGGGGCCTCTCCGACCGCCTGTCTAGCCCAAGATAGGGCCAAAGTGGAGTATTGCATGTCATGAACTGCTCATCCACCTGAGCTCTATCCTTAAGCATCACGGGTCGCCACCATTGGGGGAGTCTTACCCCTCTGCAGAGGTGCAGTCGGTGCATTCTAATGCCCCAGCCGACAGGGCGGAAGATGTATTGAGATTAGCTTTATAACTGTAAGCGGCTTAAAGTAGGCAAAGAGTTAAGGAATACCTTGTCTGTGGACACATATTCTGTGATTTAAATTTTTTTCTTTTAATGCTGCATTAAATAGATTTCCTCACAAATATATTCATTAATCATTTCCAGCTGAGGTTAATGAGCCTCACCAACCCAGCATCGAATGAACCAGTATTATTAATCATCCTCTGCTTTAATTCGGGAAATGTATTCTTTATTTGCAGCTGGAAGCAATGGGCCATTTTTGTGTGGCAAGGAGACAACGTTCGAGGGTGGAATGAGAGAGCCTACCATTGCCTGGTGGCCTGGGACCATCGCCCCTGGACGAGTGAGTAGGAATCAATAGTTTAAAATTGCCATGCAAGATTTATGAAAATGCATTTTCACTAATATTCAATCTTCTACCTCTGCCATTTTGCTTACATAAACATGGACAAGAGAAGCCATAACATAAAATTAAAAGCTGACAGACAATTCAAATGCTTCAAGTTTTATAGGTGCATTACATTGTCCAAGTGGTGGACACATTGCATTTACTTATTTTCATTGATTTATAATAAAGTAATGTATTCATAGCATCTGTGTTAGGATCATCTTCTAGGCAAGAACATTAGGTATACTCTAAGTTTTGTTCCTATGAATACTTACCTTTGTGTGTGGTGGTGGTGGGGTTAGACAGTAGTGTATGTCTAAAATATAAAGTAAAATCGAAGCAAAATCATTTTAATAAGAAGTGCTATTAGTTTTAGAAGCGCTCTCAATAGCAACACAGCAAAGTCATTTTAGAAGCGCTCTCTATATCAACACAGCAAAGTCATTTTAGAAGCGCTCTCAATAGCATTTACTTATTTTTAGATTTATAATAAATAAAGTAATGTATTCATAGCATCTGTACTAGGATCATCTTACATTCAAAAACATTAGGTATACTCTTTGTTCCTATGAAAACTTATATAAGTATATAAAGTAAAATGAGTAGAGTGGCCTATAGTTGGTATCAACCAGATAGCAAGGGAGTCTATTCCCTTATCACTAGCACTAGACCAGAGAAATTGTTTTTTGTGACTGAGGTGGTGTTACACCTATTATGAGCTCCCCACTTTACTGCACAGATCCAAGCTGAGCTACTCATACACTGAGTTGGCAAGTGTCAGTATCAAACACGGAACATTGTGGTTCTGAGATGGATGCTCTCCCAACTGAGCTAAACTAACCCTATGAATGCATCTAACTGCATTTTTTGCCATATTAAAGCAGATTCAAAAATAGCAACCTACTGATAGGACCATGGGCAAAACGACTACACAAAAAATGTAAATATAAACATACAATGAATGCAATTCTTTAACCTCTAGGCATAGAATAACCTGACACAGGTTGACATGCCGTTGTAAGATTCAAAGTGAATATTTGAAGAACATACAACTCCAACAAGCGTTGAGGGACAATACATTTAATTTATAATAGCACATGAATACAAAGGATACATAATAGAAGAGTAATTGGATACATAAGATACAAATACAAGAGTAGATAAACCTACATATATAAAAAGACTGGAGCGTCCATAGATAGAAATGACTTACTAGGAGAGGGGTCGGAGCCCCACCGAGAAAGGGGTAGACCGTGTCTAACCCATGTGGTCTCGTAGCGAGGAAAGAGGAAGAGAAATTCGAATCAGCCACTTAAATATCATACATCCCCGGGTGGGAACAAGCGACAACAAGCCGGGCAGATAACTCCTCCAGGCCAAGGAAAGATAATCCCCTACACCGTTAAAATCAATCATCTTTTCTATGATAACAGTAGTACCCTTTAGTAGGACCATGTTTCTTTCCACACTGCTTTATTGTATGGGAATTGTTTTAGGAACCTGAAAATGACTTTGCTGTGTTACTATTGAGAGCACTTATAAAATGTTTTAGACAAGTTCACTCTGCAGAACTTCCACCACATAATTTGCTGCAGTTAAATGTCCTACTGTTGAGATCTTGGTTCCAGATTACAGAGGAAACCTTTTTGGGGGTCTTTTAGAGTTCATGCCTGGTTAAGAATCTGTTTTGTAAGCATATAAAGAACAAGCACCTTATTAGACAGATGGCTATGATATTTTAGTTCAGTAGTGTATGTGTTTGTCTGTAAATGGAAATTTTTATTTATTTTAATTATGTGTGTGTTCTTTTAAAACTTTATTATTCATGATTTAAATATTCTTTTCAAGGTGTCTCATCAGCTTGGAAGTCTAATGGATTTGTTCACTACAGTCTTGGATTTTGCTCACATTACAATTCCAGAAGATCGAATCATTGATGGAATCAGCCTGAAACCAACTCTTTTAAATTCCAGCATCATAGACAGGTGACTTTTTCATTTATATTTTGTTTATTATTTACTCCTTTTGAGTTTTCACATCAGTGTTAGCTGATGGTCTTTCACTGGAGTCTGAGTGACAGCAAGTCTCCTCAGGTCTCCAGGACTCTTCTGAGTATTCTGGCAGATTGAAGCAGTGCAGTGTTCTGAATGGTTTCAATTCTTCCTCTGATTTCCAAACTTTCCAAACCCTTTTCCAATCCTTTTGGGACTGTTCCAAGTGCACCAACTACAATTGGTATAACTTTGACTTTCATATTCCATAACTTTTTCAGTTCTCTGGCAAGGTCCAAATATTTGTCCATTTTTTCCCTTATTATTATTATTATCATTACCACCAGGATTAAGTTTTCAAGATTTAATATAATGAAATATATCAAATTAGGAAGACTAATGAAATTAAATAAGAATGTAAATAAAAAGATTACACTTATTTTAATCATATTTTAATTGGTTTCTGTATAAAATCATTCATAGGATATATTTTGTAAATAAAAAATATTTTCATTTAAATAAACATATCTGCATTTCTCTTCTGATTAAATAAAAACTATTTTAATATAAAAATGTGTCTTTAATATAAAAAAAATGTCTTTCGTTTAAAGTTTTTAAAACTTAAAAAAAAAATTCCTATTGAATTAACAACAACATGAAATAACTCTTTTTTTTTTTTTTTATTAAAATCGAAAATCGTCTGTTGTTTGTAAACAAACAACTGTGAGTTTATGGTGAAAAGCAAAAGGTATTCCTTTCAAAACAGCTCCCAACTGGGGTGCTTATTAGTTACTTGGTCCAGATTTTCAATATCTGTTTTATTTGTTTCCTCGGAAAGAGAATTGTGCAAAAATGTTGT
This sequence comes from Doryteuthis pealeii, assembly GCA_023376005.1. Lineage (NCBI taxonomy): Eukaryota > Metazoa > Mollusca > Cephalopoda > Myopsida > Loliginidae > Doryteuthis > Doryteuthis pealeii. The sequence continues at coordinate 60,840,501 of CM042142.1, read as the reverse complement.
TTTTCTAATTCTTAGGCCGATCTTCTATTATCGAGGTAACGAATTGATGGCAGTTCGACATGAAAATTACAAAGCTCATTTGTGGACGTGGACTAACTCAATCAAAGAGTTCAAACATGTGAGTAAATTTAATGTTAACCAGAAAAAGTGACAAAAAAGTGAATATTTTTGGTCACTTTTTTTTATTTATAAAGATTTGTATGTAATAAAAATAATTTGTGATTAAATATTGCAAATGAAATGTATAAAAAATATAAAAGTGAATGCAATTCCCTAACCTCTTGGTATAAAATAACCCTAGACTGGTTGACATGACATTTTCATATATATATATATATAAATAGGTAAATAACCAGGTTAGTTGGTGTTAGGATAATTCTAAGGTGGGCTTTTTTTAACAATAGAATGTTAAAGTTGGTCTGGTTCAAGTTGAGAGCTCAATGATTTTGTACTTAGCAATATATTTGGTAAAGAAAGAGGTTTAAAAATCAGTCAAATTAGCAGTTATTGATCTATTTCTATCGTTTTGTATATACATATAGTAGAAATAGATCTATAACTGCTAATATGACCGGTTTTTAAGCTTCTTTCTTTACTAAATATATATATATACCCAACCCATTTCTCACAGGTAGGATGTGACACAAGGTCACAAGTATGGAATATCCAGTGAGGATCAAACTTGCTATTTAGTAGTAATGGATCTGCAAGACTAGCTTGCTAATCATTACACCATGATGGGACACCTAAATGAATATATATATATATATATACATACATATATATATATATATATATATATATATATATATATATATATATATATATATATAAAACCTAAAAGAAATTAAAATCTTTCCTCTTATTATAACAATCTCATTACTAAAATTTTATGTATCAACAAGGATATAATCAGTAGATGAAACTTTGGAGTAAGTAGATAATGAAATGAATTATAAATACTAAAGTATTCCCAGCACAATGCAATGAATGATGACATAGTGGAAGAATAAGGAGGACAAGAAGGAAACAGGGAAGAAAAGAATATATATATATATATATATATAGCAAGCAATAGCATAATCTTTACAGATCATTGCCGTCCCTCACAATCCCACAACTCCACCCCCAGAACCCTTCCTTGCATGATCCCTCAAATGACTCATCAAACCTGCTGCAGATCCACAAAGTTTGATGCAAATATGACATTGAAAATACTTCCTTCCCATTGAATCAGATGATAAAATTTGATGCTTATGCACCACCATATGTCTCTTAAGACCAGAAGCCGACTTACATATATACATACATACATACATACATACAGATGGTGCAATGGGTAAATTTTCATCTGAATTACGCAAAAATCAAAATAATATTGATATCTCACTTTATCAGCTATATTTACCAAAATTACATGAAAATATTGCATGAAAATATCTTGAAATACTATAGATTAAATTTATTCAAAGAAATTGCCATTGGCTTCAACCACGACCTCCAGATGACTTTGGAATCTCCTGCAAGCATTTCTGATGATATCCTTGTTTAAATTGGTAAATGCAGCCATTATCCTTGACTTCAATTCATCTTTGGTGTTGCACAGAGTTTTGTAGGTCTCTCACTCAACCGTGCCCCACACATAATAATCAAGGGGATTGTGTTACGTAGTGCCTTTTTACCGGCACTATATATCTATATGTTATATACTTTCTTACGCCTTATCCTGGTCGTCTATTCTTCTGGCCGGATCTGGTATATCTTCTAAGGTCTCGTCTGGTCTTCTATTGAGGGTTCCATGTCTGGTTTCTGCCGGGGATCATTTCTTATCAGAAGCCTGTGCTATTGTTAGCTTTTAGTAATAACAACAAGACTTCGATTTACGATGATGTTACTTTATTCGTAGAACCCCAGACCAGACAATCACGCAGTGAGTCTCACTTCTTGCTAGCTTCGCTTCTAAGTCCTCACTCTTAACTGAGTTGCTTACTCCTTAAACCGGAAGGGGCTTCTATTGCCTTCCGATTCTCAAGATCATCCCCAGAACGCAAGGTCAGAGTGAGGTCAAACGCTGTCACTCACTCTCAAGGCCATCAGCTGTACTGATCGCCATAAGGATTTCTATACTACCTTAAAAAGATATTAGGGATCCATAATTATGTAACAATTGCAATCTGGGGGGTTAGGCGGCCAGATATTAGAGGTGATATGGTTACATGATTTTTCTGACAGTCAAGACTGAGTTCTGCTTGTGTGGCATGGTGCAGGGTTCTGTTGCCAGATGTAAGGTCTTTCAGCCACCTCTTTCTATACTCAGGGCAGCACTACTTCCTTTAGACACTTGATGTTGGCCTGTGTTTGAGTCCATCTCAGAAGATAAATAGAGGCTAATGTCACCATTACTAGTGACCACCCCAAACACTATGATGTGGACTGGATGTTTGTTTTTCATCACTATCAGTACCTCTTGTGGGGACTGAGCAAGCCAATGGTTGTGTAACGATGGTGCAAAGTTATACATACTTTGGATACAAATAACTCCGACGAAGGTTAATAGACAAACATTTAATAAACACAGCACATGGATAACAGTTGGTACAACATTCATATTAAAGAGTACATATAAAAAGAGGTACACAAATCAAGATAGACACATTCATGAATGATACAGATATACAATAAAAGGCACAGACATGAGACTAGGAATAGTCCATGCTGTGAGGACTTACAGTAATGTAAGGGGGGCGGAGCCCCACGAGAGGGTTTAGATAGAATCTACCCCATGTGGTTCGTAGTTGCTGAAACTATAAAAAGAGGCCGAAAAGATTTGAAACCGGCGCTTAAATACTATGGTGCCCCTGGTGGGCATCATCAAACTAAAAAGGGCAGACAACTCCACCAGGCGAATACAACTAACGCTACAATTGTTTTGTGAGTTCACCATCTGATCCCAGCAGAATTCTTTTTTCATCTGAGAAAAAGCAAAGCATGTTTGGTTGGAAGGGGTGCCTGGGTTGTTTTTTTAAAGCTTTACAGCATGGTATTTCCTCCTGTCCTCCATGGCCTTTGATAAAAACATTTTTGTAAAAATTTCTTTTTTTTTACAGGCAAATAAAAGAGTTTCTAATTAAGCAAACCAACAACTTGCTCAGAGAAGTGGCCTTCCAATTGTGACAACTGATACTATTGTCTAATTATATGTCATAACAAGATGGTGTTAATTTCAACCAAATGTCTTCATGCACTACCAGCCTGATAAGAAACTCAGACATTCCTATGTACCTGATTATAGAACTGATTGACTTGCTGGGATTGTTGTCAATCATGATCTGGATCTTACCAACAAATTTGGAAGTTCTTTTCTTATCAGAATGGTTAGTAAGGCTTCCAAGTTGCCATACCTTCATAATTACCATTGGACCCAGCTCTTTTTTTATCTTTTGCACTGTCCTCAGATTGACATCTAAAAGTCGTCGGGGTGGCTTAAAGTCGATATCAGCCAATCAGCGAGGGAGTCTATCCCTTTTTCACTAGCACTAGACCAAGGAGATTGTTTCTGCATCTGAGGTGGAGCGCCACACCTACCATCAGCTCCTTACTTTACCACACAGATCACTGTGCTACTCATACGATGAGTTGTCGAGGGCTGGTATCAAACTAGGAACTTTGTGGTTTCTAGCCGAACGCTCTACTTACGAAGTTAACAAACAATCTGAAATTTTCATATTGGACCTTCCGGTGTGAATGCCAACTAGCAGTACAGAATGCCATTTCCAAATTTCTGGAGGAGTGAATTGCTACTTTCTTCACAGTTCCCAAATGACTTTAATTTGCTGCACAGTAGACAAAACCTGAAACAAAGCATGCACAGAATTAATATTTTCAAATGGCGACAATTTACCCATCGCACTTTATATAGACAGCCCTGTTGGCTGGGGCTTTAGAATACACCAACTGCACCCCTGAAGAGGGGTAAGACTCCCCAACCCAAAGGGACCACCTGTTGACCTTGGGTGGCTACCCGTAAGGATGAAACCCTGGTGGCTAAGCTGTCCATGACATGCAACACTATTTTGTCCCTTACTTAGGCTTGATGGACAGTCAGAGAGGCCCCCACCGATCACTTGCCTGGTCACGTCAAGCCATAGCACCTATATGATTGTCCCAACCCTATTGCCCTTATGGCAAGCTCTTTTTATCATATATGTGCTAGAAGGCGATGGTTATGGGTCTTAGTGTCCTGGGTATGATGTTAAACTCTATCTGATGGTGAACTCTGGTGAATGTGGAGTACCCCTTCATCACCATTACTCCCAGGTCCACTCTGACCTGGAGTGGTAGAGTCGCATCTATGGGTTGAATATTAAAAAATGTGTTTTAAAAAAAATTGTGTTTAAAAAGAAAAAATACTCAATTTTTTCTTTTTAAACACAATGAATGAATAAAACAAAACGTTTTCAGCATAATATAACCCAACAAGGGTCGATATGCCATAAAACCCAACCAATCAACCAGTCTATACCCTTCCACTCAGCCAATTTTCAAATGTAACAGACCCTATCTATATTACTATTAATCATATAATTTTATGTGAGCAGTTCGCAAATATGAGTCTTCATTGAAAGGAAAATGGAAGAGGTGAGAAAAAGGAATACAAAAGCCAACACGAATTCATAGAGAAATTTGAGTAGAAATGGAATTCAGCCACTGGAGAGAAAGAGAGAGAGAGGAAAAGAAGTCAGGGAACTGGACTAATGTGCTTAGAAAGATGGCTGAGTTTAATGTTAGCCAAGAAATAAAATCATTCCTTAACTCTGTGTTCTCTGCTTACAATGGCCAAACTTGGTTACCATCAAAAGACTTGTTTTTAAACATCTTTATATTAAATTTTTCTCCGTCCAGCCTAATGTCAATAGCCTGAATATGATGCCAAAATTTTAGTAAAAGCCGTAATCCTCTCCACTTGTTCAAGAATCTTCAATAGAAGACTGAAACTGAATAGTGCGAAATGCTATCCATGCTGTTTATTTCTCTATATACATAAAAAAATATTTGCTCATAAATAAGTATATGACTAACAATCTTTTATTTCTCTGGATTTTTTAGATGAGGTCTGATAATTAGGATTATTTGGACTATTGTCTTCATCTTTATTGTTATCTGTACGTTTCATCCAATGTTCAAGTGGACACATAGCGTAGTGAATAAAGGTATGGGTTAAGACAGTTCTAAGTGACAGTTATCTCTTGGATGCAGGTTCAATCCTGGTCAAGGACGACAGTAACATAGAATAATAATTAACACAGCTTAACACCTGTACCCCATCTATGGTTAGCGGAATGAGAACAGGATACCGCTGTGGATTGAATAAAGGGTTGACTTCAATGTTCTGTGATGGCTCCTGATTACGACAAGAAGGTTCCCGAGTCTGAAGAAGGCCAGAGGGTACATTGGCCAAAATGTTGTACAGATAACAATAAAGATAAGGACAATAGTCCTAATAATCCAAATAATACTAAAAATTTCTTTTATAAAAATTTAATTTTCTTCTAAACCAAAGCTAATAAAGTCTGCAGAATGTGGCCTATTAAGAATACTTGAAACTATACACCTGTGTGTAAATTATTTGAACTTTGTAGAAATACTTGATATCCTATAAATGTGTGCAAGAAAATCTTAGAAGCAATTACACAAAAAAATGTGAATATGAATGTACAATGAATGCAATTCTTTAACCTTTAGGCATAAAATAACCCTAGACAATTTGACATGCTTATAAAATAAATCAATCAAAGAAAGAATGAGGTTGAATATGTTATGCTTTTGTGGTTGCTTCCTGTTTTCAACAAATGAAAATGCCTGAGAGAATATTTCCCAATCACAGACGCTAAGCAGGCCGTCGAGAGACCCCCTCTGATCAATGAGCTGGTCACATCAAGCCCTAGCATCTATGCAATTGTCCCAACCCTATTGTTCTTATGATAACCCTCAACCTTTTTATCATATATGTGCTAGAAGGCAGTGTCTGAAGGTCTTAGTGTCCTGGGTATGATGTTAAACTCTATCTGATGGTGAAGTTGCAATTCTGGAGTTCTGGGAATGTGGAGTGCCTCTCTTCATCGGTATTACTCCCAGGTCCAATCTGACCCAGAGTGGTAGTACCTTTTAGGGTCCCACCTATGGGTTACATAGAATAACATGAGTTTAAAAAATTTTTTTTTTTTAAATTGAGTACCTATGAAGAATGAATAAAACATAATCATCTTTAGCATAATAAATAACCCAACAATGGTTGACATGCCGTAAAATCCAACAAACCCATCACGGATAAAGATTACAATAGACAAGAAATAGAGGTGTCAGAAAACACCTGAGATCTGCTTCATCAATTTGCACAACTTTTGGTACAGGTTAATTTTGTTTTCTTTTTCCTTAGGGTGTTGATTTCTGTCCTGGTGAATCTGTCCCTGGGGTGACCACCCACCAACAAGTCAACCACACATCCCTTCCTTTGCTGTTTAATATTGCAGTTGATCCAGGAGAGAAATACCCAATACAGTAAGTTTTGATCCAAGCACAAAATTGTTGGAATTCTCTATATATATATATATATATATATAATACAAATCAATGGCAAAACAAAATTCAGTATTGAATGCATAATCTTAAACATTTCACTAATGTCTGAAAAAAAGAACATTAGGTTTAACCAGGTCCATGACCCAGAGTATGTAAGTGTTCCATCTATATATTTTTTCTGTGTAGCATGTACTTTTTCTTCCCTTTTTTTTCTTTATAATGGAATGGCCCATTATTTAGCTGAGGTGATGACACTCATAAGAAATAAGAATTTGAGCAACACCTTTTTCTTCCCTTTCTTTCTTTATGATAAAAATGATAAGTAATAAGAATTTGGCTGATAATCAGGATTTACATTTTGCATTTCATCTTGGATGATTTGGACGGGCTCATTTTTAACTAGAGGACGTTGCAAGATGATAACAGTCGTATTTTTCAGGAACACCAGTATTATTATAGATAATGTTGTATTCAGGTGTATCATAAAAGTATTGAGATTGAAGCATTTTTTATCAAGATAGAAATGAACAATGAATGGAACGTTAATTTTTTGGAAGAATACAAGGTGTGTCATAAAAGTACCAAGTTTGAAGCTGTATTTACCAAGATAGAAATGAACAATGAATGGAACGTTAATTTTTTTCAGAAAACAAGGTGTGTCAAAAAGTACAAAAAATCTTGATACTTTTTTTGACTCACCTTGTATGTTAATAGAACTACAACTTGTATGAGATCTTCCATAGAAATTTTATGATGAGATTTGATAAGAAAAATAAACTTCTCACATTATGTCTGAAACTATTTCTTTCTAGACAAATCAGATCTTTTCATTTGGAAGGAAAACACTTGATGAATTATTTCAATCAACTTTAATCTTTCTCTTTGCACTTTCATCTGCTACTTTCAACACTTTTCTTGTTTAACTTGAACCAGTGTCAATTTTCAGGGTAACAAACAAATCAACTGGGGATCAAACAGTCTAGAACCCCCCACACACACATCCACACACACCTTCATACCGGACTCCACCCCAGACACACCCACACACACCTTCATACCGGACTCCACCCCAGACACTCCCACTTCACTCCAGACCCCATTTGCTTTGACTCCAGACTTTAATTGATTAAGTAAAGTCTCTTTTGGAAAAATCTTCCTAAAATTATAAAGAGTGATCGCAGCAGCAACAATTGGTGGTGTTGGCCCATCGACTGACTGTGTTTCCATTTTTAATATAAACTATTAAAGATGTTTATAAAGGAAATTAAGAATGTTGAATACAAAAATAAATTGATGATCAGAAAATATCGAAAAGGTTCCCCCAGTTGGAAAGTTATCAAGACACGACTGAAAATAATCGCAAGTCGTTTCTGTCTTTCTAAAATTGTTACAATGATTAACAAGAGAAAAGTAAGAAAAGTGTGATTAGACAATAAAGAAGAAAAACATAAGTGGAATTTATCTTAGTTCATCTTTAGCTTTTGAAGTTTCTACTTACGTATACAGACTAATCCGCTAGTTACTGCAGAGTTTGAGGAAGTAAAGAAAAAAATGCATATTTAAAAGGTTTTTTGTTTTGATTTTGTATGTGTGCGTTTTTTTTTTGTTTTTTCAATAAGAGAAAAATATACAGTTTTTTCTTTTGTGTTTTGTTAATATTCTATTTTTACTAGCAAGAATATGCACCCTCTGGGCATAAGTATTTAAGTTTTAATGTAATGAATTGAATTAGAAAGACTAACGAAATTAAATAAGAATGCATATGAAAAGATTAGACTGGGGAACAATTTTGGACATAATTTCTGTTGAGTTTGATTTTTCATTTGATTTAGACTAATATTGGCATGCTGATTTCAAAACTGCAGTCAGTTTTCTTCTATCACGTCAAGTTTTTTCTCTACAGCTTACTCCCAAAATAAGCACAATTGTATTATTTGTAAGTAATAGAACTGGTCAACTGATGTGTTGATTTTTTTTAATGAAAATGAATAAGAATTATTCAGATCTGGTGACTAGGTTCCAATCAAAGAACAAACATCAATGCATTTGTGAAGCTAGTCTATTTTGCACATTTTGAATTAAAATGTGTCGATTAAAACAAGTCTTGGGTCCCTTACAAGATGTGAAAGTAGTGTGTTGAGAATTTATGGATATGGATCAAGGGAACATGTGATAAGTTGGCATTTGGTGACATATGATTTGGTGAAAGACAAAATATCATTGCACAGACTGTTACTTTTGTATAATGAAAACTTCACCATATAACAAGATAAACAAATATAAAATTAAATATTTTAGTCTACCATCAGCTATATGTCCAGTATCTCATTCAGCTGAAATCCCAGTGTGGGGCAGTAGAGCTTGCGAGAAACATTGGGTGGAGAGGAATTGGCCTCCAAGATCTGACCTCAAACCTGTTGATCCCAACATTCTACATGAGCCATTTGTTGACAAAGAAAATTCGCACCTTGCACATGAAACTAGGTCTCTCGAAGCAATTCATTAAAGCATTGCCAATTGAAGGCAAGTGTTTCAAGTACTACAATTTGGCATATCCTGGCATGTCAATTGAAAAATAAATCAAGGCCTGTGTGTTTGGTGGTCTACAGATTCTGGAAGTTACCAAAGATGAACATTTCATCGGGATAATGTCGGAACTCGAAAAGAATGCTTGGTTCTTGACAAGTTTTTACCTTATCAAGAAATTTCTTGGAAATGTATGAGCAATGAATTACACTGAAATTGGATAGCCACAAATGCTTGATAGCCACATGAGCATCAAGTTCCATTTTCTGCATAGCCAATCTCGCTAACTTCTTGACAAATATTGATGTGGTCAGCAAGATGAATGATGCCACCAAGATTTGAATTTTATGGAGGAATGGTATCAAGGTATATGGGATGTAAATATGATGGCTGACTATGGAGCATAAAGGGGAATTGTCCATATATTGAAATCTATAGACAAAATCTAGGTGTAAGGTTTTAGTTAAGCTAAACAGTCATATTTTTCAGGAACACCAGTATTATTATAGATAATGTTGTATTCAAGGTGTATCATAAAAGTATTGAGATTGAAGCGTTTTTTACCAAGATAGAAATGAACAATGAATGGAACATTAATTTTTTCAGAACCATTTCTGCTTGCATACAATTTGACTTACAGTAACAATATCCTTTGTATGAACAAGATGAATTTGTACAAACATTACAGTCAAGCAATTTTTTTAATCATTTTCCATTGTAAATTTTTTTAAATATTCTATAAAATAAGCTCAAATTTGTCACATGCAGTATCTTAATGTTTTTGAGACCAAGTGAGGGTATCCTGTTACTTAAAAAGTTGATGTAATAGAGAAAAAATGGGGAAGTTTTTGGATTCAGAGTCAAAAACAAGTGTCAAATTTAACTCAACAAAATTTGTGATGCCCAGTGTTATGTTTTATTATTTCTCATTATATATACATTTCTAAAACATTCCATAAAATAAGCAAAAATTTGTTTGATGTTATTTTTACATTTTTTGAGAAAAATCGAGGGTATCCTGTAGCTCAAAAAACAGTTGACGTGATATAGAAAAACTGTGGTCATTTTTGGATTCAATGATCAAAAAATAATCAAAAAAGTGTCAGAACCAATTCAACAAAGATTGTGTTCCCCAGTGTTATACTTATTTTGAATATATTTTAATTGGTTTTTATGTAAAATCAATCATAGTATTCCAGTTTTTGTTAAAACCAGTATGCAAATTAACCACACCATATATTATGTAAACTTTTATTTCTTATTGATATATAAAACATTGCAGGATTTTAAATGCACGAATAACATGGGCTGTTTTGAGGTAAATCTAACTCAGATTTTCATAGAGACATTCGTTAATAAATAAGATTTATTATATGTATTAATTATTTTGACTATGAATTAAATACTCATTGATAAATTTATACAATTACTGAGGGTATTGTGATGTAGTTTTGGTTACTTTCTTACTATATCATTATGTGATGTCATTCCCTCTACTCTGACGAAAAAAAAAATCCCTGACCTCCCACCAGGCCGGATTTAAATAAGATCTTTTTTACATAGTAATTTTTATGTTTCATCCAGCAAGGATTGAACTTGCTATTCAGTAGTAATAGATCTGTAAACGATTATTAAGCCATGTTTTTTTCTCCTCTACCCGGGCTTTGCTGGGTAGCCGCTGCTAGTTCTAAGATAAATAAGAAACACCTAAACAAGGCCCGAGGTTACAGTGGCCTGAACATTGTGTTTATACATGCCATTATAAAGATGAGACAACAGTCCGAAATATCAAAATTATTTACTAAATTCCAATATCTAATTAGGTTTCAAAGTTGTTTTTTTTTCTTAATTAAAATCTCCCCTATGTTTTGACCATAACAACCAAGATAAGGATACTCATTCAAGTAAACAATGTGCAATAATGGGCTAAACTTGCAAATTGGTCGGAAAATTAAGGTGACCCAGAAAAAAACAGAACCCACAAATTTTGTAATAAAACTGTTAATTTTAACTAGGGGGGTTTAGGGTTAGGATTGGCATTTAGGGTCAGTTTAATGTGAAAATAAATAAATAATTTGGGTTGTGTTTTTCTGGGTCATCCTGTAATATGTTTTAATTTTCCGACCGATTTGCAAGTTTAGCCCAATAATGCATATCTCTATCTCTAAGTAAATTTCTTCTTCTCATTGCCTGTCACAATTCAGAGAAGAAAGTGATAGTAAATCAATAATTGTATTCCTGATTTATCTCCCTTTTCAGTTATTGTTATGAAAGTTTTGACAATTGGCCAACAAAATGGAAAGGGGATTAGATTGGGAATTGCTTTGTCAGTTTTATAGACAAATGTTTTTCTTTTTTCCTTTTTTTTTTCTCTCTCTCTCCTTTCTATTTTGTGTTGTTTTTCTTCTTTCTCTTCTTTCAGTCCCATCAGACAAGAATATCAAAAGGTGATGCCAACCATTCATCATATTGTGAACAAACATTTTAAGCATTTGATACGAGGAAAACCACAGTTGAATTGGTGCGACCCGTCAGTCCAGGTAAATAGCTTGAAAAGATCTGAGCAATTCGTTACCTCCTGCTGCTGCTACAAACTGTTTTATAACTTTGTGTGTGTATATATATATATAATGAATAGTGAATGAAAAAATGAATGAAAAAAAAGTATTTGCATGGAAAGGTGCTCAATGCTAATAAAGCAGAGCAGATTTATAATCAATGGTAATATTATGGTTTCACACTCATAACTTAAAGTTTCAAGGTAATCCAATCATCAGATGAGATCAGTGGTTGAGATGTCAAAAACCAGTTGTGAAATGGTTGAGATGTTAAAAATCAAATTTTTTAGCGTTATAACCATAATATTACCATTGATTATATATATATATATATATATATATATATATACACACACACATACACGTACACACACCAATCCCTCTTCACAGGCAGGATATAACACAAGTTCAATTTCTTAAACAGAGTTTAACAGGTTTGAATTTAGAGTTTTCCTTATACTAGACTGGTTACTTAACCAAGGTTAAGTCCATCCAACTATTTACCCATAGCTGGAGGGTAAATAGTTATGTTCATACCTTTTCCAAGGGTATTAGTGCTGTATGAAATGCAATGCTCAGTTATACAGACTAACAGAAATAACTTGATAAATTTTCAAATTGAACAAATTTCTATATCAAGCATTCTGTTCATTAGGAATAAATTTAATCCATAGTATCTCAAGATATTTTCATGTAATTTTGGTAAATATATCTGTTAAAGTGAGATGTCCAACTATTTACCCATAGCTGGAGGGGAAATAGTTGGGTTCAATGCTCAGTTATACAGACTAACGGAAATAACTTGATAAATTTTCAAATTGAATAAATTTCCATATCGAGCATTCTGTTCATTAGGACTATTTGAATTAATGATAACAGTTGATATTGCATCTCACTTTATTTCATAAAGTATTATTATTATTGCATTATTGGTAAGTTGAGATTAACATGCACAAATTTCCATTGTAACATCTTCACAATAAGTGAATCTGTTTGGAGATGCAATTCGAAACAAAGCCTTTTACCAAGATTAAATAAAACTTTTCCAGGGTAGAATTTTATAAGGATTCAATGATCGTATTTATATTCACCCTTGAATTTATTTGGGGTCACTACAGACTAAATTACCAGTGGTGGTATGAAAAAAAAAATAGGAAAAAATAAGTCCAGTGGTGAGCAATATGATATTTAAAAAGTGTATTCTAAAATTTAGTCAGATACTATATAAAATAGCCAAAGCTGGTACATACCAATTTAAGAAGTTGAAACTTTACAGAGCATGATGTTAAGGCTTTCCTTGTCTTTCTAACTCTGTGGAGGGTGTGTAGTGAAAGGCAAGCTTTTACCTCACAAACCAGGTGGGAGATTCATTATTTCATGGTTCTAAAATTGATTCTGGTATTAAGTCACAATATCAAATTAGCTATAAGTTACATAGGCATATTTATCTTATTTTATGATCTTATCTCTGCTACTACTGGACATCTGAGTATCTGGGTTGTTGTTTGGCTGGCATTCTCTTTGTTCTTCTATGATTCTGGAATCACTTCAGATCTTCTTGGGTTCTTTCTGTCCTTGCATCCATTGTTAGTTTTTAATTAACAACAAGACTTAGAGTTGTTTTTTCTCAGAGCTTTTTATTTTATTTTGACCCAAGTAATGGCCCTCGAGGACCCTCACAACCTACCGATTGGCATAAAATAATCCTGGACAAGTTGACATGATATTGAAATCAATTAATTATAGTGACACATTTGCCCTGGAGCTAATACAGTGAAAACTTTTGCTATTCATTACTAATAACTCCCTTTTTTTTTCTATTCATAGAATTTATATATATATATATATATTAAAAAAGTAAGCAAAGTTGGCTATTGTCAGTATCAATCATATAGTGAAGGAGTCTATCTCCTTTTCACTAGCACTAGACCTGGAAAATTGTTTTTTGTGGAGATGAAGTGCCACACCTACCATCAGGTCCCAATTTACCACACAGATCAGATTACCCAAGCTGTACAATCGTGCTGAGTGGTGGTGTCGTACCCAGAACCTTGCAATTTCTAGGCAGGCGCTCTACTGACTGAGCTAAACTATATATATATATATATTGATATCTTGTAATATATTAATTGTATATGAGTAAAATTTAACTCCCTTCCAATTTTTAAGAAATCACAAAACCTTTCTCTTTTTAAAGGTTTTATTAATCTTGTTTCTGACAAAGCACAAGATGACCAACTAGTATATCAGTGACATTTAAAATAGGAAGTTAAAGTACAATTTTTAGTTTAGTTTTAGTACAAGACCAGAAATATGAACTATTAATAGATGAATGACTTTACTCTAAAGAACCCTTTGAAAATATTAAACATAGCATAGATTTGGCACAAAGCCATAAGTATTAGTTATGTAGTGAAGATTAAATTTAGTCTTACAGATCAATTATTACTACTAACCTGTCAACCATTCCACCATGACCCAGCACCTAATTTTTACAAAGTTTAAAAATGTACATTTTTCATTAACATTTTGGGTCTTTATCATAATAGCTAATTTGTATGTTTTTTAAAATCTAGAAATTTAAAAATTACTTTAAATGTTTAAGAAAAAAATAGGCCATTTATTATATTGTGATATTTGAACATGGAATAATAATTAGTATTTTTTAAGACATTTAAATTTTTTAAATAATATTCTCTTTTCAGAATTGGTCCCCTCCTGGCTGTGAAAAATTGAAGGATTGTTTAAAAATACCGTCATCAAAACCATATCGATGTGTGTGGCCACATTAACTAATAAAAAGTGAGTGGATGAACAAACTTTAGAATTTATGTTTTGCATACATCAAATTGGCATTATTTGCCAATTCTGGAATTTAAAATAAAAAATGAATCATTTTTTCTTTTATATAAACCTTGGTAATACACTAGGAAAGAAATCTTTATCTTTTTGTTGTTGGCATCCTTCAGTCTACTAAAGACGATGACATAGTGTCCACTTTTTTATCTACAACTGCGTGAGTGGCTAAACAGACCAATTTTTGAATGGCAATCTCTGGTGCAGTTACTGCAAACAAACAGTGATGCTTGCTGGAGTTGCTGTTGTCTCTCCTTCCTTCTGGCTCTCTATTCTGTGGCGGCTTCTTTCCTTTTCGTTGCTGGTTTGATGAGGAGGCGCCAGGTCACACAGTCTTCTGCACAAGCCTCCCATGTGTTGATGTGGCATGTCCCTCTTGCAGACATCTTTAAAGCGCAGGCGTGGTCTCCCACCTTAAGATTTCTTTACTAGTGTAAATCATTATCTATTTAATTGAAATATATTTTGATTTTAAGTGTAAATGATATATAAATGACATTGGGAACTCGATATGCTTAAAACAAAGCAACCTGTTGATCAGACCCTTTTCACGTTAACTATCACAAAAACATGATTTTCAATATCTCCATTATTACATTTTGTTTTTCTCTTATTTCAATTGAACTAAAAAGATCCATTAGACATATTTTAAAGACCATTACAAATTTTGCTTCTGGATAAGTTTGGTAAAGGTCAGGAAAAATTGACATTCTCATAGAATGATTACCAAACAAGACTAGAGAGCTGAGTCTTCCAAGCTATTTTATTCAGAGATGGATTGACAAGCCATTGACCATAAACTAATTGAATTTGAACTTACTTGGTTGATTTACATATTTTGGGGGCACAGTAATACAATTAATTTCTAAACAGAAGTATTTGACCCATCATGTCACGCTGTTAGCACGGATATCCATGACAATCTCTCTCCATCCGTCATCATTCTCAGGAGGTCCTCTATGCAGCATCCTGTATCCGCACAGAGCTGGTTGGCCAACACTGGCTTCCACAGGAGGATGTCATTTATGAGTTTGTCCTTGCTTCTCCAGCATGTTATCCGTTTTACTCGGATGGTATGTGGGAGGTGGCCGTACAGCTGATTTCTCATGGGGTGTTGTTTCCATGTCTTGTTCAGGATAACACGCAGCATTCTTGTGCAGCTCCCATCTAGTGTTTTCTCTAGTCACTTCATTATTGCCCAGGTGGTGCAGCCAGTCTGTGAGATTTAATAAATTATCAGTCATATGGAAATCCATAGTGGACTATGTCTTTCCTATGCGTGCATTAACATCATTTTCTGTGGAGAAGATATTACTGCCTAACTAAGTACCTAAATTGTTCTACCAAGTTTGACCCATAACTGCAGATAAACCTTAGACCATCTGCTCTTCTTCCATAGGGTTGTATTAGAAACAATAATTTCACTGCTGAGGGAGTTTCAAGAAATTTTGATGTGTTAGATTTTGCAGTTAGAGTTGATAGAATTCATATAAGCATAAGGCCATAATTGTGCAAAAATTACTGGTTTAAAGCTTTCAAGACAAAATTTCTTTCATTCTTGAAAATCTTTAAATATTTCATTGTTAGCTTAATCCCAGAGCCATATCAATAAAGATTATCATATATTAAGTACTAATTTAGCAGTTTTCCAGTACTATCCTGAAAATAAGTTTTCTACATATTCTGTGCAGTTCCATACACATTGGAAACGTCAAGAGAATAGCAAATAGACAAAACAGTGTTACAGATTTTGGAAAAATATACAAATACACATTGTGTTTTATTGGATTAGATAGTACATGGTTTAATGAGACCTGAATATTCATGTGATGAAATGGTTGCGATGAAATTGGCTATAAACTTCAGTAGTCAATCTCTCCAAGATAAACCTTTTTATCACTGGAAACGGACAGGACTGAAAGAAATAGAAAAATAATTATTCACTGTTACATAAACATTAATTGATGACAAATAAAACAACAGCATCCCTATAATAATAATAATAATAATAATAATAATAATATTATTAATAATAATAATAATAATATTAATAATAATAATAATAATAATTATATTAATAATAATAATAATAATATTATTAATAATAATATATTATTAATAATAATAATAATTAATATATTATTAATAATAATATTATTAATATATTATAATAATAATATTATTAATAATATTATTAATAATAATATTATTAATAATATTATTAATAATAATATTATTAATAATATTATTAATATTATTAATAATATTATTATAATAATATATATATATATATTAATATATTATTAATTAATAATTATTATAATATTATTAATAATAATATTATTAATATTATTATTATTAATAATATTATTATTAATAATATTATTATTATTAATAATATTATTAATAATATTATTATTATATAATATATATTAATATTATATATTAATAATATTATTATTAATAATATATTATTATATTAATAATATATTATTATTAATAATATTATTAATAATATTATATTATTATAATATTATTAATAATAATAATATTATTATAATATATATATTATAATAATATTATTATTATAATAATAATATTATTATTATAATAATAATAATATTATTATTATAATAATAATATATATTATTAATAATAATATTATTATTATATAATAATATTATTATTATAATAATAATATTATTATATAATAATAATAATATTATTATAATAATAATAATATTATAATAATTAATATTATTATTATAATAATAATATTATTATAATAATAATATATTATTATAATAATTATAATTATTATATAATATAATAATTATTATTATAATAATAATAATATAATAATAATATATTATAATAATAATATTATTATAATATATATTATATTATATAATAATAATATAATATAATATTATTATTATAATAATAATATTATTATTATTATAATAATAATTATTATAATATAAATAATATTATATATTATAATAATAATAATTATATTATAATAATAATAATATATAATAATAATAATAATATTATTATAATAATAATAATAATATTATTATAATAATAATAATAATAATATTATTATTATAATAATATATTATTATTATAATAATAATAATATTATTATTATAATAATAATAATATTATATAATTAATATTATTATAATATATATTAATAATAATATATTATATTAATAATATATATTATATAATAATATATTATAATAATAATATTAATATTATTTAATAATAATATTAATAATATTATTATAATAATAATATTATTATAATAATAATATTTATTATTATAATATAATAATAATTATAATAATAATAATATTATTATAATAATAATAATATTATTATTAATAATTAATAATATTATTATTATATAATAATAATATTATTATTATAATAATATTATTATTATAATAATATATATTATAATATTATAATATAATATATATTAATAATATTATTATTATAATAATATATATATTATTATAATAATAATAATATTATTATATAATAATAATATTATTAATTATAATAATAATAATATTATATATTATAATAATATTATAATTATTATTATTATATATTATTATTTATTATAATATTATTATATATAATAATATTTATTATAATATTATTATTTAATAATATTATTATAATAATAATATATTATTATATAATATTATTATTATTAATATTAATAATATTATATTATTATATAATATTATTATTATTATATTATTATATTATAATAATAATAATATATTATATTATTATAATAATTATTATTATTATATAATAATATTATTATTATAATAATATATAATAATATTATTATATTATTATTATTATTAATAATTTATTATTATATAATAATTTATAATAATATTATTATAATAATATTATTATTATTATAATAATTATAATAATAATATTATATAATATTATATAATATTATTATTAATAATAATATTATTATAATAATATAATATTATTATAATATATATAATAATATATTATTATAATAATAATAATATTATTATTATATATAATTAATATTATTAATAATAATAATAATATTATTATTATAATAATAATAATTATTATAATAATATAATATATATTATAATAATAATATTATTATTATATATAATATAATTATTATAATATTATATAATAATTATTATTATAATAATATATTATTATAATAATAATATTATTATAATAATTATTATTATAATAATAATTATTATATATATAATAATATTATTATTATTATAATAATATTATTATTATAATAATATTATTATATTATATTATATTATATTATTATAATAATAATATTATATTATAATAATATTATTATTATAATAATATTATTATTATAATATATATTATATAATATATATAATAATAATATTATTATAATAATATTATTATATATTATATTATAATATTATTATATATTATTATATTATAATAATAATAATAATATTATTATTATAATAATAATAATAATATATTATATAATAATAATATATATATAATAATAATATATTATATAATATAATAATATAATAATAATAATAATATTATTATATATAATATTATTTATAATAATAAAATAATATTATTATAATAATAATAATATTATTAATAATAATAATATTATTATTATTATTATTATTATAATATATTATTATTATATATAATAATAATATTATTATTATTATATAATATATATATATTATTATATTATTATATTATATATATATATTATTATTATATATATATTATATAATAATATAATATTATTATTATAATAATAATATATTATTATTATTATAATAATAATAATATTATTATTATATTATAATAATAATTATTATTATTATATTATATATATTATTATTATAATATATTATTATTATTATATATTAATTATTATTATTATAATATTATTATATTATATTATTATTATATATATTATTATAATAATATTATTATTATAATTATTAATAATAATAATATATTTACACTACACAGAAGCAGTTTTTTTTTTGTTTGGCTAGTAATATTAAAATACTTGTCTTTTTTTGTAAAATATAAATCATACAGAGGGCAGACTTTTAAATAAATATCACATGCCAAATTGCGGCTTAACTAAAAAGTTTACTTACTTATGGGTTCCAATGGATGAAAATCTACTTCATTTACAGATCCAGCATGACCAGGTAACTTGTATACAATCTGTCGTGATGTTGTATCCCAAATATAGACAAATCTGTCTCCAGAGCCAGCAGCTATTTTACGACCATCAGGTGACCAGGAACAACGAAGCAAATTCTTTGGGAAGAAAAAAGAAAAAAGTAAAATCAGATAAAGATTTATAAGTTTATGGCCTTTTAAAAACTCAAAATAATTATTAACAATACTCACTTTTTCAAATGTGTGCTGATGTCCTTGTATGATTTTGACACATCTTTCTTGAGGAGCAAAAGGTCTAACATCCCAAATTCTCACTAAAATAAAGCAAAGAAAATTTTAATCTTCATACCATCTTAATCTTATAATCATATTGTCATTCATCACAATACTTAGATTTAATGATCCTAGACTGTGAAAGGCACTTCACCTTAGACGCAAAAACAATCTCCTTGGTCTGGTGAAAAGGGGGATAGACTCCCTTGCTGATACCACCAAAATTCTAACAAACTTTACATCATTTAATTGCCTTTTTGCAGCAATTCAAACTCACAAAATGGTCAGTCAAATAAAGAGAGAAAAAAAACAAAAACATTAAAAATGTCAAATACTTACAAATGCTATCCATGCCATTTGATAAAAGATATGAACCATCTGGACTGAGTGTTAATCCTGTCAATGTATCTGAATGTCCTCTTAATTTGTATAAAATATCATTTTTGCGTAAATCCCAAACTTTGATTTCATTATCAATACCACCAGAAATTACTTGCTCGGTTGTGTCATTAAATGTTACTGTTGTCACTTGGTAAACACTTTGAAAAGTCTGGACAGCTCCTTTTTTGCGAATATCCCAAAGCTGAAATTTACAAAAATAAAAGGATTTAGTTGAAAAGATTAAACTAAAGAGATTTTCATTGTTCACAACTTAATTCTTAAGAAAAAATGCCACCCTAACAAAAGCAATATTACAATTAATGTGTCATCACAAACAAAAAGTGCAGAAATTCTTATAAAAAAAATATAAAAATGAAACAAAAAAATTATTAATATTATTTTTATATAATTCTGATTAATTGCTTTCCTACTGAGTGCAAATTTACATTTAGTTTTAAAACTAAGTGTTGGCAGAAATTCAAATATTTACCAAAACTCATTTTATAGATTTGAAATGATCTTTTTTTAATCAAAATTCCCATTTGTTTAATATTAATATGGTAATAAATTTCCAAGATTTGCTAGCTGTACTTAACATATGATGTTAGAATAATTATTCATATTTAAAAGGATGTTTTTATCAGAGTTTGGTATACAGAAGACTGAGAAAAGAGTCTGATGTATAAAAATGTTATTTGAACTTTAAAACTTTGGACTGACAAATTTATTTAAGATATATCACAACCTCTAATCTGTGAGAAGTGAAAAAAAGATATTGCCTTTTATATAAATAAATTTAATTCAAAAGTAAAACATTCTTCCCAATGCAGTTAAGTAATTAATGGGCAATAGTTGGTTTTGTCGTGGAATAAAGAGCCAGGATGTTAGAAGCTGCAAATGGAAGCACCCAGATTTAGTGCGATTCCGATGCTTCGCAAGCATAACACACATAACGTGGTTGAAGACTAGAGTAATATTGTTGCAGGAAGAAAGATTGTGAAGTTGATTACCTGGATCATTTTTTCCCCCTGATGTTGGATTTCTGCCATTGATCAAATGTTCAATCAATCAGAAAACTTTGAAACATCCATTAATATAGAGCATTAAGATGTAGAAAAATAAATGTCAAAGACAAACTTAATGGAAATGAATATGTAACAACTATTTGATGACATTTTAAAATAATTCTTGAAATTATTAGATGATGTATGATTGCATATAATAAATGAAATGAAATAAATGAAACCAGAAGAATAAAAAAAAACTCATGACTTACCTTAATTGTTCCATCATCAGCTCCACTACAAATCAACTGTGGACCTCTTCTTGCTGGATTACAACTATTAACAAAACCTTGATGGCCTTTGAATTTCTTTATCCGATTTCCAGTATCAACATCCCATATTGCTAAAGTTTTATCAGTTGATGCTGTAAACAACATGCTGAAAATAAAAAACAAAATTTGATTGCATAGGACTGAACTGAAGCCTAAAACTCCCATCATTTATTTCCTAATTACAATAAGTATTTTTATTTAAAGTTACTTTATCTTAAATATATGTAGGAAGATTTATTTCTTTATATATATCATTACATTCATCATCATTAGTTCCTGTAGGTTTCTCATGGAACATAGGGCTACAGTTGCAATAGCAGGTAAGTTCTCCATCCCCCCCCTTTTTTAAGGGTGGAATTACCAGTCCCATGACTGCAAGAATTAGGATTTATATGTTTTACTTCCAATTGCCCTCTCACATTTATCCATACTGCCTTTTCAAAGGACATTATACAAAGTGAACACAAATGGTCCCAGTCAAAACATTGTTGGGTTATTTTATGCTGAAGACACGTTCTATTTGTGCTTGATAAGTATCCAATTTTTTTTTAAATCATTTTTTCTATTTAACCCATAGATGGGCCCTAACAGTACTACCACTCCAGGTCAGAGAGAACCTGGGAATAATGGTGATAAAGGGGTACTCCACACTCCCCAAAGCTCTAAAACTTGTTCAATGGAAATTTTACTTGGAATAAATAAATTTGTGTGTATATATATATATATATATATATTATATATATATATATATATATATATATATATACATACATACTGAAATATGATTCATTAACTTTTTTTTATAATAAAACAACTAAAAAGATTTCTATAAAAACCTTACCTGCCATCTGTAGAAAAGTGTAGTTCCATAACTGCTCCTGTGTGTCCACGTAGAACGCCAAGATTCTTACAGTCATCATAAACATTCCAAAACACTGAAAAAAAAATCGTTTATGGAAATTAGCAGTGAAATAAGTAGAAACAATAATTTTGCTAAAATAATTAATCCAGATATATCCATACTTTTTCAAGGAGACATTTTTTAGTATTACATTTAAGTATTATATTATTCTAAATAGTTGCTTATGGACAGAAGTAAAATAACCGCATTATGGTTTTATTAAGTACTAAGATATATATAAAAAATATTTCACTGGCTTAATAATGAATTCATGTTATTAAATAAAATTAAAAAAAGTTTTATCCATTATATTGTACAATATATCATAGCAATCAAAATTTATTATGGATGGAGCTCTTTTATAATGATATATCCAAGATTGTTTTTCTATTTTAGTGCATTCTGAAAATCACCTTTAATACACCAGATACATTGAATTCTATCTTTTACCAGGTATTGTCATACAATTATCATCACACAACTTATAGCGATCCCTAGATGCAGGGTCAAAAATGGTTCTTAATTGGATCATTTATTTCAGAATCAATTGCTGAATATTGAATGGTAATTAGCATTGCAAGCAGTTAGCTGAAATCGGTGGACATTGACAAATTTGCAAACTTAATCAGTTTAGTTCACAATTTCTCAAGTATTTCTGATCCAATCTTAAAATATTAATATGGTTGGAAAGAAAAGAAAATAACATTTCTAAATATGTCATTTCCATGGGTTTTTATCATTGAATTATTTTTTACAGCGATTTAAAACAGGGGAAAAAAATATGAATTTTTTTTTTCGAGGCTAAATTTGCATTGCAAAATCAAAGGGGATAATCTTTATCACTATTCTTGAAATTGAACACTTAATTAGTAGACACTTTATACTACACCATGTAGGTTGTTTTTCTTTCTTCGACCTTTGGAAGCGAAACTACTACCAACAAAAGTTGATGCAGGTTCCTTCAAAAAGTATAAGCAAAGCAAAGCAAGCAACAACAAAAAAAAAAAAAAAAAAAAAAAAAAAAAAAAGCACTATATCCTTAATAGAAGATAATCTCAGAATTATTTTGATATGTGATATTTACATAATGGTTAACTGTCAGGATTTGTCAAACATTCAGTTTGGGAGAAAAAAAAACTTACAATAGAGTATTAAAATGTTAAAAACATCATTACACGCCAACCGGAAAGCTTTTTTTTTTTTTTAAATTGATGCAAATAGGTATTCTATTTCTTGTATGTAATACAACATAGCAAGTATTTAAAAAGGTATTTTTAAGTTCAAATTTATGTTATTTAATTAAATTAATACTATATATGTGTACACATGCAGTATGAAAATGTTGAATAATCTTGTGGTAAATTTTTTTTTTTTAAATGTTGATATCTGTACCTCTTATTCTCTAAATAATGGGTTACAGCATAGAGATACATACAATTTCAAGAACATATAATTTTACATAAGAATGCCAAGTTTTATCAAAATTGCTCCAAAAATAAAAAATGACAGAATTTCTTGTTTTGAATTGGTCCGTGATTTGACATTTGTTTAACAAAATAATGTCCACTTTTGTACCCCCAATTTCAGGCCTTTAAATTCTCATAACGTTTGAACCACTGGGGATATTTGCATAATTCAAACAGTTCTGAACTCCATTTACAAAGCTCTTTATAACTAATGTGATTAAATAACAACCTCAAATAATAAAAAGTCAACTGGGAATGATATGGTAATACACTCTTGGTCAAAATCTTAAGACCAGATACAAAGGGTTAAAAAAAATAGAAAATACTGTTACTTTAATCGAAATATATGTATGAAACATTTACAATTAGAAAATGAAGTTTATCAACAAACAAGTGAACATTTTAAACTTTTAATTGATTAATTTAAACAAACATGGAAAAAATTAGTTTTTTTTTTGGTTGGTCAGGAGTGTATATAACAATCCTTCATAAACAACTGGATGACAGTATGACTGAAGCAATAAGAAAAAAAATTAAAATACATAGAATTGAAAAAGTTAAAGTTACACACACACATTTCTTATATTCAAAAAATATTTAATAACTTACTAATCATCCTATCAAATCCTGAGGTAGCCAAAATGTTACCCTCCGGGGAGAATTTGCCAGTAAAAATATCTCCTTCATGTCCAGTGAGAAGCATTATAGGTGCACTGAGGCCAGAAGTTCTATGAATACCCTGCAATAAAAATGAAAAATGAATAAATAAGATACAAAAGCTCAAAAAGGACTTTTTTGTTTTGTTTTTAAAATATTCCATATGTTTATTTAAAAATAATAATATTCAGGTGAATTCTTTTTTTTTGTAATATTGAATAAAAAAAATTAAAATTAATCAGTAATGGAATTCTACCCAAACTTAAAGATCTGATTGATGTAGAAGCCATACTCACTATCATAATTGGAATCCCACTGCAAGATTCCAATTACTGTTGAATTGGCAGACAAGGCAACACACAAGCCATAACTCAGTATGGTTCCTGCATTGCTGCAAGCATAGTGCAGATGGTTGGATTATTTACCTGGCACCATAACCTCACTGAGACCAGCAGCCAATCAGTACTCAAGGAATGGGATCACCCAGATGCAAGTATGGAGTATTCCTGAGAGCTATAAATATCAACTGCTTTATGTACAAATTCAGTTATGTTCAGTTGTTGTTCTATTCAACAGTGCACTAACTCAATTCAACAGTTGACAGTTATGACATAAGACCAGTTTTAATGTTGGGATATACTGTTGCCATTGTGGATAATATCATGGTTTGTCATTTTAGATCATCTATATTTCAGCTGTCCCATGAGATACTTGTATATTTAGGCAAATTTTTATTACACATGGATGAAGAAAGTTAAAAATAGTCTAACATGTTTTGCACATTAAAAAGCAACTGACACTGACTTCTATTTATATATAGATTTGGATTTGGTGGTGCACGACCAGACCTGCACTGTAACTGTGTTGGTCAAAATGTTGGTTCCATTAAGAAACATAAAATAAAAAAGTTTGTCTTAAACACAAAGAGACTTGTGGAAAAAAATATTATGACTTAACATGCCACAATGGAAAATTTCTCAATGAACATTCTACAATTGTTAGTTAAGATTGATAGCTACTACATTAAAACATTACTTGAAAATAATTTATGTCATCTAGCAGATCACCAACATAATCAAAATATCAAAACTAAATATTGAAAATCATTTGTATCATAATTTTGATTTTTCAGACTGTTGTCCTCATCTTTATTGTGGTATGTATAAACACAACGTTTCTGCCATTGTATCTTCCAACCTTCCTCAAGTGTTCCCTGTGTATCCGAACATAGTGATGATCCAGACCTGGGAAATTTTTTTTTAAATGAGATCTTCAAAAGTTCTTTGACACCTCTTTGATCAACTGTCAAGCTATTAAAAATGATTTCTCATGATTGGTTGGATCATTACTATACTCGGATATACAGGGAACACCTGAAGAAGGTCGGAGGATATAGTGGCTGAAACACTGTGCTTATACATACCACAATAAAGATGAGGACAACAGTAAAAAAATAAAATAAAAAATAAAAAAATTAAAAAAAAATCAAAATTATTCACAAGCCTCATTTAAAAAAATACAGACAAATAATATAATTTGTATTGGTTGGTTGTTAGCTGTTTTCATGTGTGGCTTTCTACAAAAGCTGAAAAAAATATGTTTTGATTTCAAAAGTGGATACTTTTCCAACATGAAATGTGGGATAAACAAAATCATCCCCTAACTGTAGCAAAGGCTGTTTATAATCCAAAGTAATCTGATAATAGTATGTATATGGTGAGATTGGAATGTCCTTTACTCTGAGCTCTTGCATTTCTTGTCATGGACAAGGCCGGTTGCATTTCACATAGTGCTAATACCCTTGGAAAAGGTATCAATCCAACTATTCTCCCTCCAGCTATGAGTAAATAGTAGGGAAGAATTGGTGTTTTAATCTTGGTATGGCAACCAGTCTAGGGGAAGAAAACTGAATTCAAACCTGTTAAATTCTGCTTAAGAAATTGCCACAGTAATAGTTTTGTCAAGTAATGTAGAAAAAAAAGTGTTAACAGATATATATATATATATATATATATACACACACACACACACTCATTCATGCTAAAGTCTGAAAAATGCCAATAAAGTGATTTGGGAAATACATGATTTGACAACCTTCAAATTCAAAAAGAAAAACAAATAACATTAATAGTTATAAAGTTAATATCACAAAAATTTGTATACTCATTTCTGCAATTCAACTTAAAATATCGCACAACAATAGATAAACTTGAGGATGAAATGTCATCATAATCCTATGTTACTTCAAGGTCACCGTTTTAATTAATTTTACTTCATTAGAATATGGAGCTGATACTTCTTCATTTTTCAGATAAGCTTCAAGATTATAGCTCCATACATACAAATCAAATATAGGTCTCAATTATTTTGTTGGTACATGGAGTTTTTTTTATTGCCTAAGTAGGAATATCTTTGTGTGGATAAAAGTATCACATTGACTTTGAGATGAACAATATTTCTTATTACTTTTGTGGGATGTTTGTTTTAGAGAAATTGTACACTCATCTCCTCCACAAAATCTACATATTCATTCTCTTGGAGAATTTATTTCACCATGAACAATGTGAAATGCAATTTGAAGCCTCATTTGAGAAAGAAGTATCCTCCTCTTGCATACTTGATATGTTACTTTTTCTCCATCATTAGTTTTATCTTCAGAAGTTGAAGAAAGGAATATACAATTCCCAATATCAAACACCATTTCCTTACTAAAGAAATACCAAGAAATGTTTTCCAGGCGTGGGGGCGGGCATGGATATTTGGGGTTCTATAGTAAGGCAATTGATGCCTGCCACTTTAACAGGAGATCCTATGAAAATTCCATCCCAAAAAGACTCATCAAATCCTTTTACTGGAAGAATTTGGACATTTGAGCATTAATTGCTCTTGTGCCAGAAATTGCACTTCATTTTCACCACTAGTTATTTTATGAATGATTCCCACCCTGGTTGCATCATTGTGATTAATTATATTTGATCACCAACAGATACAATATTATCTACGTCCACAGAACTGTCTTGGTCACGATATGTTGTTAGACTCTGGATCCATCTAAGTCAATCTTGAGATTGTAATGGGAGGTAAAGTGAATTACTTCACAAGGCTACAGATTGAACTCACAACCTCCAGGTAGTGAGTGGTGACTCCCAGTAAGCATCCTGTCACCCCTGTTGGTTCGAGTGGTTTGGCCTGTGAGGAGGCATAAAAGCCAAGGCAGTTTCTTTCGGGATGAATTACTGTTCTTAGCTGGCTCTTGACAAATTAATCGCGTGATCCCAGGGGTCTGTCCCCCCCAGACAACACCTGCTCCCTGAATTTAAAAGGGCAGGGCTGGGTTTATTGCCTGAGACACCCGAAAAGGGGAATACCAAGGGGATCAATGTATTTCTTTTTGATAGCTATCGCAGGAGCATCAGTTTGTGGATGGCTTCCCACTTTACAAAAGGCCTTGTGTCGCATCCTGACCTGGTGGGAGGTTAAAGTAAATACCAAATTACTGTTCTTAGCTAGTATAACATTTGCCTGTGGCTGTCTTACTGATGATACTAGTGTGAGAACAGAAGACCAGACAAATTGTTTTTAAATTAGTCACAATAGTGATAAAGGACTTGAAACTGTCAACTTCTTAAGTATGGTGGCTTTGTAAACTATATTCCCATCAATTCCAACCATACAATCATATGGTGGGGCTGTTGGGGTTATTAGTTCAGCTAGTGAATCCTAATCTTGAAAATGCACATCAGTTACAGGTGTGCTCATCTTTGCTTCTTCTTGTGACCAATCAAGCTTTACATTGGTCCTCCTCAGAGTGATCTTCATAACTTCAGTTGCGTTGGATCGCCACACATGGTCTGCCTTCATCAGGATAGGGTGAATTTGTTGGGTGGAGTCGTCTCAACTAACCCAAGGTGAATGCCATCACAGATACAGATCTTTAGAGTCACTGATTTTTCCAGTGCATTTATTTCAATATCAACATCAATCTCAACCACAGCTCTTTGAAATTCTAGTCCAATTATCCAGTCCTTTACCAAATTCACATTGCCAACAAGATTACCAGTCTTAGAGGTTTGAATAGTCAAGTGAAAGATATCTGGATGTTCACATCCTTTCTTAACCCACTTGGGGTGCCAGATTAGGATATTGTCATATTTGCAAATGGTAACAGAACAATAGACTAAATCAAGTGCATCAAAGATATTGTATTTATATATTAAACTGCAATTAAAAAAAATCGTTCAACTGTATCTGTTCCATTAAGGACAAGATATACACAAGAATCAGGGCACTTTATTTGAAGCTTAGCTATGCAGAACACTGAAGGTGGTTACTTGCTTGGTTACCTCATTTTAGGAATGACTCTTCCTTTAGAGCAGGGGTTCCCAACCTTTTTTTATACCCCACACCTCTAAAGTTTTTTTAATAAGTTGTTCTCGCACCCCTTAAGTAATTTGTATAAAAATAATAGGTAGTGATCGAAACAAATTTGTATAATTCATTTCTAATAATAGATAAACAAAAATGAAACATATGGAAAAGAAAAATATTACAACAAACTAAAAGTCGCCTAACCCTACAAAAAATAAATTTTCATCCATACATGAAATAAATGAAGGGGTGCGAGCACCCCTAGTCGGGAAACCCTGCTTTAAGGTACTAGGTGCTTCTTACTACAATATCACTTTTTGTTTCCTTTTCGGCATACATGTCCGATATCCGAACTTCGAAAACATACATTTCTAACTGCTTTTTTCTTTCTTAAAAAAAAAAAAAAAAAGAAAGTTATTCTATTGAAATGGTTTACTTTGTTCGATTTGTTTTCCAGAATTACTGTTTGAATTTAACTTTAAATAAAATAACAAAAGTTTAGAAGTAAAAATAATTCATAGATGTACACGTGCAGTGAAATACGAAAACAAAAACTGCTGGCTTTGTCTTACGAGAAGATTAGCGGGATGGCTAACGTGGGCAAAACATTATTTTTTTAAATAAAGAAATAAAAAAACTATTCGTCTTTTTAAAAACAAAATTTTGATTCAACATAAAATAAAGAAAATATCGTCACATTCATTGTTAATAAAATAAAATGAAAATACTACAGGTGAGCTTAACTTCCATTTACAATTCTGACCCCTTTAAAAAATAATAATCTGAAAAATTTGCCGGTGTACAAATCTAAACGGTTTTTTTTTTTTTATCACGAAACCTATAAAATGATCAAATAAAATATAAGCTATGTTTCAAAATTGCAAAAAAGAATAAAAGAGAAAATATAAAAAAATGATCTTTGCTTACCGAGTGAATGGCCAAATCATTCTTTTGCATGGGAATAATATCAGTTCTTGGCTTTTTGAAAGGCATAATAGCCGATTCCATGGCTTTTCTTTTAAGGTCCATGATGATACTTGCGTGGACAAGATATAATTAAATCCAAAAGTATGTTTATGTAGAAGTAAACAAATTAAAAGACGGTCGCAAATTCAATAGCTATAACAAACTTACGACTCGTTTGAGTGTAAGTTAGTCAATGCGCATGCGTTAAAACCGGTGTGACAACAAAAAAAAGTCCTATAAACATTTAATTTTGATTAAAGCACAATGTTTTTTTAAGCAGGAAACTTTAGTTTCTTTTATAAAATAGAAAATTAGATCAAATTGTAGAGGTTATTATATAATTTCGTTAAAAAAAAATTGAAAATAAAAAGTTAAAATTTTTATACAAACACACTTTCTAAAAAAAATTCTACACCGGTCTCCGGTTAAACACTGACCCTGTGTCACATCCGGCCCGTGGCGAAGTAAATACATAGTGACTATACACCGGTCCATATGACCTTAATTCCCCACATGTTTTTTGGTAATACTTGCAAATCATACTCAAAATTAAAACGGAACAGGAAAGTTCAATTACAGGATGACCCAGAAAAAAACAGAACCAAAATTATTTATTTATTTTCCCATTAGACTAAACCGCAACCCTAACCCTAACCCTAAACCCTACCCCCCCCCCCAGTTGAGTAACATGATATTACAGGGTGACACAGAAAAAACAGAACCCGCAAATTTTGTAATAAAACTGTTAATTTTAACTAGGGGGGGGTTAGGGTTGGGGTTTAGGTTAGTTTAATGGGAAAATTAATAAATAATGGGTTTTGTTTTTTCTGGGTTACCTTGTAATTGAACTTTCCCGCTCCATTTTAATTTTAGTATGATTTGCAAGTTTTACCGTTTTTTTTTTTTTTTTGGGGGGGGGTTGTAAATTTTTACTATTACACCTGTTTCATCCCAAATTATTTTATGCTCTATAGGTTGGTTGGTTGGTTGGTTGGTTGGTTGGATTTTATGGCATGTCAACCCTTGTTGGGTTATTTTATGTTGGAGACGTTTTGTTTTATTCATTCTTGATGCGTATTCAAAAAAATTTTAAACTCAATTTTTTTTCTATTTAACCCATACAATGGACATGTAGAGACCAGGGGAAACAGATTCCGACCCTACAAATGATATTTAAATTGACGATAAATGAAAAGACACACGTCAGACAGAAAATGGAGGAATAACAAACACAGGATATATAGTTAACAACAATAAAGAAATTTATTCCGTGATCGTTGGTCAGCAGAAGTCTTTATAAATCAGGAAAGGTATTAATTACTCACAACCTGAAGATGAATGTCTCATTCATTGGTCAAAATGGCAGGTCAGGTAGAATAGTCACATAGTAGTCTGCAGAAGGTTGTGTTGGGTCAGTAAAATACATTTATTTCTGAGTGAGGGAGTGTACTAACACCAATAGTTGTAAGGTCGGCAGATATTGGATCATGTCAGCAGTCGAGTCAAATGGCCGGATAGTTGTCATGTCGCTAGATGTTATGAGCATTTGTGGCATCTATCTTTGTTCATCGGAAGTTAAGTTGTGTCGGTAGGTTGGTGAAGCCACTGTTCATCAAAAGTCATCTGCAATGTGTAGCGGTAAGGTCCTACTCTCATAGTGGGTGAAAGGCAGACTGACTTGTTAATTCATACTCCGTTTATATTGGTGTTAGCTGGCTCTGATTTGGTATTTTTCTTTTTGGCGGTAATGACTTCTGACCCTTCTGGAAATTCAATGTGCGTACATATTTGTAAGCATCCTACATGACTTGCCTCATCCAATCAGATTCTAGAGATTGCTTAATTAATTTTTTGAATCTCATTTGTCCAAAATTGTGGAAGTTTTTGTGAATTTGGATAGGAGTCATGTTTGGCGTGTCTTTTACATTTTCTTTTTATTGGTTATAAAATATAGGAGTTTATCCTATAGACACTAAAAGGTATTACCACTCAGAGTTAGAGTGGACCTCCAGCATTGGAACATCACCATTAGATGCAGTTTAACATCATACCCAAGACACTAAGACCCTTGGCCACTGCCTTCTAACACATATATTATAAAAGGGCAGGTTGTGTAATGGTTAGAGTCGTAGAAAATGGACTTGTCAACTCAAGTAAAATTCTGAATGAGGCTGGCTGCATTTTATATAGCCCTAATACCCTTGGAAAAGGTATGCATCCAACTACTTTCCCTCCAACTATGGGTAGATATTAGGGCAAACTAGGCGCTTTAACCTTGACTAGGTAACCAGTCTAGGAGAAGGAAAACTCCAAATTCAAACCTATTAAACTTTATTTGGGAAATTGACCTTGTATCACATCCTGCTTGTTCAGAGGGGTTGGTGAATATATTTATGATAAAAAGGGTTGGGGGAGTTGCCATATAGGGAATAGGGTCGGGACAACCATATAAATGCTAGGGCTTGACGTGATTAGCCAATTGATCTGAGGGGGCCTTTTCGGCCACCCATCTAGGCTAAGTAAGGTCCAAAATGGAGTATTGCATGTCTTGCTCTTTAGGTAGATCTCATTATTCTAAGACTTTTTCCTACAATAACTAATTGTCGCAAATAAACTGTTTTTGAATTATTTTTAGTTAATTATGCACATGTGTAGTTGACTGGTACAGACATCAATTAAAACTGATATGAAGGGATTAGAATAAAATAAAATAAAAGATAAAAATAATAATCTCCTAGGAGCCCTTAGGCAGGAAGAACTAACCAAGCATGTGCAGAGAAAAGGCCCCTTCCTTCAACTAAAAAGATCCCTTGACCATTCCAATGCATACCTTTCCTGTGAACATACTATTGACTGGCTCAGGAGAAAATTTCCTTTCCAAGAAATACATGAACCTAGAAATAAAGTCTGAACCGTAAAAATGTCTTTTGTTTTTATCTCTTCTTTTCCCTTCCTTAATTCATTTTCAGTTCAATGACCAACAGAAGGAAGAACCACAAATAATGGGGTTCAAGAAAAGAACCAGCAGCTTCCACCAAATAGCCAAAGCCTAATCCTATAAAATTCTACATCCCATAGATAAACCACAGGTAACAAGTAATTTTACAAGAAAACGAACTAGAAAATAAACTTAATGTTTGTGCTGTACCAGTTGGGGATCAAAGCTAGGCTGATGCCCAATTAGTCCACCCTGCAGGTGAAGTGTTGCATGGGTGCAGCTACTTTAATCTCCCAATGATTGTTGATCATATTACCCAGGCAG
This sequence comes from Doryteuthis pealeii, assembly GCA_023376005.1. Lineage (NCBI taxonomy): Eukaryota > Metazoa > Mollusca > Cephalopoda > Myopsida > Loliginidae > Doryteuthis > Doryteuthis pealeii. The sequence continues at coordinate 60,807,125 of CM042142.1, read as the reverse complement.
TCGATATAAGTGACTATATAGCAGAATAGCACCTTGCCAACCCCATGGCAAATACCACCTCAAACCAGTCAACCACACATGTAAGTATATAGACTTTGGATTTTGGATAAGCATCTATTGGGGTACATTTTACATTTACATTACAAATGAAACTCCCCTCATAATTGACAAAAGACAATTAAATATCTATGAAAAAAATAATTGATTCAGTTAACTGATTTCTCAACTGCAAAAGTCTGCAGACAAAGTTTTTCCACTTGCAATAATATCACAGCAGTCTTCAACTACATTCCATAGGCATCTCACCTGCAAAGAATTGAAATGGTCTCTCCCTACCTTCACTGTGTACCATGTTAATAAAGCAGGCAGTCATCCTTCATCCGGGTGCCTGAATTCACAACTTCCATCAGCCTGGTTCTTCATGCCATGATTCAGACCAACCGCCATCTACACAAAAGTTCAACCAACACTGAGCATACATCTGGGACATCTCACAAATAGCAGTCAGATACACTAGGCAATGCTGATGCTTTGAATTGGGTAAAAGTTTATTGTCACATATCTTAAAAACAGTTCATTTGTGGTGATTGGTTATTATAAGAAAAATTATTAGAATATTAAGATCTGCTTAAAAATCATAAAATAATAGTCTGGGATGTGAGGGGTGTAATAGTCAGAAAATCTTTATTTTTAAAGATTCAAATTTTATCTCAGCATTCCGAATGGAACTAAAGTTTAGTATTTTCTTATCACCTTCAGTTGTATTCTTGTTTGGCAGCAAAAAAAAAAAAAAAGTAAAAAAAGGCAAGCCTAATTCTAAGGCTGAAGCGTGACACTGTTCACAGAAACTGGACTATTTTTTAACTTGCCCAGGAGTAAGTACATCGTGGAATCACCTTGTTAAACTTACCACATGTATGGAAACTATACCTGAGGGGATATCTATTTAAAGCTGTATAAAGCTATGGTGCGGCCACACTTGGAATTTGCATCACCAGTTTGGAACCCCTATCTCACTCAGAACATTAACCTCCTAGAAACTGTACAGAGACGTGCAACCAAACAAATAGCCTCCATCAGGCATCTGCCATGTTCTGAACATCTTGCTGCTCTGGGAATGGATTCATTGAAACTCCAGCATCTGGCAACTGACCTGGTAAACGCTCATAAGGTCATTAATCATCTTAACAACAGCAACCTTGGGCACCTTTTTGATCTCCATGTTTCTAACACACGTGGGCATGCCTACAAAGTCAGAAAACAGCATAGCTCACATGACTTTCGAAAACATTTTTTCATGCTCAGAGTTGCCGAGGCATGGAATAAACTGCCTGCATCCATTGTAGGCTGCCGAAACACTGCATCTTTCAAAGCTTTCATGCTTTCTGTAATCCACTAACTCTATACCTGATACCCCCCTCCACACACATATGCACACACATGCACACATACATGTATATTATTACTATTTATGTTCCTGACACTAATACATTATTCTATGTACTAGACACGAGACTTTGATGAGTTGTGGTGCACCTGAGCACTGTACACAATAAATTTCATTATTAAAAAAAAAAAAATAAATTCTGACTTTAAGATATGTCATAACTCGTAGTCATTTACTGACCTTAGTTTAGGTTCACACAAAACCAGAAGTTATGGGTCACAATCAAACTTGATTGAATCAAATTCAATATAAGGGTGATAATAACAGAATAATTAAAATAGCTTAACACTTGTATCCAGTCATAGTTAACAGAATGAGAATATGTTGGATATTGTACAAACAGAAATAGGAATTTCCGGTTAGATTAAACAAAGCAAAATGAGGAACAATAGATAAAGGAGTCAAAGAAGAACCGGAACTAGAAGGTTCCGCTAGAGAACAATGAATATGTGGGCGTTTGGCGGGAAAGCCAGACAAACAGGAAATTGAACAAAGAAAACAATAGATAGGGTTGCGCTTACTTAAGCAGTCAGCAGTCAGTAGTGAACAGTGAGGAGAGAGACGGCAGACCAACGCGGTCACGCACTGCCATGGCTAAGGGCGGTGAGACGCCACCAGCCACCCCTTTACCTGAACACCGCCAGATCCCAGCAGCAGTGGAAGTCATTGTCAACCCTCGATCATTTCATTGTCAAGCTCGCCACCCACCATGAGAGAATGTAAAGAAATAAATTAAAGTTTGTTACAATGCCCATGTGTTGAGTTTCTACACCGACTACTAACCTACCCACAGTATACCAGCAATGTATACGATTCAGAGTAGCGAAGAATTTGAGGGCTATGCAACAAATAGTCTACCCTGGTGGATTGAAGAAAAGGTTCAGTTTGAAGTTCCATCAAGGCTCCCAATTTCAAAGAGAAGGTTCTCAAATCACAACAAGAAACACCTGAAGAAGGCTGGAAGATACATCAGCCAAAATGCTGTGTATATGACAATAAAGATGAGGACAACAGTCCCAAAAATCAAAATAATACAAATGAATGTAAAAAGATTAATAAAAACATATTTCTCGTCTCCATTAAAGAACATTCTCTTTTTAAATAGTTGAACACCCACCTGAAATATGACAAGACTTATAGAAAAAAGTTAGCACCAAGAACCAGAGAATTCTTTACCAAAACTTTCATCTGAAAATTATACATATTTTAACTTTTATTGGAGATACACTTACCTTCACGGGAAATGGAATCTGCATTTAATCTTGGTTAGGCAACCAGATGAGGAGAAGGAAAACCAAACCTGCTTGATTCTGCTTAAAAAATAACCTGCAAATGGTAGTAGGGTTGGGTAAATACATACTTTAACATCTAACCCTTTTCCTACCAAATTTACCCAACAACTGTACCAAATTTTCTTATTTTTTATCTATATCTCTTATTATAATAGAGATTGTGTGTTTTTCTGTCTGTAACCGAAACTATATTACTACTCAAGTTACAATTCCCTTAGTTATTGATATCACATTCTAAATGATTTTATTTTAACCTCAATTATTAATAAAATTGTTTTACATTATTAATACTGTTAACCATATCTACATACTAACAACATGCAATTGTATTTATATACAGAACAAAATAGTGGTTTACAGTGTGAACGGAAAGGCTAATTTGCATATTGATACTAAAGATGTGATTTTAATAAATATGTGCTTAGTATTATTGATTTCTAACTGTTTGGTTTTATTTTAATGAATATAAGCAAAAATCTCTTCAATGAATCTTAAATGAAATCCATTAACAAAAAAAAATAACTGTCATTTTATTTTTTACTTCCTCTTTTAACTAAATACTTAAATTAGAAAAAATAACAATGAAAGACGAGAGTGATAGAAGAGTAAGTTTCAGTTGTTCTATTTATTCGATTAAACCCCCCCCTCTGTTTCAAATCTTTTTATCTGCATTCTTATTTAGTTTCATTAGCTTTTCTAATTCAATATAATATTTTATTACATTAAAACTTAAATACTCGCACCCGGAGGGTGCATATATTTGCTAGTCTAGATAATGAATTTTATGCTTAAGTAATAGGTTCCAGGTACTTTTTACAATATGATTATTTCTGGTATCTAAACTTTGACATCTCTACTGATTTAACCAATAATAATACTAAAGTGAGTTTGTATCACTATTTGTAATTTCTTTTTATTTTCTGTAGTCATGTAAAATAAAACATTGCTTTAGTCTTATTACATTTATATTTTCTGGTGATCAGCTCATGTTCAATAAATAGCTATCCAAGAGAAAAATCGGTTATTTCCTATAAGTCTAACATGATCAAAGGGGAACCACTCTTGACTGATAAATTATTTATTTATTTATTGATCTACTAGGATAAAAAGAAGACCGGGGTTAGGTTTAGGGTTAGGATTTAAGGTTAGGGTTTAGGGTTAGTTTAATGGGAAAATAAGTTATCAGTCAAGAGTGGTTCCCCTTTGATCATGTTAGACTTATAGGAAATAACCGAAAAATCTACTCAACATCTATCTCCCTTAATCCTATTACATTTTATTTTTTGTTACAAGAAGTTATCTCCCTTGCTATATTTATGACAAAGTTGTTTCCCTTGATGGAAGTTCTCAGAAGTAGAATTCAAGAAAGATGACCTCTGGATATACCTTGATGATTTAGTTATTATGTTTACTTAAGAGCTATTACTAAATAGTTCAATATGTAAAAAGTATAATAATCTTGATTAAACTCTCTCTCACTCTTTTTTTTCTTTCTTTTTTTTCTTCTTTTCATTATGTTCGATTTGTAACAGATTAGCGTTATCGCTTCTGCACGCTCACCCCCTCTCTCTCTATCTCCTTTTTGCTTTCTTTCTTTCTTTGTGATATTTTTCCTGTGTACCTGTCATTTTTCTTCCCTTTCTTTCTTTAAAATAAAAACGGATTGGTCTTCTTGTGGGGTGTTGTTTCCACAATTTAAGGCCGCCCACAGTATTCTTGTAAAACTCCCATCTAGCTTATTCTCTAGGTGCTTCCTTAGGGTCCAGGTGGTGCAGCTGTACAGTAGTACTGATACAACCACGGTATGGAAGAATTGTTGTTTTTACCTATCATTGAGATCAGATTTCCATATTTTTAAGAATATCTAAATTGATTCATTTTTTTATATTTTCAAAATACTAAGACAAACAAGATATGCTGGACATTGCTGGAGAAGCCAGGACAAACTCCTAAGGGATTTTGTCCTGTGGACATCTACACATGAACACACCAGTGTTGCCAACCAGCAAAAACCTACATCAATCAGCTCTGTACAGTTTCTGGATGCTGCACAGAGGACCTCCCAAAGGTGATGACTGATAGGGATGGTTAGCGAGAGAGAGAGAGTCATGGATATCCATGCTGTCAGTACGAACTGCTGCTGCTGCTGCTGATGATGATGATGATGATGATGATGATGATGATGAATAAAAAATTTAAGGGCCTGTTTTTTTGTTTTTTTACTCATTTGACTTATAAGTAATTTTAATTCAATAAAAGTTTTGAACTCAAAAAGTTTTGTTCATTATGCCAAATTGGTGATTCTGAGGCTGGTAAGGTTTGCTGTGTGTGTGGATGGGTGCTATATAGGTTCCATGTTAAAATGACTGTGTTACAACATATCATATAATTGTGTGATCATGTTTAAATGTCTATTTCAATTAGAAATACTTGCAAAAAAAAAAATACACCCTCCGGGCACAAGTATTTAAGTTTTAATTTAATTAAAATATTATATTGATGTAGAAAGACTAATGAAATTAAATACAAACACAAAAAAGATTACACAAGTATTTAAGTTTTAATTTAATTAAAATATTATATTGATGTAGAAAGACTAATGAAATTAAATACAAACACAAAAAAAATTACTTATTTTTAATTTATTCTAATTGATTTCAATATAGAATTATACATAGGATTGCTTTTAATATGTTTGAGGATAAAACAATATTAGAAATCAATAACACCAAGTAATTATTTATTAAAAACGGTATTATTAAAACTGGTATGCAAATTATTCACACCATATACTATGTAAATATTTATTTCTTAATGATATATAAGACACATCACAGGATTTTGAACGCATTAATAATATGGGCTGTTTAGAGGCAAATCTCTCACAGCTAGACCTTAATAGAGACATTGTTAATAAATAAGATACTAATTAAGATTAAATAATAATTATTTGATAACCACTGAGAATATAATGCAAATAACTAAGGGAATTGTGATGTTGGTAATGAGGTAGTTTTGGTTAAAGATAGACACCGAATCTCCATTATAATAAGATGTGAATGAGGTAATACAAATAAACAATCAGTATGGCAACTACTGTTGCATCAAGTAGAAAAAAATAAGGGATATGATATGATTGTTACAAAACAATTTACTTTCACTACATATTTTGCATGATAAATCATAATAGTAGTTTTATGTCTCATTAATACAGATATAATAGTCATGACAGATCGCACAAAGCACTATGGGTATTATGTAACCTACTTGCTTCATAGTCGGATCATCAGCAACTAAACCGGTACCCCCACCAAGCTTGCCTGGTGAGGAGGGTGGCTAGATACCCAGCAGGACGAAAATCAAAAGCTGTGAAAGGGCGGAGAAAGCTTTTCACACAACGGCCATCTAGCGCATTAACACAAGAACATAGAACTACCTGGGTTGGTATCCAGGCGCATAATAGTCTAAATAACCCCTGCTGCCTTGTGGGTATCTTCTGAATAGGAAAAGGCTAAGAGAGAAAACCCTGACAGAAATCATGGCTTGGACTCCGGCTTAGGCAGTTCATTGTGTAAAACACTATCTGGTAACTCCTGCAGCCAAACTGACGCCGAATGTATTGGTTCACCATTCCTTCAGATCATGCCAGCAAGGCAAAGAGGTGGGGCCCTGTCACTTGGGCAACCCAGGACCTCCATACATCTTGCCCAGGCTCTTTTTTTTTTTTTGTGCCCTGGAAGGGAAACTCCTTCTACAATAGTCATGTGGTGCCAAATAAGAAAGTTTGAACAGATTCTAATCTCAAGCTTCTGATTATGAATACAATTCATGACACATTGAATTTTATATACTGGTCATAATGTGGCAAACAATATCTTAAGCAGATTTCTACATTCTACATTTAAGTATGAAAACTTACAACTGTGAATAGATTCCAAATTCTTCCACATTTGCAAAGCCACTGCCTCTTTAATTCTACACACACAAACACACACACACATTGTCAATGCTATCTATTCTATCAACCGGAGAGAGGTAGTTATAGTTCTTGGGCAACACTCCTCACCATATGAGATGTCATCTGAGGTACCACAGGGATCTGTTCTTGGCTCCCTTTTGTTTGTTGCGTATATCAATGATATAGATGCTAACTTAAGGAATACCATAGTACTGAAGTATGCCGATGACATCAAGCTGTACCTTGAGATAAAAAAGACAGATCCTGAATGCTGCAGATCTTTATTGCAGTCAGACCTGGACACAGTGCAACAATGGATCACTGACTGGCAACTGAAGCTGGCTGTGGACAAATGCACCACCATGCATTTTGGGAGGAAAAACCCATCATACATATACTCCCTCCACAACACTAATATCAAGGAATCTTCTTGTAAACGTAATCTGGTTATTACTGTCAGCAGTGATTTACATTGGACGAAACACATCTCTAAAATTGTCAAAAAGGCAGAGGGTGTCCTGGCATCACTCAGCAAGACCTTTGTCAGCCACTCACCGGGTATCTATTTAAAGCTGTACAAAGCTATGGTGTGGCCACACTTGGAATTTGCATCACCAGTCTGGAACCCCTATCTTTCTCAGAATATTAACCTCCTAGAAACTGTACAGAGACGTGCAACGAATACCCTCCATCAGACATCTACCATACTCAGAACGTCTCACTGCCCTGGGAATTGATTCGTTGAAACTTCGGTGTCTGGCAACTGACCTGGTAAACGGTCATAAGGTCATTAATCATCTTAACAATAGCAACCTTGAGCACCTTTTTGATCTCCATCTTTCTAACATGTGGGCATGCCTACAAAGTCAGAAAACAGCACTGCTCATGTGACTTTCGGAAACATTTTTTCACACTCAGAATTGCGGAGGCATGGAATAAGCTGCCCGTGTCTGTTGTAGGCTGCCGAAACACTGTATCTTTCAAAGCATCCATGCTTCCTGTAGTCCGCTGACATTATACCTGATGCCCCTCTCCACACACATATGCACACACATGTGCACACACACATGCATATTACTACTGTAAACTGTTCATGTTCCTGACACTAATACATTATTCTGTGTACTTGATATGAGACTTTGATGAGTTGTAGTGCACCCGAGCACTGTACACAATAAATTTCATTATTATTTATCTAATAGAAACATTATTCAGAATATTAGTATGCTGTAACAGTACGGTTTACTAAAAAAAATGAAACTGCTACGATAATCTTGTAAATTCACACCAACACACAAAACCTTCAGTACACACAAGTAAAGACTATAACAGGGTGTCAAGTCCTTAAATGTCATGTATGCAAAACCTGTAGAACTGCTACCCCACACCCACTCACCTGTTTTTAAAATGTCTCACTGCCCTCTTATGCAAATAAGTTTGTAGCTTAAAAATGTCAGTTTTGCAAACAGCTCTCAGATTGACACGCAAGACAGTGAATGCATTTAGCTTCTGGTAAGTCACTGTCACTTCTATTATATATGCACCCACCTAAAGATATAACAATACTTTTAACACAAAATAGTAAATTGTTAATTCCAGGAGAATTTTCATTCTGCTTTAATTGCATTTTTATGAATAACTTCTGTAGTGAGAGGAGAGACTTACCTCATGGAGCAAAGTGGGTGTGAACCTATCTTGCTTGCAGGCTGAGTGGAAACAAAAAATATGCCTGTCTTGGCACTAAAATTTAAATATGCACAATCTCGAAGCAACCAGACATGGTGATACTAAATCTACATGCATGCAAATTTTAGTCAGATCGCTAGACATAAAATGAGACACAACTGAGAAGGGTTGGGGGGCGAGATGTTTCGAAGCATTGGATGAGTTGTATGCGGAGAACTGCTAGGAGATTGTTGCTGGACGAGAAAGTTTGCCGTTGGACCTTGCAATTGAAGAAAGAAATTAGATGAATCAATTTCACAACCCATAACTTCTAAATGAATATGAAGCCTATGGATCATTCCATTTAATTTCACCAAGGCTCCAATGCAAAAGTCCTCAAAATATACTATTTGTTTGTATCCATGTGTAAATTAAATCCTAAAAATTGTAGTGCAATATCATTAATCTATATATATATATATATATAGTTTTCTATGGTTTTGATGTTTGAGAAATTTGCTACAAAAACAATTTTGAATTTTAAAAAATTAGGGACTGGAAAATTTTTATTCAAATGACCAAAGGTTGAAAACAATCTTAATTGATAAAAAAACAACTTTAAAAAGAAATAAAAATAAGCTATTCATTATAACATTCAGTTTTTAAGGAATAAAGTGCTGAAGATTTCATTAAAATTTGACAGTTTTCTGATTTTTAGCAATTGTTTTAAAATTGAAAAATTGGAAAAAAAAATTATTACTTCCCTTAACAAAATTGGACATAGCTAGTGTTCATTTACTATTATTTCAGAGACGAGTTTGAGTTTTTTCGGGGGGGGGGGTAGATCCTCAATAAATTTTATCTTTTTTAATTAAATGATGAAATTAAAAAATATTAATTTTATTGAGGATCTACCAAAAATATAAACTTCTTGGACGAGGCGTGACCAACATTGGAAAATTAATTTTAATCTGATTTTTAGATACGAGTTTTGTTTTTGTTTTTTGTTTGTTTTGTTTTTGTTTGTTTTTTTGGGGGGGGTAGTTTTCTAGCTTGGCTATGCTTCGTTTCTACTGCCAGATTTATGTATAATTAGAATAAAATAATACAAGGGAGATAATTCAGTATTTCAAATATCAAATTCATTTCGGATACTAAATGCGACGTAAGTTTCATTTTCCATGTTCGATATTTAAAATAACGATACATATATTTCATATCAAAATGAAACAGAATGTATACTTTTCTCCCCACACCCACACTTTTTGTGAAGCTGGGACTATTTCTCTTGTTAATGCGTTCGTCCGATTAATTAAAAAATAGATTAGTTCATATAGTTGCTTCCCTTAGATCTAACTGCAATAAAACGGTATGTTCAAGTCTAGATAATATAGCTAAAAAGTTGTAGTTTTTATGAACTACATTTTTTTCTTACCTAGAAAAAAAGAAAAAAAAATATACATTGTATCTAGAATCCGATTAGAAGTTTTTTGCTTACCCAATTATGCACAAACGAAAAAAAAAAGATATTTTAAGACTATTTGAATATATGTTATTTGCATATGATAAGAAATTAAATTTAAATCAAATTCACAAAATCAGCGCTTAATTTTACATTAAATTTGAATTAAACATCTGGTGTCATGTGGACACAAAGTCAGGATTCAGTTTAAATTGCAAATCGAACCCACCACTTTAAAACTTTTTAAAACTTTTTTTTTTAATTTCTTTTCTCCAAGAAGAAAATCTTCCAAAAGAAATAAATGTGATTTTCAAAATAGTCCAGATCTAACTACATAAGAAAATATATGGTAATTTATGAGGAAGTGCGTCCCGGTCTCCTGCCTCAAAAATTGCTACCCGGTGACTATTAAAATAACGACCCAGCTCAGTCTATTCAAAACTATCCATCTTCATATCTATCTATCTCAATTTGTTCATATTTATCTATATTACTTTAAATACTAAGATTTTTTTTTTATTCATGTTTGTTTAATGTCTTCTTGTTAGTTTAAATAAACAAGAATTACAACAAAAAAAGATGCACCCCCCCCCAATACATTTACTTGTCGAAAATATCTATCTCCATTTGTTCATATCTATCTATATTATTTTGTTTGTTTATCTATCTATCTATCTCAGTCTTTTCCAAACTATATATCCATCTTCATATCTAAACAAGAATTACGACAAATTACGATAAATAAACAAGAATTACGACGAGCTGGGGTTATTATTTTGATAGTCACCGGGTAGCAATTTTTGAGGCAGGAGACTGGGTCGCACTTCCTTATAAATTACCAAATATATTTCTACATGAAATTACAGTGGTATACTTAATCGATTCTTGAATTTAAGTGTTTAGTTTCTCGACTCTTTGATAAGTTAAAAACATGCAATCTTAAAAAAATAAAATTGAAAATTAAAAAAAACGATAAATAAATAAAGTTTTTGTTTTTATTGAATCAATTTTTGTCTTAACGACAATAGAATTGCCAAAATCCATTTTCTGCAGGGGAAATTTTATTGTTTTTTGGGAAAGTGTAACAGCCAGTTCCATTACTTTTCTCTTAAGTATTACCAAGAAGATTCTTTGAACAAGTACAATACAAACTTTTCTTTAAATAAAAATAAACAAAGTCGAAAAATGGTCATAAATTTACTTAGGTATTTTAGTTAATGCACATGTGTCAAAATCGGTGTGACAGTAAAAAAAAGTCCTGGAATTATTTTCTTACCATTTATATGACATTTTATGATAGTGAGTTCGATTCTGACTAGGCGCTCCATACATCAGGTTATGTACCACATCTAAACTGAGCTTAGTAAATAACTATATGACATTTTGTTGTTTTTTTTTTCCAAAAACATAAGCTGGCTACTTTTTGGTTCCTTTTTAAGGATTTATTTTGTTTTTAATCTAGATTTTTTAAATCATTAAAATCCAAATACCTTAGATAAGTTTGTTTTAAAAGACAGATAAAATTATGGTGTTAAGTATGGGCTGTTTGATGTCAATATTTAATAAAAGTGTTCAAACATTTAAAAGACCATAAAACAATCAAGCACATGGCATAGAAGACAAAACTCTTGATTAAACAAACAAAATTGTATTAACAGAATGTATACAAAAAGGCAGCATTGAATACTGGGCGAGGTTCAGCCAAAAGTTATTTTTTTAAAGTTCAATGTAAAATGTAAACTGATATTTCACAATTCACAAAGTGAGAAAGAAAAGATAAAGATTTTAAGTCACAACAATCATCAGTCAGGCAATAGTTGTACTGATATTTAGTTTGTCTCTGAAAGTGTAAAGATAGATAGGCATTAAAAGGTACAAGGATTCTCTTAGGCAGGCAAAATCTTTCTGCTTGAAAATGAAAAAGTTTGGGTTTAAATGAATTTTAGTAAGCTCCGCAAGGCTCTATTTGATAATTTTTCTTTTTAAGCGGGAACGCCTCTGATTGGTTGAATTTTACGAATTTTATTTTTTATTCTCTTTTTTCTAACATGCGCAAGCCCCTGCGCAAAACAATCATTTTTGTCATTCGATCTCTTTCTGTCGAAGTATGAACTTCCGGTTCGCCACAAAATAAATTTTAACAATAAATCTAAAATTTGGTTTTAAAACTTAATGCATCAACCTAATTAATTACAAAGTTTTGATAAAATAAAATGACTATATATAAGATTGGTAACAAGAATATCACCCACATTCACAAAGAGAGTTAACAGGTTAACATTATATGGAAATACCTAGAAATGGATACTTCCCTACCCCAAAAGTATATATTCACCAAGCCTAACTTAAGGTCAAGTTTATCTGATATGGGTGAGTGGTACCAAAAATAATTGTTTCTATAGAATTTCACTTTAGAGCACTTGAGGCATCAAGGATTATCCCTGACCCTCCCTTTTTAGTATAATGCCTGCAGAGAAGTCCTCCTGAGCCTCTAACATTACATAAAAGGAACTTCTTAAATTTTTTAAATTTAAAATTGAAATTGAAATAAATCACTAAGTATGCCTGACCCTATTCTAGTAGTGACCACCCCAAGTGTAGATTTAACATGTTTGAATTCAGTTTTCCTTCTCCTAGACAGGTTTCTTAACCAAGGTTAAAGAGCCCAGTCTGTCCTACTATTTACCCATAGCTGGAAGAGGAATAGTTGGATTCATACCTTTCCCAAGGGTATTAGTGATATGTGAACTGTGGCTTCGTCCAGGATTTGAATTCAGGTCTATGAGTTCATTTCCTACAACTCTAACCAGTACATTACGTGCGTCCTTTCTATAAACAGGATGTTCTATGAAAGATATATAATGATCTCTGAAAATGTAAGTGGTTAACAAGATATAGTAGTGGATTCTCCCCTGTTGGCTGGGGCTGTAGAATACACTAACTGCACCTCTGCAGAGGGTAAAATCCCCTCAATGCGTGTTGACCGTGGGTGTCACTTAGTGATGCATAAGGATGAAATCTTGGCGGTTGAGCATTTCATGACACGCAACACTCCACTTTGGCCCTTACTTAGGGACCAATCAATCGGCTAGTCACATCAAGTCCTAGCACCTATGTGATTGTCCAAACCCCATTGCTCTTATGATAACCCCCAAATCCTTTTTATATGTGCTAGAAGGCAGTGGCAGAAGGTTTTAGTGTCCTGGGTATGATACTAAGCTGCATCTAGTAGTGAAGTTCCAGTTCTGGAGCTCTGGGGAATGTAGGGTACCCATTTATTGCCATTACTCTTAGGAACACCCTGATCTGGAGTCATAGTACCTGTTAGGGTCCAATCTATGGGTTAAATAATTTTAAAAAATGAATTTCAAAAAATCTGTTTTAAAAAAACTGATTTTCAAAACAAAAAATTTAATACTCAACAAGAATGAATAAAACAATGTCTTCAGCATTAAATAACCCAACAAGGGTTGACAGGCTGTAAAAATCAACCAACCAACCAACCAACCAACCAACCAATACAGTAATGATTAGTAGTAGTAACAGCAATAGTAATTTCCTTTGTGTATGATTTTGCACCTTCGCCAAGGGTAGATATAAGTAGTAGATGTAATCTAGTCTATCCATGTAAGTTTGTACTCCTGGTTTATTCACAGACTCAAAATCCAAACAGGTGTGACCAGCATCCCTGCTGAGAGTCTATAAACACTCATGTTTGCACTAATACGATGGCTGCTGAAGAGAGTGAGGGTTAAATACATATGCATGCACATTAGGGTGGAGGCACCATTCATGTATCCATAGCCAAGATATGAAAGAAATATTCTAGTTTGCCTATATACCAAAAAAAAAAAAAAAAAGAAAAAAGTTTATTCTGTTAGTATAGCAATTATTCTCAGACTAATAGCAACAAATAAATGAATTAAAACTTAGTTCAATTCTAACAGTTTATTTAACAACAAAACAATGACTAACAATATAAACACCTTCCTATGTATAGTCAAGTTTGAGAGACTTACTAGTGTGATGGAGAGGAATTTGAGGATATCTGGTATCTTCTGTTTTAGTCAATTCTTGGAGATAATTTTTGGTCAACTTGAACTGGTCTGAAAATGTTTATCCACTCTTGGTGCCAAAACGTCTGGGTGCATCACATGCTAAGTCTAATCACAGAAAGTTTTCTCTCACTTAATTCCACACATAGTAATAAGCATATTTTACTGACCCAACAAGGTAAATACATACTTTAATCATTCTCAATATATTTCACATAAAAACTTGACACATTAAATTGTTATAGTTTAGAACACTACAGTAGCCAATTGCCAAGAGATGATAAAATACTACTTGGTTCTTATTTTATCTAATATATTACATGACCTTTGCTTTGATGATTGCCAAGCTCCTCACTTTGTATTTTGATTGTTGTCATGTGAAAAGCACAGTTTAAACCCTAAGACTTGTAGGAGAATAAACCATACTTAGAATATAGTGAGGAGCTGGAAGCCACTTTTGAAGAAAGGACACAAATGATATACAACTACTACAAAAGATTTACTATAAATTTACTCAAGAATATACAATAGGGCTATATACAAAAATATACAACAGATAGGTTTGGTTTGGTCTGGTTGTTTTATCAACCATTTTCAGGTCATTTAATGCAAACCAAGTCATTTTGATGTTCAGTTTCAGTACCTGCTATTGCTTAAATGGCCACCCATCTAAGATCTGGACAGGCTCATTGTTGCTTAACTTTGACAGTAGGTGCAATGGGCGAAACAAGCAAAACAGTTCAAAGAGTTTGGTAGGGTTAGATTACAGATAGATATGCCTGCGGAAATTTAGCTAAATGGTGGAGTTCCCTGGTAACTTCTTCAGGCTTTGTAAAAACTTTGTAGTAGTAGCTGCATTTGTCTGCTCTTAGCTCTGTAATATCTCAAAATGCGTATGGTTTGCAAACGAAAAAATAGACAAGAAGGTTTGGATTAATTTTGTTTATTTAAAATAAACAAAAGCTGGAATTGTTGAGATGGTAATTCCTTTTTGCTGCTTGGTGAAATGAGGGCAGGTGTGGGGTTGAAAGTCAGTTCTGGCTCTGCGTGATGTGAGGTGTGGTGTGGGTATAGTATGGCGTGATGCGGGGTGCGGTGTGGGTATAGTATGGCAGTTCCTTTATCTCAGCCTGCCGTGGTCGGCTCTGGCTGTCTACCCTTAACTGAACTTTTGACTTTAAGTCGGCTTGTATATATAGCAAGTGATAAGCTCGAGAAAGCCTTTGAAGGGTTTTGGGGGAAGATTTTTTATTCGTAGAAAAACATTAAATAGGAGATATTTTTAATTGTTTATAAATTTTGTTTTTTGACCGGAAGTTTTGCTGGAGCCTATGCGTAGAACATTTGTTTTTTGTCCATTTCACTTTTGCTGCCATGGGGTTAACATCCGTTTGATGTCAGCAGTTTTATTTTGTTTTGTTTTGTTTTTTAAATTTGTTTTGTTGGTGAGTGGATGTATTGTGTTAGTAAGGATTGTGAATCATAAGAGATATCTATTTCTGTTATAACAGCTCCTAGGTGTGAGATGCTGTCTATATTGCCACAGTCAGGGGCTTATAACGATGTGCTGTCTTAGATAGTATTGCTAGCCCAAAGAGTGACAAAAAGAGGACTATTCCTTGTGACCCCTTCTTTTATAGCCAGCCTCCAGAAGGGCCATGATTGGCTAATTTGGCCTGTTACACGTGTCTCCTACATATTCCAATACATGTTTAATCTCTGTTTCTGCAATCTTGTTATTATTCATTTATTTTTGCTTCACTTGTTGTTTCATGTTGTCCACACTAGTAAGACCAATAACAATGAGACCACATTTTTATGTGCACATATTATTTTTATTTATGACACTTCATTCATTCACAACTAAATTGGGAATCAATTCAATAGAGGTGGAAAACTCAACCAATCATATCAGCAATTATTAACTGACTAAAGTTTCTGTCAAACATCTAAGTGTTGTCTGATCACATGATTTTTAATCCAATGAAAGCCACATTCTCAAACAACCTCGCGGTCATCACATATCAATGAAACTGGATCACCCAACAGTTTTGTAATTGCCACTGGACTTCATGGAAAGAAAACATACAATGTCTTATACAGATGCAAAAACAGTAAAAACTGTACAAAAGGAGAAATAGATAACATCCAATAAAAGATAACAACAAATACATTTTGGATCAAGTCACCAATAGGCACCCCAGCTGTGAGCATTTTTCAAAAGAACAGAATTTTGCTTTTCACCACTAGATTCCGGTTGTTAGTAAACAAAATCAACAGATGATTTTTAGACATTAGAATTTTATGCAAACCAAAGACACGATTTTATACTAAAATATATTTTTTTAATTTGATAAAAAAAAAATTAGTTGTTTTATATTGTTGTTGTTGTTAGCATATGTGAAAAAATTAATTTTGCACTAAAGATAAACTAATATTGTTATTTTTATTAATGATAAAGCTTTAAATGAAAAAAATAGTTTTTATTTAATCAGAATAGGGATACAATTGAGATAATTATAAAATTTTAAATGTAAGACATGTTTTTATATTAAAATAGTTTTTATTTAATCAGAAGAGAAATGCACACAACTAGAGTGCCTATTGGTAACTTGATCCTATATTTCAATAGAAATGGAAACACAAAAAGGAAATGGACATACAGTGTGTCTAATGCAAAAGTTCTTAAAAAGCAGAAGCATAAAATTACTGTGCTGCTTTCTTTGACCAGCAGTAGTAAATTAACTATATGGGCTCTGATTCCCTTACCCTTTTCCTGTTTGAATCATATAGTCCACAGTAAATTTTAAGGGTCAGCAGCAACTGATAAAAGTGGGATTTATACAAATCAACTAAATTATTCTAAAATTATATATTGTGGTGGCAGTTAAATTGGTAACAAAAAATACCTATGTAAAAATGAAGTATATCTAACAGATCAAATTAGTGACCATTACAAGTTTTGTTTTGTGATCATTTAAAACTAACTACACTAAATGCCAATAATAGATTTTGCCAATCTATCATTTAACATAGGGTCAATGTGTTGCATACCCTTTTCATTACTTCTTACTTACTTCTATTCTTCTCCTGGCATCCTTGATATCTTAAGTTCTTCTAGGTCTCTTCTAACATCTCTTCTAGCGTCTTGGTGATCGGTCACACTTGGCTCATTTCTTCTTCCAATCAGTCCTGTTACCAAGACACCCATTAATCACAAGACCGTGTTATTTTTCTTAAGCTTTTATTTACTTAACTATACATTTCATGTAACTAAATATCTGACTAACATAGCGCGCGTATGCAGAGTGAGTCACAGTTGACATCCTCACTGCCCGACGTCCAACTGAAAACTCAGGACCAAACCAGGTCCACGTGACTTCACGTAATTTGGCGGGCTTTCTGTACTATTTCATGGAAAGTCCCGCCCGTGATATGAAAAGGACCATCCCTCTAGAAATACAGGGGATTGACAATAATCTTATGCAACCACATAGATTATGTAACAAATGGTTGGTAAGATTGTAGTGGTGTCTCTGTTAGCACATTAGCATAGAATTCAAAGATAGTTGAGTGAAGAAAACATAAAAAGTATTTACAATAATTTACTAAAGAATAAATGGGCCGGGTTAGCTCAGTCGGTAGAGCGTTTGGCTAGAAACCACAAGGTTCCTAGTTCGATACCGGTCCTCGCCAGTTCAGCGTATGAGTAGCACAGGGATCTGTACAGTAAAGTAAGGAGCTGATGGTAGGTGTGGCGCTCCACCTCAGACACTAAAAATAATCTCCTTGGTCTAGCGCAAGTGAAAAGGGGATAGATTCCCTCGCTGATTGGCTGATACCGACTTTAGGCCGCCCCGACGACTTTTTACAAAAGAATAACATTTATTAGGGGAAAAAAGAAAATTACATTTAAAATGTTAAAAAGGAAAGGAAAAGAAACATAACAGAAAGTAAATGGGGTTGAACAAAAATATTGTGAAAAAGGCAAACTAGATAGCAAGGAGTATATTATATGGTTTCACTTAGTAAATACTAGTGTGGCTAGGTACAGGGGAGGGCAAAAAGTTAGTCTCACAGATCTATTATTACTGAATCACAAGTTGAATTTTCCTTGATATCTTAAGTTCTTCTAGGTCTCTTCTGATCGGTCGCACTTGGCTCATTTCTTCTTCCAATCAGTCCTGTTACCAAGACACCCATTAATCACAAGACCGTGTTATTTTTCTTAAGCTTTTATTTCCTCAACTGTACATTTCATGTAACTAAATATCTGACTAATATAGCGCGCGTATGCAGAGTGAGTCACAGTTAAGGCAGGACATCCTCACTGCCCGATGTCCAACTGAAAACTCAGGACCAAACCAGGTCCCACGTGACTTCACATAATTTGCGGACTTTCTGTACTATTTCACAGATCTATTATTACTGAATCACAAGAATTCTCACAGCTCAACCACCAGAATTCTATACTTAAGCATCAGGGGCTGCCACCCATGGCCAATAGGAGGCCTCACTGGGGGTGGGTTAGGGTTAGATCTTATCCCTCTACAGAGGTGCAGTCGACGTATTCTACAGCCCCAGCCAATAGAGCTAGAGAACAAATGGATTTATGCTTTTTTCAAGGGCATTAGCATAAAATGAAATGCAAACAACCTCATCCTGGATTTGAACTCAGGTTGCAGATTCCATTTCCTATGACAATAACCATTACACCAAGTGCACCGTATAGCTTAACTTTAAAAGTGAGTATTGATTAATGTATGTGATTGTTTATATAGTGAATAGGTGGATGGAGGTGTAGACCTGGTCGTACTTGATTTCTAATTAACTATTTGGAAACCTGGCTCAGGTGTTTCTCTTTCTTCATTGTTCAGTTGATCTTGTGTGTGTTAATTATCATAGCTAAATATCCTTAATTAGAAAGAGTAATCCTTCTGCATTTACTCTATCAGCTGTGCAAATTAAACTAGAATAACTCTATTGCCCTTATGGCAAGTCCAAACTCTTTTTATCATATATGTGCTAGAAGGTGGTGGCTGAGGGTCAGAATATCCTGGGTATGACATTAAACTCTATCTGATGGTGAAGTTCCAATTCTGGAGCTCTGGGGAATGTGGAGTACTCCTTCATCACCATTACTCCCAAGTCCACTCTGATCCAGAGCGGTAGTACCTGTTAGGTTCCCATCATGGGTTAAATAGAAGGAAAAAATGAATTTAAAAAATGTGTTCAAAATAAAAACCAAATTGAGTTTTAAAAAGAAATTGAATACCCATAAAAAATGAATAAAATAAATGTCTTTGGCATAAAATAAACCAATAAGGGTTGACATGCCATAAAATCCTAATTGTTCTCTCTAGGCCATTATAAGCGCCATGTTCAAAATAAATTTCACTTAGCGCTAATAGCTGCCAGCAAAACAACAACTCTGAATTCTCTCTAGAATACCATATATTACCATTATGTACTATATTTATATATCTACTACGTACCCCATGTATACGGGTTAAGCACAAGGCCCTCTTAATGTGGGACCACCCACAAGCCGAGACTCATGGTGACGGGTGCAAAAAAATGCATAAGCAATAGTATTAAGGACTTGATGCACATATGTAACATTACATTCTCTAATTTCAAATGGAGAGATGACGTGTCAACGTTTGTTACATTATGGCACATTTCTGAATAGAGTGATGAAGTGTTGATAGTAGAAATGTTATATAATTATTAGATTCCTAATACTTATGTACAGTAGAGTAGAAACCAAAATGGCTGTTATAAGTTTAGCCGGTGGCCTTGAAGGATTGAATGACAAGGCTTGACCTCAGTCCTGATCCTCCTTCCATTGGATACTGTGAGAATTGGTGGAGAAGACACTCTTCCGGTTTAGATTAGAAAGAGATTTTTATTCAGATCGGCCAAGACCACGACGGTGGTAAGTTGTGTTATGCACGCTGTCGACTCAATCTGCGCAGGTAGTCTGGTGGGGATTTCAGAATAAAATATGATCTTAGTTAATCGAAGTCTTGTGTTATTATCTAAAAACTACCAATGACACAGGGCTTCTGATAAAAAGAAATCCCCAATGGAAGACCAGACACAAAGTCCCCAAGATGAAGTCCAGATGCTAGAAGAGACGTTAGAAGAGACGCTAGAAGAATAGAAGTAAGAAAGCAAGGAAAGAGAGTATACAACAGAAATAATGAGTTGTATACTTATCTCTGGACCAGTACTACCTTGGAGAGGCTGGAATCTTGGTTGCTGGGCTGATCTTGAGTTGATTTGCAATTCCTTGTTGTTTGGAGTCTAGAAACTAACTTGGGATGTTGGGGAGCATCTTGCCTTGTGCCATTTATAGTTTGTAGTAATAATACAAGGCCACTTCTTTTTCTTATGAGATTTTTATTTTCCCCAAAGTCACCACCGTTGAGAGCAAGAGCCCATGTCTTACTCTCTCAGTGCATTGTACCAGACTTGCTCTCATTTTCACCTCTCACTCCACATCTCTCCCACTTTGCCACATCTTACGGCTCGTCCAATAGAAACAATGCCATGTAAGCCTATGATGATTAATCCTTAAACTAACTCATTCTAACACATAATTATCTCTAAAAAACTTTTCTGTGCTAACACAGAAAAAACATGTGAAGCAGGACAAGCCTTTTTGCTTCAGGTAGGTAAAAATCCTCACAATTATGTTTCATTTAGGAAGAAATTAAAGACAATCTTTAGAACTCAAATTCTTAACAATACAATTTAAAATTTGTTAAATTTTAAAAGAATTACCAAAAATCAGGGAATTGTCCAATTTTAATGAAATTTTCGCCACCTTATTCCTTAATTTCATAATGAATTGCTTGTTTTATTAAAAAAAATTGAAAGAAATGATTTGTATCAATTAAGTATATAGGGGGTTAACATTTGGTCATTAAAATTTTTAAAATCCAGTCTCTAATTTTTACATTTATTGAAAGATGAAATCCTGAAGACCACATAAATAATAAAATAAAAATGAAAAAAATTATCACCCAAAAAAGTTATTTGAAAATTAAAAGTTATTTTCTTTAAACTCAAAAAATAATTTTTGTAATGTGTTTTTTTTTTTTTTGTACTTTTAAAACAATATTTTTCTTTGAAATGATGACCCCCCCCCCCCCAAAAAAAAAAACAAAAGGATTTTCTCTGATTCAATTGGCCTATTTTTATTGTATTTAAAATTTATTAGTGAATTTTAAAAGTCTGGAAAATGTCATGTAGAACTCAATATACAAAAGCAAAGAAAAGTATGTGTTAAAAGTTTGTAATAAGGTAAAAAGGGCCAGTTTAGCTCAGTTGGTAGGGTGTTCGACTAGGAACCTCAAGGTTCCTGGTGTTACATAATCTATGCGGTTGCATAAGATTATTGTCAATCCTCTGTAATTCTGAGGGGATGACCCCTTTCATACCATGGCTGGGTCCTTCTATGGAAAATTACAGAAGCCCGCCAATTATATGAAGTCACGTGGGACCTTTTTCAGAGTCCCCAGTTTGCAGTTGGACATCAGGCAGAGCAGTCGGCCATTTTGTGCTCTGCCTAAGGCTGGAACTCGTGCGCGCTATGTTAGTCAGATATTTAGTTACATGAAATGTATAGTTAAGGAAATAAAAGTTTATATAAGTAAAATGTTCTTGTGGTTGATGAATGTCTTGGTAACAAACTAAGAAATGAATCCAGGACGACCAGCCAGCAGGAACATAGCAAAAGAAACCAGACCCAAAGTCCTCAATAGAAGACCAGACCTTAAAAGATATACGAGACCAAAATGTTAGAAGATAGAATCAAAGCCGGCCAGAAGAAAGACGACTAGAAGTAAGAAGTAAGAAAAGGGTATACAACGTTATATCGATTAGATCAGTATGCAACACTGGTTTGATACTGGCCCTCGCCAAATCAGCGTATGAGTAGCACAGGAATCTGTGCAGTAAAGTGAGGAGCTGATGGTAGGTGTGGTGCTCCATCTCAGAAGCCAAAACAATCTCCTTGGTCTAGCACTAATGAAAAGGGGATAGACTCCCTTGCTGTTTGGCTGATACTGACTTTAGGCCACCCTGACGACTTTACTTTTACTCATTAAACTATCCTTTGGTTACTCTTAGCTGCATCAGGTCTTTTTATTCTATGTTGATGATATAAAGTGGTATTGCAACAATGCTGAATGGTACAAAGAACCATCTCATTGAAGAATGTTGTTTGACTGTCAAGAAGATATTAAAATACACAACATTGAATCACCTCAGCTAGAAAACAAATGGGTTGAACCAAAAGCAACAGAAAAAGTCAACAAGGTCACCAAACGCTTTGAAATACAGAAAACTATTGTTTTAGGGGGCAACACAATTTCTTCCCTAGATATTATTTACACCCTTTTCCACTTGTTACTTGTCACGAGCACCATCTTGCTTCAAAGTTAGACTGTGATCTCTGTCTCATGCGACACTGCGTTTATATTACTGTGGCTCGTTTTTAATTGGTTGGTCATACCAATCAGCATGAGCAACTAATCCTATAAATGGACTAGTCTCTTCTCGCGAACCTTTTTTTTTTGTTACGTCTGGTTTCATAGGAGGCAAGCCATTCTTCTCTCTGCAGTAGAGGAAAGCAATACGTATTCTTTTTTTGGCCATGGAGACAAGTCCTTGCCTGCTTCGCTCCATGAGGTAAGTCTCTTCTGTCACAAAAGAACATCTACCACCCATGCAAAAAGACTAGAGTGGAAGTGTCAGGCAAAGTTACCAAGAACTAACATCTTTCTCCTTAGCATGTCAAGTGGAAAACAGGGTTACTTTTTGCGCCTTCTTTCTTAAGTATTTATGTCACCTCCTCACAGTCATCAAAAAAGCCATCTTGGAGACAAGAGCAGGGATTCCCCACACTAATATGACTACAGTTAAGTAAGACTTTTTTGAATGGGTTAGTAGGTGGATAAGTGGCCTCGTATTACTAAATTCATTACATTGAAATTAAAATGGCTAATTTTAGAAAGAGTGCTGATCAGGTCAGTGTGTGTATTCAACAAGCAAGAGGCTAGTTAAGAATAAGTCGTCGAGGTGGCCTAAAGTCGGTATCAGCCAGACAGTGAAAGAGTCTAAGAAATCACTGACAATTGATTGCCAAATAATTATATCATACATATCAATATACGAGGGAGAGTAAAAAATTATCCATACTTTCACCATAAAAAAGTTAAAAAGTTGTCGAGGTGGCCTAATATCAGTATAGTGAGTGCTAGAACGCATCGGGAGACTTTTCACTATAATGTCAGTATCAGCCAAACAGCGAGGGAGTCCCCTTTTCACTAGTGCTAGAAAAAGGAGATTTTTTTGGCATCTGAGGTGAAGTGCCACACCTACCATCAGCTCCTCATTTTACCACACAGATCTCTGTGCTACTCATACACTGAGTTAGCAAGGGCCAGTATCAAACCTGGAACCCTGTGGTTCCTAATCAGACGCCTACCGACTGAGCTAAATCGACCCTTTCTCCTTTAAGATCTCATAGTAATTTCCCAGTCCAGTTTGCAACTGAGTAATAATTTTTTAGGGTTTGTGTTCACGGTAAATGTCATTTTTTTTTTAATCCTCCAAATTCTCAATATAAGAGAGATGACTCTGAAATGCTAATTAAAATCTTTCACTCTTTTTGATATGGTAATTTACCACACACACATGAACTCTTCCAACTATGAATGTTGTATACCCTTTTACTTACTTACTTCTATTCTTCTCCTGATGTCTTTTCTATCTTATGTCTTCTTCTAACATCTCTTCTAGCATCTGGACTTCTCTTGGGGACTTCATGTCTGGTCTTCCATTGGGAATTTCTCTTTATCAGAAGCCTGTGTCATTGGTAGTTTTTAGGTAATAACACAAGACTTCAATTTAACTTAGATCATATTTATTTCGAAATCCTCACCAGACTACCTGCGCAGATCGAGTCGGCCGTGTGCATAACACGACTTACCACAGTCGTGGTCTTGGCCGATCTGACTAAAAATCTCTTTCTAATCTAAACCGGAAGAGGGTCTCCTCCACCGATTCTCACGGTATCCACCGGAAAGGATCAGGATGAGGTCAAGCCTTGTCACTCATCCTTCAAGGCAGTGAGCTGCAATTTATAACAGCCATTTTGATTTCTACACTACTGTACATAAATATTAAGAATCTAATAATTATGTAACATAAACAGCAGCAAGTTCTACACTTAAGTGGAGAGTTAATATTTCAGTGATAGCTGATAAGACAGCCTCACGAGTAACCTTTAATTTGTATATGTTTGTACTACTGTTCTTTGTTAATATATTTGTTTAACTCATTTCCTCTCTTGTGTCTTTATTCTGGCCCCTAACCAGGCCACAACACCTTCCTAAATATCATCATGGACAGTTGTTAACTATGAAATGCTAATTAGAATCTTTCACTCCTTCCTAAATAGAAAAATCAATATCAGGCACCCAATGGGTTTACTTGTCATTTTATATAATGATAAGAATCTTTTCAAAAGAGCAGTTTTTTTGTGAAATCTTTCATGTAGATACAGAATTAGATATTTCATAAGAGACGAGAGAAAAAAAAAAAACTAAGACCACATGGGAACCCAAGTAAAATGATGATCTTAAAAAGTAGTTTTGTCTCAGTTAACACCAACTGACTTTCCTATGATATGTACATAAGTCATGGGTTTTTTGTGTATTTGTGTGTGTGTGGGTGGGGGGGGCTTCTGAAAACTAATAAAAAATGATAACAACAACACTGACAGTTTGAATTACAAAAGTGAATTGTTCTCAGACCTTTGAGAATATTCTGCCAAAAGAAAGAATAAAAAATATCATTTTCAATTCCTTTTAAGTTTTTTTTTTCCCAACAAACAAAAAAGAAAATTTACATTTTGTTTCTCATTCATTGACAACTGTCATTTGCAATTTTATCGGCTTTCAATATAATCAACCAAACTTTTAAGTATTATAAAAAAAAAAATGTTGACGTCTATAATTAGTCAGTATAGGTCTTTAAAAATATTTTCTTATATTCAAGACCTGTTTGGAAAATACTCAGCCATTTAATGTCTTTTTTAAAAAGAATCACCTTTCAAATTACTCCCCCTGGGACTTCTCTCACTTAGTGGAGGTGCGTGGTGTAATGGTTACCATTGTAGGAAATGTACATGACAAGACAGGTTCACATCCTGGACGCAGCTGATTGTATTTCACATAGAGCTAATACACTTGGGAAAGTACAAATTAAGAGTATTTACGGATTTTGAAGCAGCTCTTATTTCTCCGTAGTTGTAGGCAAATTGTCGGACAAAGAAGACAAACACACAATGGAAATTTAATACATGTATTGACAAATAATGCAAGAACTTGTTGCAAATTTTATTGGTATTTGCTACCAGACTTAAGTAATGTTCTTGGAGTAGTGGTAATAACAGGGGTATACTGTTCGTCGGTAGGAAATGTTGATAGGACGTTTCTCGTTCTTCCTCGTAACCGGTTCAGTGATAAGTAATGGGGGATGCTATTTTAGAAGCTTCTCACCCTGGTTAACAGTTCTTTAAATGACGGTGAATGGGTCCTTTTCAAGTAGACTATTTGGTCTTCAGCCTTCTATAGTGTGCTTTGTGCCTTCCAAATGTGCTGTGAAAAAAGTGCCTCCGTCCAGGTCAATAGTCCTTAGAAGTAAGCCCTGTTTTTGATGAATGAAGTGTAGGGACCACTATTTACCGACTACCCTCAGTGGGTGCTCCGTGATAAGTGAAGTTTTTGGTTTTGGCGCTAACATACGATGTTGGCGATTCACCCCCTAGTAGCAGGGGAGATAATTAACTATGGAATTTCCAATAAAATCTAACTATTCCCTTTCCAGCTATGGGTAAATAGTAGGGCAGACTGGGCTCTTAAACCTTGGTATGGCAAATACCCTCATCCAGGATTTGAACTCATCTTGCCGGGTCTATTTCTTAAAAACTGCAAAAAATTCTGTCAGGTGTGATACTCGTATAGTGAGTGTTATCTTTACATAAAATTAAGATCTACCAGCTGGCACGACTGATATAATATTAAAAAAAAAAAAAACAGACGAAGATATAAACAGAATCAAAATGTTTATATAAGCAATTTTGTACTCATCATTTGCAGCTTTTCACAGCTGGGTCGGTTTTTTTTTTCTGTTAACCAAGCAGTTGTGAAAAAGTGAAATTTTACCCAAAATATTCTCGATTGATACACAGACAAAAATTCAAGTATCAAATTTCAGTGGATTAAAATATAACCCCACCCCCCCAAAAAAATCATGTGATCTTATTTACACTCTTTCACATTATAAGTAAAGAAATAGATCCAAAATAATATCAAATCTAGGATATATCTATAGATTTTACTACTAAGAAGCTGTTTATGTAATCTTTGATATTACCACTAAGATTTATTAAACCTGTTAGTTAAAAGTTTCATTTATTCCAATGATTATGTAGGCAATACATATGCAACACAGCGAATTGTTGGAGAAGAGAAAAAAATGAAACAATAATCAGAAATAAAAAATTAAATAAATGTTTTTCAACATAATTTGCATTATTTTGCCTTCAAAAATATATTATTACATTTTAATTAATGCTTCTAACACACTATAAAAATAAAAAAATTAATTTATTTCAATATCCCCGTGCAGGGCCTCATTATTTTTATAGTATTAAAAAAAATATATCTGAAATGATTTTCAAAACTTCCCACAAAACAAGACGCAACATGGGATCTAACGGAGTTTTTACGATCTTTGCCGAGCAGAACTTTACGATCTTATGAGCATTTGAATTTACATTAGAACATTCAATGGATTAATACCACAGTTGAGTTTAACAAACACAAATGGAAACTTTTCAACTCTCTGAAGATGGGCCTAGCCCGAAAATATTAAGAGTAAAAAAAAGGAAAAAAAAAAAATTAAATAAATATGTTTTTCAACATAAATTTGCATTATTTTGCCTTCAAAAATATATTATTAAATCAGAAATATATTTTAATGCAGACTGCATTTAGTGTCAATATATTTAATTGAAGTATTATGATCAAAGATGAAATATCATCATTGGATGTAATAATTATCATTGGAAATATTCCGGTGCTTTGCAAAATGATTCTCTTGGAGGTAAATAGTATAACTACATTGTACAGAAGAAACAGCTTAGCTCAGTCGGTAGAGCATTCGGCTCTGAACTACAAGGTTCCGGGTTCAATACCTGCCCTTGCCAACTCAGCGTATAAAACTGGGGAGCTGATGGTATAACTACATTGTACAGAAGAATGAGCTTAGCTCAGTCGGTAGAGCATTCGGCTCTGAATACAAGGTTCTGGGTTCAATACCGGCCCTTGCCAACTCAGCGTATAAAACTGGGGAGCTGATGGTATAACTACATTGTACAGAAGAACCAGCTTAGCTCAGTCAGTAGAGCATTCAGCTCTGAACTACAAGTTCGGGTTCAATACCGGCCCTTGCCAACTCAGTGTATAAAACTGGGGAGCTGATGGTATAACTACATTGTACAGAAGAACCAGCTTAGCTCAGTCAGTAGAGCATTCGGCTCTGAACTACAAGATTCTGGGTTCAATACCGGCCCTTGCCAACTCAGCGTATAAAACTGGGGAGCTGATGGTATAACTACATTGTACAGAAGAACCAGCTTAGCTCAGTCAGTAGAGCATTCGGCTCTGAACTACAAGATTCGGGTTCAATACCGGCCCTTGCCAACTCAGCGTATAAAACTGGGGAGCTGATGGTATAACTACATTGTACAGAAGAACCAGCTTAGCTCAGTCGGTAGAGCATTCGGCTCTGAACTACAAGGTTCGGGTTCAATACCGGCCCTTGCCAACTCAGCGTATAAAACTGGGGAGCGATGGTATAACTACATTGTACAGAAGAACCAGCTTAGCTCAGTCAGTAGAGCATTCGGCTCTGAACTACAAGGTTCTGGTTTCAATACCTGCCCTTGCCAACTCAGCGTATAAAACTGGGGAGCTGATGGTATAACTACATTGTACAGAAGAACCAGCTTAGCTCAGTCAGTAG